>CAUYUJ010019036.1:0-20000 GCA_963575745.1 Prorocentrum cordatum
CTCCTCCTGCCTCCTTCTCCTTCTCCTCCTCCTCCTCCTCCTCCTCCTCCTCCTCCTCCTCCTCCCTCTTTTTGGATGCCTCTGGATGCTCGTGTGGCCAGCCAAGGCTTGCGGGGTCCGGCGAGGGCTTCTTGGTGCCTCTGGGGACTTCGTGGACATCCGAGGAGGGGGTGAGGAGGAAGACGGGCGACGGGCCCTAGGGGCAGAGGGGGATAAGGAATGGAGAGAGGAAGGGGGAACAACGAGAACCGGAGAGCGGGATGAGGAGGGAGGGGGCAGAGGAAGAGGAGAGGAAAGGAGAGAGAGGGGGAGTTGGAAGGAGGTCGGAGGAGGGAGGAGGTTGGATAGGGAGAAGGAGTGAGGACACATGGGGAGTGGGATTCTGATGACGATGATGACGACGACGAGCACGGGGATGAGGATAATGATGTCGACGGTGATGGTGAGACTGATGGCAGTGGCGATGCTGCTGCTGACGGTGATGATGATGACGCCGACGCTGACGCCGACGCCGACAATGACGCCGCCGCCGCCGACGACGACGATGACGAGAAGGACGAGGACGAGGACGGGGACGACGACTACGCCGCCGTCGCCTCCGACGACGACAACCACGACGATGACGACGAGCATGATGATGATACTGATAGCGATGATGGTGATGATGATGATGATGATGATGATGATGATGATGATGATGATGATGATGATGATGATGATGATGATGAACGTGGTGGTGGTGGTGGTGGTTGTGGTGGTCGTGTTGATGCTGACACTGATGCTGATGCTAAGGAGGGTGCTGCTGCTACTGCTGATGATTCGGATGACGGAAATGACAATGACGACGATGATGGTGATGATGATGATGCTGACGCTGATACTGGTGCTGAGAATGCTGGTCACGATGAGGCTGCTGCTGTGGCTGCTATTGCTGATGCTGATAAAGGTCGCCATGATGATGCTGATGATGATGATGATGACGATGATGATGACAATGATGATGATGCTGCTGATGATGATCATGGTGACACTGATGGCGGTGCTGCTGATGATGATGACGATATGGGTACTGCGCCACGAACGGCGTGCGCTTCAACCCATCATCAGGCACATGGCTGTCAGGACTGCCGCTTACCGAGCGGCACGGCAAGCAGCGTTCGAGGCGACACGCAACTGGGCGGCTCTGAACAGCACAGCGCGATCGAAGAGCAGGCGTCGCATCATCATCATCATCATCATCATCATCATCATCATCATCATCATCATCATCATCATCATCATCATCATCATCTTCATCATCATCATCACCATCACCATCACCATCACCATCACCATCATCATCATCGTCGTCATCATCATCACCAACAACAACAACATCAACATCAGCATCATCATCACTATCGTCATCATCGTTACCATCATTACCATCATCATCGTCGTCATCATCGTCATCGTCACCATTGCCATCAGCATCAGCACCATCATCATGATGATCACCATCACCATCAACATCAACGTCACCATCACCACCACCACCACCACCATCGCCATCATCATCAGCAGCATCGTCATCATCATTATCAACATCATCATCGTCGTCGTCACCATCATCGTCGTCGTCGTCAACAGCATCATCAGTATCACCATCATCAGCATCGTCATCATCATCATCAGCATCATTATTATTATCACCACTGCTACCATCACCAAGGTCAGCCATGGCAGCATTTCGACTGCATGTGAAGCTCACCCGTGCAACCGCTGCACCCCCAGTGCCAATCCGCAGTGGGTGGCTGACGAAATGGCTTCGCAACAATGGGCTGCTCTTCGCAACCACCGCCTTTGCGGCAACAGCTGTTATTTTCCTTACCCCGCTGGAAACCTCCTCCCTCTCTCCCGCGACCTTCACTCATCATGGAGGTGCACGTGCACTTGGAATGGAGAAGCGATCGTGGAACGAGAATGTACGGAGGTTAACGGGGAGCTCAGCAAGGCAGGGTAGGAGGATTTATGCCCATTGCAGGTCTATCCGATACCTTCTGCCGTAATGAGACCTTCTGCGAGTCGGCAGCGTCGGGCCTCAGACTGAGTGTCACCTGGCGTCTTCCGATGATCTGGTCCAAAGAGCGCGCGGCACTTCCCAGCGCGTTCGCACTCGGAGCGCGTCGTGGAGCCGTTGCCGAAGCAGCGCAACTTCCAGCAGGCGTCACACACCGCTTTTTGGTGGGCGTATTGGCGCCCTCGGCCGCTGCTGGGTGTGTGCTCCAGTATTTCTCGATGCGCTGCTGCCGCGTGGCGGGCTGCTTCATCCGCGCTCGCAGCCTTGTCCTTGGGCTCTGCCGCCGACTGATTCTCGGTGGAAGCCCTTTTTCCATACCCGGGCTCAGCGTCTCTAGCAAGGCGCGTGGTCTCTATCAAGAGGGCCTGCTGTTTGACATGGTGCTTCTCGGCCTGATGTCCGATGGCTGCGGCCTCGCACTCAGTGAGGTTGTGTAGGCCATCGATCTTGGACTCTGCCCTTGCTCTGGCAGTCTTTTTTCGTCGGCGGTCTTAGCATGGCGTCTGCTGGAGCTGCAGCTATCGAGCTCGCATTCGGGAGTTGCGCACGCGGCCGCAGAAGCCGAATAAAGGCACGGTGCAGCATGCCCGGCCCTGGCTTTGCAGGTGGTCTACGCACAAAGGGGGTCGATCAGCTTGCTCCTGAGGGTGCCGATCGAGGCCCGCGAGACGTATCGCCCCTGGTTTGCAGGCGCAGTCCGCGCGAATTGTCTTGGCTCTTGAGCTCAGGCAGCACGGCAGGGGTCCGCCGTGCCACCGCAGGTAGGCCTTCAAGCTGGACACTGGCGTGGTCTGATACCGTGTCCAAAAGGTCATCGCGCAGCTGATGCACAAATCGGTGCTTTCACATGGTGGAAGCGGGCACGTGAGCATAAGTGCTGGGGAAAGTGTGGGCTTGGGGCACTGCCGAGCCTTGAGCCACACTGGCCCCGGGGATTCCCTCCTCCTCCTCCTCCTCCTCCTCCTCCTCCTCCTCCTCCTCCTCCCCCGATCCCTCCTCTTACTCCTCTTCCTCCTCCTTCTCCTCCTCGCTTCCCCCCTCGCTCCTCCCGCTCCATCGTCGTTGTCGTCGTCGTCGGCGGCTTCGTCGTCGTCATCTTGCTTTTCCTCCTCCTCCCGCCACGTGTGAAGGCGGCGCCCACCAGTGGGCCCAAGTGTCTGAGAGCCTCTGGATGTGCGAACTCTGCAGAGTCAAAGCATGAGAAGAGATGCCCAGAAGTGCCCTGGGCATTTCGCTAGCCTTTCCTCCCTCTCCGAGCAGCGAGACGGCCTCGACATCTATGTGTTCGATCGCCTCGATAATGAGAGCTGTGTCTTAGCGCGCTGGGCCCGTGGCGCATACAGTGAATTCTACCCCAAGGCTTTCCAGAGCGAATGCCCTGGGTGCCCCACCAGGAACGATAAGACGTACGCCCTAAACTGTTTTAAGACCTGCCGCCACCCCAAGGGAGGCATCAAGCGCAGGCCCTGGTTTTCGGCGGCAATCCCGGGGGGGAGGGAAGTGAGAAGGGGCGGGCCTTCTCAGAAGGCTTGGAAGTCCGCCAGCCTTCTGAGAAGTTTCCTGAGCCTTCCCGAATACATAGAAAGCTTCTCAGAAGGCGCGAGGGCTTCTGAGAAGTCCCGCCGCCTTCTGAGAAGGCCTTCCCCTTCTCACTTCCCCCCCTCGCCCGCCGCCGAGTTTTGCCGACCCCATCACCCTGGATTCCATGATCAGGGAAGCGCACGCTGCGCTTGGGGAGATACAGCAGGGCAACCAACCGAACTCAGTCAGATGCGCTGGTCCTCCTCCTCCTCCTCCTCCTCCTCCTCCTCCCCCCCCGGCCTGACCTGACCCTCCCTTGCTTCCTGCTCCTGCCGTTCCTTCCACTCATCTTAGAGCCCATCGAATACTCATAGAAACATCGAAATTCTAGTCGCTTCGCGTAGCCTTACCAGCTTCGCCTAGTTCGCGTCCCGGACTTTGCTCTTGCCGCCTGACCGTCGTCTCGCGGCCGCGACCGAAAAAGTAGCCTTACCAGTCCATCCAGGAACGATGCCCAGACGGTCTGCAGTGATCAGGGATGTTGAGGAGCATGCAGCGGAGTAGATGGCTGGGTGAGAAGTCATACCCCAAGATGTGGAGGATGGAGGACGAATTGGAGGAGGAGGAGGAGGAGGAGGAGGAGGAGGAGGAGGAGGAGGGGGAGGGGGTGGGGGAGGACGGAGGAGGAGGGGGAGGAGGAGGAGGAGGAGGAGGAGTAGGAGGAGGAGGGGTAGGAGGAGGATGATGAGGAGGACGAGGAGAAGGAGGAGGAGGAGGAGGAGAGCGAACAGAAAAGCAAGAGACCTCTTGGATTATTCTCGGAGTTTCTTAGGAAGCCTCTTGAGAGCTTGTGGTAGGCCTTTTGGGGCGTTTCGGGGGCCTCTTGGCGTTCCTGGCGGCCTCTTGAAGCGTCGTGGGTGCCTCGAGGCTTCTTGGGGCCTCTTAGTGGTCTTTTGGGAGCCTCTTGGGGGCCTCTTGGAGACTTTTTGTGGCCTCCTTGGCGCCTCTTGGGGCCCTCTGGGGCTCTCTTGGGAGCCTCGGGGGCGATCTTGGGGCCATCTTGAAGGAGATCGATCAAATAAGGGGGGATACTTACAATCACGGTTTCCACCCCAAGGCGGCCAAAATGGCCACCATTACAAGTCCATTTTTTTGGCTTCTCGCCGAGGCAATCTTGGACGCTCCAACGACCCGCGACCCCCCCCCGTCCAGGTCCAGGGAAGGGGGTCGGGGGAGGTGTCGAGGCCCCCCTTCGCCCGCAAGCCGTGTCGCTCACTCCCACCCGCCTTCCCGACACATAAGTAACACCCGAGGGAGTCTCAGCACATTGCTTAGGAGCGCCACGCATGCCGTGTGCGCCACGGGTTCCAGGTGCACCAGGTACCCTGGAGGCCCAAGCGAGCCAGGCGCGCAAAGTGCGGCACGTGCTCCACGTTTAAACGGAATGCCGGCACACCCGCCGTCCCTGTCCAAAACCAATGCAAAGTGGTCGCGGGGTGCCCGCGCATGCTCCAGATGTGGAGGCAAAGTGCACTTCGTATCATTTTTTGACAGGGATTGTTGGCCTGCGCGCAGCGAGCAATATGACGGCACTCCCGTCGTCCCTTTCAACACCAATGCAAGATGGTCTAGGGGCGCCCGCGCACGTTCCAGATGTGCTGCAAAGTGCAATCTGTATTCCCCAAATCAGAGCTTGCCTCTGTAGGGGTCCTTCTGGATTTACATGGTTAGGTGAGCTTTGCCGCCGATTTCCGCGGCCCGCCCGGGTGCCCCGGTGCCGCTGTGCCCGGGTGCCCGGGTGCCCGGATGCCTGGGTGCCCAGGGGCCCGGGTGCCTGGGTGCCCGGGTGCTTTATAGCCCTATAGCCCTATACTTAGCCCTATAGCCCTGTAGCCCTATAACCCTATAGCCCTATAGCCTTCTAGCCCTGTAGCCCCATAGCCCACTAGCCCAATAGCCGTATAGCCCAATAGCCCTATAACCCTATAGCCCAATAGCCCTATAGCCCTATAGCCCAATATCATCTACAGCCCTATGTTCCCATGGCCCAATAGCCCTATAGCCCCATAGTTATATAGCCCTGTAGCCCTGTAGCCCAATGGCTCAATAGCCCTATAGCCCCATAGCCCAATATCCCTATAGCACTATAGCCCTGAAGCCTTATAGCCTTATCGTCCTATAGCCCTATAGCTCTATAGGCCTATAGCCCCATGACTTTACATGCCTATAACCCCATAGCCCCATAGCTCCATAGCCCTATTTTCCTATAGCCCTATAGCCCTATGGGGCTATAGCCGTATAGCACCATGGCCCTATATACTCATATCCCTATGGCCCTATAGCCCTATAGCCCTATAGCCCCATAGTCCCATAGCCCCATAGCCCTATTGCCCTACAGCTCTATAGCCCTATGTTCCCCTAGCCCTATAGCCCTATAGCGCTATAGACCCATAGCCCTATGGCCCTATAGCCCTATGGTTCAATAGCCCTATAGCTCCATAGCCCCATCGCCCTATAGCCCAACAGCCCCATCGACCTATAGCCCTAAAAATATTTTGATTTGGGTTTTTCTCTGGTATCGTGTATTCTGACAGGGATGGTTAGCTTGCGCGCATCGAGAAATATGACGGCACCCCCGCCGTCCCTTTCAAAACCAATGCAAAGTGGTTGTGGGCGCCCGCGCATGCTCCAGATTTGGAGTCAGACTGCATTCTGCATTGTTTTTTGACAGGGATGTTGGGGGATTGGCATGTCTCGGGTTGGCCCACAGTCCGGTGGGGGAGGGGGTGTACATCAATAAGAGGCATTGATCAAGACACCCTCCCCGCCCGCAAGCCGTCTCGCTCACTCCCACCCGCCCTCCCAGCACATGAGTAGCACCGGAGCCGCAGCGTGTTCAGCGGTAGTCTCTGGATGGACAGCCAGTTGGACCAATCGTGGCGAGGTTGCCATCATAGCGTCTCGTGGGCCTGCACATAGCAGGCAATATACCCGCACCCCCGCCGTCCGAGTCAAAAGCCAATGCGCTGTGATCGCGGGGTGTCCGCGCATGATCCAGATGTTGTCTCGAATTGCAGTTTGTATCGTTTTTTGGCAGGAATGCTGGCCCTGCGTGCAGCAGGCAATGTGCGGGCACCCTCGCCGTTCGCAGCCCCCCCGATCATGACCCAAGATTTTACCCCAAAGTGGACTTTATATGGTTTTTGTTTGAAAGGGATTGCGGGAAGGGGTCCCTAATTGGTCCTGGTTGGTTGCGGGTCGCCTGGGGGAGAGGGCTTTAATGTATAGGGAGCAGTGACAAACATGATCGACCCGCGAACCCGGAAAGGAAAATAGAAATGTAACGCATGGCAGAGTTTTCAAAGACACCTGATTGGGTGAGGGGCACATGCAATGCTGAGTGTATCGATCTTGATGTACCCTGCCGAGGGCTGTGCTGTGCTGCACCGTGCTGAATTGCGATGTGCCATGCCGCGATTGTGCTCTACAGCATCGTGGATCGAGTCCTAAGCTCGAGCTGCCTGAACACATGGCAGCTGCTCTAGAGCTAACTGACAGGGGGAATATGCCAAGAGGACGCGCCGCGAAACGTCCCAACGGACGCGCCAGGCGACGTGCCAGGGGACGTGCCATGGGGTCGCACCGCGGTACGTGCCAAGGGGACGCGCTACGGAACGTGCCAATGGATGTGCCACGGGATGTGCCAGGGGACGCGCCACGCGACGTGCCAGGGGGACTCGCCAAGGGACGCCCCACGGAACGTGCCAAGGAACGTGCCAAGTTGCAATGCTGAGTGTATCGATCTTGATGTACCGTGCCGAATTCTGTGCTGTGCTGCGCCGTGCTGAATTGCGATGTGCCATGCCGCGATTGTGCTCTATAGCGCTGTGGGTCCAGTCCTCCTTTGCATCCGAGTCCTGACCGAACTGATTTGGATCTTGAGCTCGAGCTGCTTGAACACATAGTAGCTGCCCCAGAGCTAATTGACAGGGGGACATGCCAGGAGGACGCGCCGCGGAACGTCTCAATGGACGCGCCAAGCGACGCGCCAGGGGACGTGCCATGGGGACGCACCGCGGGACGTGCCAAACGGACGCGCTACGGAATGTGCTGGGGACAAGCGTTTCGCTCGAGACATCCTGTCTAAACCCTCATGCTAGACATCCGACTGAGCGACCTGGACACGTGACAACAAGCGTTTCTCTCAACACAACCTCAACACAGTCTCATGCTAGGCATCCGCCTGGGCGAACTGGACACGTAAAACAAGTGGTTCGCTCGAGACATCCTCAACGCATCTTCATGTGAGACGTCCGCCTGGGTGACCTGGGCACGTGAAAACAAGCGTTTCGCTCGAGACGTTTGCAACACCTCCTCATTCTAGACATCCGCCTGGGCGACCTGTAATCGTGACAGCAACCGTCTCGCTCGAGACATCCTCAACACATCTTCATATTAGACATCCGCCTGGGCGACCTGGACACGTGAAAACAAGCGTATCTCTCGAGACATTCTCAACACATCTTCATGTGAGGCATCCGCCTGGGCAACCTGGACACGTGCAAACAAGCATCTCGGTCGAGACTTCCTCAACACATCCTTATGCTAGACATCCGCCTGGGCGACGAAGACGCGTGAAACCAAGCGTGTTGCTCGAGACATCCTCAACAAATCCTGGCGCTAGACCTCTGCCTGGGCAACCTGGAGGCGTGAAACCAAGAGTCTCGCTCGAGACATCCTCAAGACCTGGGCACGTGAAAACAAGCACTTCACTTGAGAGATCCTCTGAAGTCTGGTCCCCAGAAGAGGACAATCTATAACTCAAAACGAGCGTTTCGCTCGAGACATCCTCAACTTCTGAAAACAAGCGGTTCGCTCGAGACATCCTCACATTTTCATTCGCCGGCCCACCTCGACCTCGATACTTATCGCAAAAGAAATTCGCCGGCCCACCTCAAGGCAAACCCGGGGGTTAAACCCACTAAAAGAGAACCCCGGGCTTAAGCCCTATCCGGGGAAAAAAACCCTCCCCGAAGGGGAAGACCGAATGATATAGGAAACGTGCGCTCCCAGAGCTTCGATCCTCGAACTTCCCACCCGCCGCATCCGGGCTGGCGGGCGCGCCCGCCGAGGAGGAGGAGGAGGAGGAGGGGGGGGAGGAGGAGGAGGAGGAGGAGGAGGAGGAGGAGGAGGAGGAGGAGGAGGAGGAGGAGGAGGAGGGAGGAGGCGGAGGAGGAGGAGGAGGAAAGGAGGAGGAGGCCCCCTCCCGAGGCTCGCCCGGCTGGAGTTCGTGTGGCCAGGCGCTGCCGCCGGCTCGGTGGGCCCCGCTTCCCGGGGCCACCCCCCCCAAACAAGGTGCGGCGGCCGCACCGCCTGGAGAGAGCACGCTGGGACTCGGGGGCGACCGCGCGGCTTTGGGGCTCGGGCTGCCCTCCACGGACGTCTCGGACGACCGCGGCCTCCAGGGTTAAGTCGGGCCTGTCCATGTACAGGAGGGATAAAAAATGGTCTGGGGGCGATTTTTTGGTTTGTTTTTGGGTGATTATTTTTGGAATATTTTTGGAATGTGTTTAGTTTTTCGTCCAAAGCCCGCCCGTAGGGGGACCTAACTCCAGGGCCCCAAGGCCGTGCGGTGACGGAGCGTGCGGTGAGGCCTCTGGGGATTCCGAGGTCCCCGCGCGGTCTGGCACCGCACGCTTGTGAGGCCCCCAACCACCCCCCGGGGGGCGCGGCGGCAGGTGGACCGACGGGGCGCCCGTCCCCGCGGACGGCGGTGAGGGAGGGGGGGAGGAGGAGGAGGGGGAGGAAGAGGAGGAGGAGGAGGAGGAGGAGGAGGAGGAGGAGGAGGAGGAGGAGGAGGAGGAGGAGGAGGAGGAGGTTCCTTTTTTTTGCCACGGGCGAGTCTGCCTCGTCTCGGGCCCCGGGATCATCGCAGATCCAGCGATCGGGCCGGCCCGAACAAGAATGGGGCAGAAAGAGTGGGTCGAGGGCTCCGGTTGCGATTTTTCTCGCGATGTTTTCAGCCCATCCACGAGGAGGGCTCGGACCCCCTCGCGTCGCGGAACAAGGACGCCGCGGGAGGTTTCTGTTCGCCGTGCTCGGCCCCAGGGGGGGGGGCCATCTTTGGGTCCTGGGGCTGTCAACCATAGCGACTCTGGATGGGAAGCTGGTCCCGGGGAATGGGTCGAGACCTCCAGGTGTCCACGCTGCGAAAAAATCGCGACGTCGGGGGTCTGGGGAGGAGGGGGAGGGGGAGAAAGGGGAGGGGGAGGAGGAGGGAGAAAGAAGAGATAGCAGTATGCCGAGGGCTTTGCGTCAGGTGCACTCCTGAATGAGACAGCAGTGCGAGAACGTGCTGGGAAAGAAAGGGATGGGCAAGAGGGAAACAGAGAAAGAGAAAGAGAGACAGAGAGACACATACGTGTATACATTTATATATATATATATATATACACACCTATACGACCACCCTTCGGGTGATAAAGGAGGTTGTTGGGGGGAAGAAAGGGGGGGAACCAACATCTGACTCAATCGATCTCACTATCGATCTCACTCAACGGGACACAACGGGACACCACAGGACACTCCGGGACACTTGTCGATCTCACTATCGATCTCACTCAACGGAACACCACGGGACACCACGTGCCACCACGGGACACCACGGGACACCGCGGAACATCTCTCGATCTCACCATCGGTCTCACTATCGATCTCACTATCGATCTCACTCAACGGGACACCACGGGACACCACGGGACACCACGGGACACCTCGGGACACCACATCGATCTCACTATGGATATCACTATCGATCTCACTCAACGGGACACCACGGAACACCACGGGACACTGGCGGGACACCGGCGGGACACCGGCGGGACACCAGCGGGACACCGCGGGCCACCGGCCGCCGGAGGAGAAACATTTGGTCCGGCCGCGGTCCAGCCACAGGAGGATTTCGGGACACCAGCGGGACACCGGCGGGACACCGGCGCGCCACCGGCCGCCGGAGGAGAAACATTTGGTCCGGCCGCGGTCCAGCCACGGGAGGATTTCCTCTCGCCCGCCCACGCAGCTTCGCCTCGCCCGCACGCACGCGCGGCACGCACGACACGAACCCGAAACCGAAATCGATTTCCCGGTAGGAGGTCTCCGTTTCACGTCGGACTCGCCCCCCAACCTCCGATCTATAGAGAGAGAGAGAGAGAGACAGCGAGAAGAACATGATGGGCGGGAGGAATGGGCGGATGACGGAGGGAGGAGATGGAGGGACCGATTTGGGACTGATTTGGCTACACAGCATCCTCGCACGCTGGAGCAGACGAGGCCGAACTCTCTCGTTACAGACACGGCATCTCGCGACTACCGAGCCCCGTTCGGACATCAGTTTCACAGGCCTCCCGCCCAAACGTACCGATGCAGAGTCCATGCTGCGCCCACTTGGCAAGCGATGAAGGCACACAGAGCTTGACCTGGGCCGCCAGGGCCTCCTGGGGCAGCAGTATCTGTAAGCGTCAGCTGCGCTACGCCTGACCTCTCCAAATTGCTGGGTATCAAAAATCCACGTCAATCCGAAACAGGACACATGGATAGCCCATGCCATCGATGCGTGCGCCAAAGCCGATACAAGCAACGCAGATCTCTTTGTGACATACGTTCGCGCCTTCCCCCCAGACCTCGAAGGCCCCCTTGGGTTGCGGCCTGCGACGGTCACTTGGATGAGGCCCCAGGACTTCACGCGGCAGCTGCTGGACGAGCTCCGCGCGTGTGCGGTTCTGGCCGACCGCTGCGCCAGGGACAGGCCGGCCGGCCAGCGGTGTTTCGATGATCTCTGTCACTCGACTACACGTAAGAGTGACCCTTCGCTGGAGTGACCTTTGGTGCGGGCTCATCGGGCTCCCCCCGATCGCCGAACGCGATGCGATATAAGCGGCCCGCGCCCTGGGGTTTGGCTCCCTCGCGCCCCCAGAAGCTGCGCACCAAAGGTCACTCTTACCCAGGGTCACTCTTACGTCTAGCCGAGTCACGTTGGTGTCTGGCCACACTCAGGAGGGGAAAAACACAGACACAATGAATCGGCGATTCCCAGAACATATGGGAACATATGGGCAGTGTGGGGGGGGGAAGGCAAAAACCCAGAACATATGGGAAAGTATGGGGGATATGTTTTTTATTTGTGTGTGTTTATTGGTGTGTCCCAGTTTCCCTTCACACACACCTCGACCTCTGGGCCGATCCGCTTGCCGACGGCGGGCGGGGCGGTGGCCGCAGGCGGTCTCTCGGCTCCCGCGCGGGCCGCCGCCGGCACCCGAGGCCGATGCAGCCCGCCGTGCCCTCCTTTTCGGCTGGTCTACTGCTCGTCCTCCTCCTCCTCCTCCTCTTTCGCCTCCTCCTCCTCCTCCTCCTCCTCTTTCTCCTTTTCTCCCTCCTCCTGCTGGTGCTGCTGCTCCTCCTCCTCGTCCTCCTCCTTCTCTTTCTCCTTTTCTCCCTCCTGCTGCTGCTGCTCCTCCTCCTCCTCCTGGTCCTCCTCCCCCCCTCTGCCCGCCTCTGCGTCGGTCGGCGAATGCATCTGCTTACCCCTTTGTTATGCCGGGCGTGATTTGGGGGCGGCGGGGGGGGGAGGAGGGTCGGTCGACGAGATCTATACATATCCGCTGCCCCCTGGCGGGCCCCTTCCTGGGCCAAGGAGCTGTGTACACGCCCTCCTGGCCAAGCCAGGAGGGCGTGGCGTATACACCGCTGCTGGCTTCAGGAAGGGCCTGGCCAGGGACCAGTGTATGTATATGTATAGATTTCGTCGCCCTAGAGGGGGCCAGTCACGTCTAACTCCTAGTCGGCGCCGGCGCAAATCGTCACGTGATCGAGGGGGGAGGGGATGGAGGGGAGTGCGGAGCTGGTAACGGCCGTCATCGCGAAAAATGAAAACATGTTTTCTTTTTATTTCATTGTTCCTGGTCTTCCTGCTCATCCTCCCCCCAGCCCCCTGCTTCTAACTCTCCTCCTCCTCCTCCTCCTCCTCCTCCTCCTCCTCTTCCCCCTAGGAGGCAGACTCGCCTTCCTCCTCCTCCTCCTCCTCCTCCTCCTTCTCCTCCTCCTACTCCCCCTCCTCCTCCTCCTTTTCCTCGCTCTCCCCCTCTTCGTCGTCGTCGTCGTCGTCCTCCTCCTCCTCCTCCTTCTCCTCCTCCTCCATCCCAGTTATAAGTTACTCTCTCTGTCGCATCCCCAGACGTGTTTGTAGGGGCGGGCCGTGCGCTTTGCCTGAGACTTCTCATCATTGATGATCCTGAAGATTGAAGTATGCAACCTTTTCAAGGATGGAGGGCGGGGGGTTCCGTAGCCATTTTGGCTGAAGGGAGTCGCTTATGCAATATGCGAACAGGGCGTGCGTCTTCTTGGCGGATAGCATTCTCTTCTTGCAACAGTGCTATAGCGCTGCCGCTTTCTGCGAGCATGCCCAATGGGTCGGGATCGGCGCAGGTACGCATTGCTCTCGCTCTAGGCGCCAAGCGAGATCGAGTAGTACCACTTTTCTACGCGAAGTGAGGCAGAGTATACGGCGCCCAGGATCTTATCGGTTGCCGCCCTACGTGCCAGGGATGAAGAGCTAATCATGTGCCCTGCGCAGACCAGAATACAAAGATAGAGTTTGAGTTGCGCTGAACGCGTGAAGCGCTATCGCTTGCCGTTTTGCGTGAGTATCCCATTTGCATCGTATTATCGTTCCGAATACGTATGGGCTGGCTCAGCTACTGTCGGTCCTGTTTTACCGCGTGGTGGCTTTCTCTGACAACATACACCGCTCACGCTTGGAGCGCACAACGTGCAAAACGACCGAGCTGCTAGTTAATTGGTGCTCAGGAACCATTTCCTTACAGCTTTTGGATATGTCGGTATGTTTAGCAGTTCTGACGACGTGTATTTGACACAGTTGATCGATGTTCACACTGTCGCGGGGTTTGAACACTTTGCTGTTCTTGATGCCAGCAACTCATTAGCTAGCACGACGAAAGCAATTTTCGAAGGTTATGAAAGACATGGGAATGTTGCGCCAAGGAGATCGCATTGACAAGCGGCAAGACGGGAAAACAAGATCACGACATGCGGCAACAAAGGGAACCTTGATGTCTTGCCGCGAAAGAGCTTGTTGAAAAAGGGTCGACATGTCAGATTGCACAACTTCATTTTGACGAATTCATTTTTCCCAGTTGTTTGGACTCGTTCAGACAACTTTTGTTGCCACAGACGAGTCTCTATTCTGACTGTGCGCGCCAGTTCTTTGTTTATTATTTGTCTTTCGGATTCTCTGGTTGCAAGGTGCGACCCCCAGGGCGGCAAATAGAGGCATATACTCGGACTTGCCCCCCTCTCGAGGAAGAAATGGTAAGAGCTTGGTTCTTGCAGATGTCATGCGGGCATTTACCAGGTACGGCCACAAGTTCATAGAGCATCTCGGTGGGAATGTGACTGTCACGAGCCACATTCTCTCACCATTGGGGGAAGGCCAGTCTTGTTCTCGGTCAAGGGCAGAGGGTTGAAGGTTATGCTGGCAGCTTCCTGTGCATCTCTGGTTGGCTGCTTGATGCATGCTTGCCAGTCGTGCCTGCTTGTCGCGGTATCCGTCCTGGTGCTTCCCGGCCAGTAATCGGAGCGTTCGGTTTGCAGAGGATGCCAGAACACACGTGCCTTTGCTTGCGGGCCCGCATGGGACGTGCCCTTTCTGTTCGGAAGGGTGTGGCAAGATCGAACAATAAATCAAGGTGGGTAGGTATGTATGTATGTATGTATGTATGTATGTATGTATGTATGTATGTATATATATATATACATATATGTATATGTGTATATATACGTATTCACATACATATATAACATATATGTTCAGAACCTGGCTCCCGCCTCAGCGCCGCGCACATTCAGTTTAAGGTTTTGCAGCAGTTTCCGGGACGGAGGGCGGCGGAGGAGCACGCTTCAACACGGGATTGGTTCACGGGAGGAAAAACAAACACCCGGGCCCGACGATTGGCGTTCACGAGACGTCCCTGGGGGTGTCGTTTACTAGGCAGTCCTGCCCTGCTTGATTCCTTCTCTGGGCGCGTTTGCTAAGCGGCTTCGCGTGTCGGGGTGTTTACGATGAGGGTGGATGTCTCTGCACTCTAGGGGGGGCAGTCTTCAGCTTGTGATTACAGTCGGGGCCCTGAAGAAGGAGCCCTTTTCGTTGGGGAGGGGCTCCGTCTTCCTTAAGTGTTTCGCAGCTTGCCTCAGGTTTTCCTTAGGTTTCCGATCGGAAATCGAAGTTTAACTTATGGAAAAAAGGGGCCTCGTTCCTTATTTAGGGTTCCTTAGGTCAACCCCCCGACTGTAGCGGGGGGGCAGTCTTCAGCCTGTAATCATCGCTTCCGCGCCGCGCACGGTCGTCCTCAACATGTGTAGCGGCTTTCCACGGGCGGAGGGCGGCTCCATTTCAAACCTGCGGCTCTCGCTCGGGCGCTGCGCACATTCCCTTCCCTTTCATTCGAACCGTGCAGCATCTTCAGGGACAGAAGGAAGCCTCCCCCCCTCCTCCTCCCCTCCTCCTCCTCCTCCTCCTCCTCCTCCTGTTCCTCCTCGTCCTCGTCCTCGTCCTCGTCCTCGTCGTCGTCGTCGTCGTCCTCGTCCTCCTCTTCCTCCTCAAACATGGGGATGAACTGGGGATCGTTCGTTTCCAAAATGTGGCTCTCGCCCTGGCGCTGCGAGCGTTTCGTTCTCAACCAGTGCGCTAGTTTCGCGGGCGGAGGGCGGTTCCTTTCAGATTGTGGCTCTCGTCCAGGCGTTGCGCACCGTCGTTCTCAAACGTTGCACTCGTTTCGTGGGCGGAGGCCGTTTTTTGTTCAAAATGCGGCTCTCGCCCCAGCACCGCGACCATTCATCCCACCATCTAGCAACGTTCTCCAGGGTTGAGCGCTGGTCGTTTTCAGAATGGGTCTCGCGCCTCAGCGCCGCGCGCATGTTGTTGGATGAAACGTTTCGCAGGAGGCAGGTCTGCTCTTTTGCCAGTCTATCGTTGGCAAACGTTTACTGGTGTTGAGATCCCGCAGCCCCAACGCATGTAGCGCTGCACGGGCCCAGGGCGTTTGTTTTGTCTGTTTGTTTGTCTGTTTGTTTGTCTGTTAGTTAGTTAGTTGGTTGGTTGTTAGTTAGTTAGTTAGTTAGTTAGTTAGTTAGTTAGTTTGTTTGTTTGTTATTTCGTTGGTTACATTTGTGGCCGACGTTTCGCTTGAGACTTTCTCGCAATCCACGACCACACTTGCAGCTGTCTTCACGGATGGGGGGTCCTCTCTTCTGAACGTGGATCTCGCTGGGCACCTCGCTGGGCTGTCTGCTCGTGGTTTCTCGCGCTTTCGATTGCTTGCCAGAAGGGTGCAAGGGCACGACGCGTCAAAACGGGACCTCGCCAGAACGGCAGGTCCAACTGTGCTTGTTTTTCGAAGGGGGCGCTTCCTGTAGTGAAACGGCCGACTTCTAGAGGAGTGTGTGGAGGGGATTTGAGACGGGAGGGTGCACTGCAGCATCGCTACGGCATTTTTGGATTACAATGGTCCTCCTCCTCCTCCTCCTCCTCGTCCCCCCCACCCCAGCCCACCTCCGCCCTTCTCGAGTCCCCAGGTGGAGGTGCGCGGCTCCTGGAACGGCTGGCAGTCCCCGCTGGTCCTGTCGCAGGGTGCCGGTCAGTCTTGGGCGGGCAGCCTCAGGCGCCCTCTTCCCCGCTGCCTTGTTGTCCTCCTCCTCCCTGCTCATCCTCCTCCTGCCAATTTCCGTCGATCCTCCACCCATCCTCCCCTCCTGGTCTTCTGCCTCCTGCTCCCCCTCTTCTTCTCTTCTTCTCCTCGATCCTGCCTGGGCTCTGCCTCCTACTCCTCCTCATCTGTTCTCCCTCTCTTGTCTGCCGCTCCTGCTCGTCCTCCTGCTTCTGCTGTGCTCCTCCTCCTCCTCCTCCGCCTCCTCTCCCCCTCCTTCTCCTCCTCCTCCGCCTCCGCCTGTTCCTCTTTTTCCTTGCCTTCTTATATTTTGGTAACGGCAAAATATATCTTCCTCCTCTTCCTCCTCCGCCTCCTCCTCCTGCTCCTCCTGTTGCTCCTCCTCCTCCTCTTCTCCCCCAGTCCTCCAAAAAAGGGTCCGACGGCGTCAATATGGTGCCATTTCATCTGACAGGGCAGGAAAGCCTGGAGCGCAATCATATTGTGAACAACGCGCCTCGGTCGCCATCGCACTCGCCAGCATCCTGCACATACCAGCTGGGTACCGTTTAGAAGCGGAGATTCTAAATCGCCCATGGTTTTGTACCTCCTGCAGCACAGTAATGTGCGACTGGTGGTTCCACCTGCCGCTGTTGGGGAACATTCGTAACCGATCAGTAGCAGGCTCAGCATTGATTCATAGCAGCGTAGTCGGCTTACGGGACTTCGCACCACACATGCACTGATCAAAGCTACAACTACGAACAGACCTGCATGAAGCATGTCCCGCAAAGCTAGAGGGAGACAGAGAGGGATAGAGAGAGAGAGAGAGAGAGAGAGCGAGAGATAAAGAGAGAGAGGGAGAGCGAGAAAGAGAGAGAGAGAGAGCCCTCACTTCCGGCAGCCCACAGACTGAGACCAGGAGGTGTGTGAGATCATGCTTACGCGGTTGTTCCATACCCAAAAACCTACCTTGTGCGGCTCATGTACACGCAGCTTGCCTCCACTCTTTGGGCGTGCACCATGGCATTCCCAGTGGCTGGGTAGCACTACGGACAACTCTGGGAACATCCGTGATCCTCTGGGGTTGCCGGCCGTCAGGCAGCGCTCTACGTTTCGCAGGGAGGGCCCCCGATGACCCCGGGAGCTTGCCCAGACCAAAGCATCGCAAGAAACGACTCGATGGAGGACCGGCAGGTTACATCTCCTTTATGCTCCTGTCGCTAACAACATCGACAGAAAGCATGACTACTGGGAACAACGTGCGCTCGCGAAGTTCATCAAAGTACGATTGGCGCTGTCCCAAGTAAAAACGTAGGAAGTGCCCAGTAGCAGTGGACCCCACGGAAGGTCTACAGCGCCTCCAGGCTCCTCATCAAGCGGAGGGACTACTCTAGGGCATTCGCTTGCTCGACCGCCTCAGGACAATCCCCTCCGAGCGTGGGTCCTACAATTCGCTCAGGGGGCCGCTCTGCACAAGTGTGACATTCGCCTCGGGACTTAGGTCCTTGGCCTCGGCAACTTCTGGTTCCTGCCTACGCAACTCAAGCACTCCGTCCACACACATGGGTGCAATGTGGTGCACGAGTACACTTAAGCACCTTTCCCCCCCGATTAGCGAGCTTAACTCACCAGGTGAAATCCCCGACAGGCATGTGTTCCTGAGGCAGCACAGGGTGCTGTTCAAGCCAGTGGATGCCATTCCGAATATTTTCGGCCCATGTTCCCTTTTCTCCAACCATACAGCCCAACGCGTGTAGAAGGAACTCAGGCCCCTTCCTCAGCAGTTTGGGTAAGTATCTGATGCGCCTTTGCGTCAGCACCACCTGCGCTGGTAACTTCTTTGTGCGGAGCAGCACCTTATACTGCGGTCTACGCCTGATGCCATGCGGGGTCTCAATGTGTCCTACTTTGGCACGGAGCGGTGCAAGGTGCGCGGTCTGTAGCTGACGGGGCGACGACACATTTAGAGGGCGCCACGTACCAGCTTGAAACAACAACCTGTAACAGCAAAAAGCTGCCGCGTTTTTGGTTTTGCACGAGAGGGACATACCGGACCCGCGGAAAGTAATCCGACGGAGGCAACCCGAATCGCCGGCTTGCGCACTGGCACGTTGCGTGATTTCGAGCCTCATTGAGCCCTGCGAGTCTATCGTGGACCCTGAATGTTAGGCGGTTGGAACAAGCTCAACCTTGAATTAAGCCGAGACTTTCACACATGCATTACGCTCTACAAACTCTTTGCGAGCAAGAGCTTTCCCCCTACCCGCGAGTGACACTCACGGCCGACTTCCCTTGGCCGTAATTAATTCTGAGCTCCGCGACTGACATCTCGAGGTTCTCGATTTCGGGAAATAGACAAGCGTTTTGCCTGCGCTGGATGGCAGAGGGGCAGAAGCAAGGGATTGCGAGATCAACTACGTACGACTGGCGGTTAACGACGTGGCAGTCCCCTGAACTTTCCCGCTTACGGAACACTGCATCCTGAGAGGGAGTATTCTGGATCAAGTCCCATGAGGCACCAGCGTCAGCCATCCTATGCAGAGTCCGTACGTGGGCAGGACTGACAGCAAGCGAAAACAAGGCATCTGCTGCAGGCAATTCAGGCCTGGTTCCTGTGACAGCACATGCAATTTTCGAGGCCTTGCGAAAGGTACGCCACGTCGAGCTAAGCGCATCAGCGGTCATATCCCTTACGTGGCCTGGAATGCTGCCAAGCAGCGGCGGCCCATGCAACAATGTACGCACCATTTTCCCAAGAAGCGGCGGAAGATCAAGTTTACAAACGGCTTGCCGTAAAGAATGGAACACACTTTTTACACTTGCATCTAACCTACGTGTGCGTGGTACGAACCATACGACTGGTATGGTCCGTCCCATACCCAGCCCTACCATCGCACTGGGTATCATGCAGCATAGAACGCGCGGGGTCAACAAGCATCCGACCTCTTTCTCCTCCTTCTGCTCCTTCTCTTCCTCCTCCTCCTCCTCATCCTCCTCCTCCCCTGCTGCCTCCAAGTTGTGGCTCCTCTCTTTCAGCAGCATGAGGACGAGGAAAGGATGCGCGGATAAGAAGTTGTATGATATAGGGATATGGAGTTGTATGAGATAAGGATAAGGAGGCGAGGAAGGAGGCGAGGATAAGGAGGCAGGAAGTGGAAGGGAGCAGGATGAGAAGTTGTATGAGGGGAGAGGGGAGCGAGGGGAGGGAAGGCGGTCCAGGAATGACAGGAGGATACGAATGGCAGGAAAGAAGCTTATGTGAATGGCAGGAGGAGGAGGAGGATAAATGATAATAGGAGAAGAGAAACCTCCTCCCGAGCAGCTCCGCTGGCGTTTCTTTACCAACTTGCTGAGAAACTGGCCCAGTTTCTTGAGCACGTTCGCTCGCCCCCTGCTGTGCTGACCAAACAAGTTGGCCCGGCTTGCTTCAAGAAGGTTATGGGAAGTTGGTCCAGGGTTCTCGAATCACAATATTCTTCACCACCTTTTCGGATGAGAAGAAGATGGCGAATGGATGGGCTGGCTGGAGTGGGCGCGGATCGAGGCTATTGGACGTTATCTGGTCTCCCGGCCCGTTCAGGGGCAACGATAGGGGGGGATAGGCATAGGGGGGGGATGCATCGAGCCCCAATCGCGACGATAGGGGGGGATAGGCATATAGGGGGATGCATCGAGCCCCAATCGCCCATTGATCGCCGCAA
>CAUYUJ010019036.1:25000-62954 GCA_963575745.1 Prorocentrum cordatum
CTGCCAGCTACGTTCAATTACTTGAAGTCCCTTTCCCATGGCCCGACCCGCCTCTTTGTTGCATGCTTGTTTGGATGGTGCGGGTTTGTAATCGTATTCCCGCGTCTCTTCTATGGTGCCCTTGCCTGCTCCTCTCGCGCGTGCCAGTGAGGCTGCCTGGGTCTGTCTGCCCGTTCGTACCAGTATTGGTCAACATACCCACTTGTGCGCGCAAACACATGTTCGTTCTTGTATGTGCACGCGCGCACGCGCGCACATCAGCACTTACAAGCATTCGCGCGCGCTCTCGCGATAACGGTCAGTTACACATACGCATAGGCAGCCACAGCAAAATCATGTCTTCATGGGCGATCGCATTTTCATCGTTGCATCCACGCGCGTAAACCCGCCCACGCACCCACATGCACCTGCACGCTGCATGTACACAGCGACTCAGCCGCGCCAGCCCGCAGTGCTGGTGACAGCGTATGTTTCGAATCCTCGTATATGCTGGGAGCTGGTAGGACCTTTATGACCTAACACAATCATTGCGCCGCACGTTTGCATACAAGTGTACGCGTGTGCACGCACGCCATCGCACAATGCGCACGTGTTGCCGTTGTCCTCTCGAACCAAACTGCGTCCGTGCTTGCATGGAAAAGCGTGCAACGTGCTATTTCAACGCGTTTCCCCGGCGTTCCCGTGACACTTCTGCTTTTGCACTTCTGACATCGTTCCTCTTGCGTTTTGTGCCGCGTGCCCCGCATCCACGCCGCCAAAAATCCGGAAGAGGAGGGTTGGGTTCAGAGCAGAGAAGCCGGTCCTATTCTGTTGGAGGGCACGATTTCAGAACACGTCGGTGCTGCCCTTCTCATCATTATAATACTCCCCATTCTTCCTAATCTTCCTGACCTTTCGCGTCATCGAGCTTTGTCGGTTCAACTGACAAAGACTTGCGTTTGTGGTCAAACGGCAAATCAAGCCAAAGTTTGTCGTCTACCCTTCTCCTCCACCTCATCCTCTTTCTTCTCCTCTTCCTCTTGCTCGTCCTCCTCCTCCTCTTCCTCCTACTCTGCCTCCCCCGTCTCCTCCTCTTCGCCCTCCGTTCCCTAATCTCCTCCTCCTCCTCCTCCTCCTCCTCCTCCTCCTCCCCACGAGGTGGCTCCCTGAACCACCCACGCTCAGGGTGTTGGTGGGATGGGGACTCCCTCCGCCCCCTCCCTCCTCTCCCTCGCCCCTGCTCTCTCGTCCCTCCCTCCCCCGTACTCCGATAGGGGGTAAAGGGAGAGAGGGGCGCCTCCGAGAGGGGGTGCGCCCCTGCCATCTCGAACTGGACCTCCTGCTCGGGTTCACGCCCTTGCAGGAGGCGCGCGACAGTCTCTGCCCTCCCTCCTCCTCCATCCGCCCTCCTCCTCCCTGCGCGGAGGACGGTTCTGGGAACCGCAACAACATCAAGCACGGGTCCAGGCCGGCTGCCGGAGGTGTGGCAGGCGGGGTGGGCGAGCAAACGTCGGGGGCCTTCCTGCGGGCTCGGTTGGAGGCCAGGGTTGGTGGGCGGGCGGGTGGGTGCCCTTCCTACGGGCTCGCTGGGAGGCCTGCCCGGGGGCACTGGATTGATTACAGTCGGGGCCCTGAAGAAGGAACCCTTTTCGTTGGGGAGGGGCTCCGCGTTCCTTAAGTGTTTCGCAGCATGCCTTGGATTTTCCTTAGGTTTTCCATACGAAATCGATGTTCAACTTGTGGAAAATAGGGGCCTCGTTCCTTCTTTAGGGTTCCTTAGGTCAACGCCCCGACTGTACGTGCATGCGGCCAGGCTGCAAGCCTCGCGCCCACCTCGGGGCTCCATCGACGCCCGAGATTGCGGGCGGTGCAGGACGGGGGTCCTAGTCAGAGCGCCAGAGCTTCCAAGGACCGCGCTGACCCGGCCCAGGGCGCAGAGTCCTGCAGGATCCTGCAGGGTCACGCAGGATCTTGCTGGATCCTGCAGACCCAGAGATCCAACGCATTGAAAAATTCAGGGCGGATTTTTTTCGCTGAAACAAATTATTTTAAATATCATTATATAGATATAATAAACAATATCGGCCACGAGAAACCCTCGCCGGGCCCCGGGCCTGTCAAAAAACGACTCAGGCTGACAAACCGGTCCTAGGGAAAGGGTCGGAAATTCTAGGGGCGCCGTCCTCAGAAAAAATCATGACATCGGATCTCTGGGGAGCCTGACTGACCCGGGTCTGGATTGCCCCGGGTCAGTAGTTCCCCGATGGGTGCGCAAGCGAGCGGGTACAAGGTGCGCCGAGTTGGTGCTGCTCTGTCCTTCTCCTCCGCGTCCGCTGCGAGGTGTCGTGGGGTCCTCTTGCAAGCCTCGGGGGCGGCCGCTGAGCGCGGTGTCCTGATTGCTGGGGCGCTCCAGCGAGGGCGCCGCCCTCGAGAAGTTTGCCAGTTGGCCACGCCCTCCTCGGCGGAGGGGGGCGCAGGGCAGGCGGGAGGCCTCGGGACTATTGAATTTAGGTCGGGCGTGTCCCCCCCACAGGAGGACTTTTCAAACGTAGCCAAAAAACAGTATGGGGACGATGTTTTGACTATTCTAGTTTTTGTTTGCTGTTTTCTTTTTGTTTGTTTTCATTTTTAGATTATTCCCAACCATCCTGTGGTGTTGGATCCTCGTTTTGAAGAGACGTCGCCCCGCGTTCTCCTCTCCTCTCCTCCTCCCCCTTCACCCTCCTCCATCACCATCATCATCATCATGATCATCATCATCATGATCATCATCATCATCATCATCATCATCATCATCATCATCATCATCATCATCATCATCATCATCATCATCATCATCATCATCATCATCATTAGCATCACAGGTTTCAGCATACCCCTCACACGTTTCGTGGCCCCATAGGGAGCCCCACCGAAAGTCCCAGTGCTACTGTCCGCATGCGTCCCCCCCACCCAGTACAGCGTTTCGTGGCCCCATAGGGAGCCCCACCGAAGGTCCCAGTGCTACCGTCCGCATGCGTCCCCCACGCCCACTACAGCGTTCCGTGGCCCCATAGGGAGCCCCATCGAAGGTCCCAGTGCTACCGTCCGCATGCGCCCCCCCCACCCAGTACAGCGTTTCGTGGCCCCATAGGGAGCCCCACCGAAGGTCCCAGTGCTACCGTCCGCATGCGTCCCCCCCACCCAGTACAGCATTTCGTGGCCCCATAGGGAGCCCCACCGAAGGTCCCAGTGCTACCGTCCGCATGCGTCCCCCCCACCCAGTACAGCGTTTCGTGGCCCCATAGGGAGCCCCACCGAAGGTCCCAGTGCTGGAGCCCCGCCGAAGGTCTCAGTGCTACTGTCCGCATGCGACCCCCACACCCAGTACAGCGCTTCGTGGCCCCATAGGGAGCTCCACCGAAGGTCCCAGTGCTACCGTCTGCATGCGTCCCCCCCCCTGTACAGCGCTTCGTGGCCCCATAGAGAGCCCCACCGAAGCTCCCAGTGGGACCGTCTGCATGCGTCCCGGAAGTCTAATTTGGCATTTTCACCCCACCCAGTACGGCGTTTCGTGGCCCCATAGAGAGCCCCTCCGAAGCCCCCAGTGAGACTGTCCGCATGCGTCCCTGAAACACAATTTCGGTATTTTCACACCACCCACTACGGCGTTTCGTGACCCCGTAGAGAGCTCCACCGAAGCCCCTCTATGGGCCGACTTGGGGCCCTCTTGGAATGCTCCAAGGCCGTCTTGGAGGCCATCTTGGGCTTCTGAAAGGCCTCCTTGGCCGGCTTGGGGGCCTCTTGGGGCCGTCTTGGGGCCCTCTTGGGCCGTTCTGGGGCCATCTTGGAGGCCTCTTGGGCGATCTTTCGGCGATCTTTGGGGGCTCTTGGGCCGTCTCGGGCCATTGGAAGGCCGAAAAGAAGCAAATGCCCAAATCCTTCACAAACCTACGGAAAATCAATGTTTTTGGCCTCTTGTGGCCTTCCTGGAGGCCCTCTTGGGGACCTCTTGGGCCGTCTTGGGCCAGCTTCGAGCCAACTTCGGCCATCTTGGTGGGTTCCTTGCACGTCTGACGCCGTCGGGAGCCGTCTTGGGGGCCTTTCAGGGCCGACTTGGGGCCCTCTTGGGGCGCTTCGGGGCCGTCTTGGAGGCCATCTTGGGCGTCTTGGTGGCCATCTCGGGCGTGTTGGAGGCCTCTGGGGCCCTCTTGGGGCCCTCTTGGGGCCGTCTTGGAGGCCACTTAGGCAGTCATAGGGGCTCTCTTGGGGGCCTCTTGGGCGATCTTGGGGGCCTCTTGGGCCGTCTTGAGCCGTCGGAATGCCGAGAAGACGCAAATTCCCTAATCCTTCAAAACCTATTGGAAATCAATGATTTGGGCCTCTTCGGGCCCTCCTGGAGGACCTCTTGGAGGCCTCTTGGGCCGTCTTGGGCCATGTTGAGGCCATCCTGAGGCTATCTGAGGCCGTCTTGGGTACATCTTGGGCCGTCTTGGAGGCATCTTGGGGCCATCTTAGCCGTCTTGGAGGCAATCTTGGGCCGTCTTGGAGACGTCTTGGAGACCATCCTGGGCCATCTTGGCCGTCTTGGACGCCATCTTGGGCC
The DNA here is from genome assembly GCA_963575745.1 of Prorocentrum cordatum. Lineage (NCBI taxonomy): Eukaryota > Dinophyceae > Prorocentrales > Prorocentraceae > Prorocentrum > Prorocentrum cordatum. Next base: position 29,565 of record CAUYUJ010019036.1, read on the forward strand.
AACTGGAGGAAACAGAGGCACGACAGATGCGTTTTGAGCGCCTTTCCGGGTGGCCAGCGGGACGGGCCGGAGCCCCAGGGGGAGTTCTTTTGGAAAAAGAACCAAAACCAAAAGCCATATAGTCTGGCACGCCGGGCACCCCTTTGATAAATCAAAAGGGGGCGGCGGATCGAAGACGCCTACGGCGAATCACCGCCGCCCCCTGCCTTTGTGGAAGCGCCTATGTGGCCGAACGTTGAGGCCAGACCTGCCAAGCTATCGGACCATGTGTTCCCCGAATCGGTTTGGAAAGCCTTCGGGGAACACGTGGGCATCTTGAAGGTCATCTTGGCCGCCTGAAGGCCATTTTGACCATTTCGGGCCTTCTTGGAGGACGTCTTGGAGGGCTCCTGGGCCGTCTTGGAGGCCATCTTGAGCGTCTTGGAGGCCTCTTGGGCCGTCTTGGGGGCCCTTTGGGGCCGTCTTGGGCGCCTCTTGGGCCCTTCTGGGGCCATCTTGGAGGCCTCTTGGGCGATCTTTCGGCGATCTTTGGGGGCTCTTGGGCCGTCTCGGGCCGTCGGAAGCCCGAAACGAAGCAAATGTCACAATCCTTCAGAAGCCTACGGACAATTATTCTTTTTCGGCTTTTCTGGCCTTCCTGGAGGCCCTCTTGGAGGCCTCTTGGGCCGTCTTGGGCCAGCTGCGAGCCACCTTCGGCCATCTTGGTGGGCTCCTGGCCCGTCTGACGCCGTCGGAAGCCGTTTCGGGGGCCTTTCTGGGCCGACTCGGGGCCCTCTTGGGGTGCTCCAGGGCCGTCTTAGAGGCCATCTTGGGCGTCTTCGAGGCCTCTTGGGCCGTCTTGGCGCCCTCTTGGGGCCGTCTTGGGGCCCTCTTGGGCCATCATGGGGCCATCTTGGAGGCCTCTTGGGCGATCTTGGGGCGACCTTGGGGGCCTCTGGGGCAGTCTTGGGCCGTCGGAAAGCCGAAAAGGCGCAAATGCCAAAATCCTTCTAAAACCTAAGGCAAATCAACGATTTTGGCCTCTGTGGGCCTTCCTGGCGGACCTCTTGGAGGCCTCTTGGGCAGTCTTGGAGGCCTCCTGCGGGCCTTTTGGGCCGTCTTAGACCATATTGAGGCCATCTTGGGCCGTCTTGGATGCATCTTGGGGCCATCTTAGCCGCCTTGGAGGCCATCTTGGCTGTCTTGGAGGCATCTTGCAGGCCACCTTGGGCCATCTTCGTGATTTTTTGAGGATGTCCTGCGCGAAACGGCCCTTTTGGGGCTTTGCAGCCACCTCTGGGCAAGCGTCCTGGGACCCCGGCGGGACGCGCTGGAGCCCCAGGGGGAGTTCTTTTGGAAAAAGAACCAAAACCAAAACCGAGAGAGTTTAGCACGCCAAGCACCCCTGTGATGAACCAACAGGGGGCGGTGGATTCAGCTGCCTATGGCGAGTCCCGCCACCGTGCCTGGGTTGTGGGTTATAAGCCTAGTGGATGTTTGTTGGGATCTCGTGGGAGGCCTTTCGGGGGCCTCTTGGAGGCAGTTTAGAGGCCTCTTGGCGACCGTTTGGGGGCCTCTTGGAGCTTGGGGGCCTCTTGGGAGCCTCTTGGGGCCTCCTGGGCGCCTCTTGGGACCTTCTGGGGGCCTCTTGGGGCGGGCGGCTAGGATTTTCGGTTCGTGCTCCCTCTCTGGGGCTCATTTTGGGACGGTCTTGGGCGCCTCTTGGGCCGTCTTGTGGCGCTCCTAGGCCGTCTTGGGGCCCTCCTTGGGCCGTTTTTTGGGGCCGTCTCGCGCCATCTTGAGGCCATCTTGGGCGTCTTCGGGCGATCGTTCGGCGATTTTTGGGGCCCTCTTGGACCGTCTTGGGGGCTTCCTGGGCCGTCATGGGAGCCTTGGAGGGCCCCTGGGAGACGCCATGGCCGCCCCGGGACCCCCTGGGAGTGTGGCCAGGGCGCGCGACGAGGTGCGACTTCGGAGGAGGGGCGTCCATTGGAAGATTGCGGAAGCCCTGCCAGACAGCACCTGGCATTCTAGCACGCCTCCACGTGCCAGGGGGCACGGCTGTGGATCTGGATCTGGAGCGCGCGAGGCGCGTCCGATGGCTCTGGAACGAGGAGAAGGCGAGTCCTTGAAGCAGCAACTCTTCAGGCGCCTCCGTCGCGTCACCTCTCCGCTCAGTCAGGGGAGCGTCTGGAGCCGCGCCCCCCCAGCACCCCTCGCCCCCGAGAACGGGAAGCAGCCCCTCGGCAGCCCGCGAAAGTCGTAGACCCAGGGGCGCCTTAGGGCATCCACGATGGCTGGAATCCGTGCACGCGCCATTCGTGTCATGCGACTCCGTGCCTCCGGCACGCCGCGGGCTCGAGCACCCGGCCCACGTCGCCCGCCGCGGGGGCCGGCCCAGCGCTGGGCGCCCGCCGCCATGGCGTTCCAGCAGCTGCTCTCGGGGCTCGCGGAAGAGCACCGCAAGCTCGAGCAGGATCCTCGGGGCCGCCATCTGTACGCCAACACTGGCCACGATGAGAACGATCGCGACGATACCGATAGCGATCACAGCGACCACAGCGATCACAGCGGTCGACGAGCAATGCTTTTCTCCGGCTGTGCCCTGTGAGAGTTCGTGACACGGGATGAAAAATGGCTCGCCCAGTACTTTGCCGGCCCTCTGTGTGCACTCGTTTGCTGCTTGCTCGAGCCTAGAACTACGGAGGGCCCTGTCGTAATGCGTAATGGCGCCGCCGCGCCTGTCGTAAAGGTGTACGCCGCCACCGGCCTTGGTCCAGCCAGACCAGGGCCCGGGAGCGGTGCATACAGCAGGCCAGCCACAACTGGGGGAGCTGTGGTCCTTACCCCCCTGGGGGGCCCATCGATTTCGACACCCCTCTCGAGAGATCGTCGATGCGATGGGTTCCCCCAGGGGGGTAAGGACCACAGCTCCCCCAGTTGTGGCTGGTCGTGTTACAGCTGCTAGGAAGGCGCGCGCACCGATCCTGGGCCGGGGCTCGGCCTGGCCAGGGCCGGGGGCACAGTCGCTGCGCCTCCCCCCTCTCAGGAGAGGAACGAGCTCTCCGAGGAGCTCTCCCGGCTGCGGCGGGAGTCGCGCAGCAGCCCGGGGAGCCGCCCCCTGCCCCTGCAGGCGCTGCCTGGCCAGGTGCCGCCGCCCCCGCAGGGGGCCGAGGAGGCCGGCCTCGTGGCCGTGCGGGCCGTCTCCGGGCGCCAGCTGCGGCGCGAGGCGCCGGAGGCCGAGGCCTCCGCGGCGCACTTCGTCTCGGTGAGCCTCGATGGGGGCCCGTCGGCCACGAGCTCCACGCAGCCGGGCCCCGAGGCGGCGTGGCGGTGCTTCGCGGCGGGGCTGCCGGCGCAGGCGCACCACCTCCTCCTCCTCCTCCTCCTCCTCCTCCTCCTCCTCCTTGTGCTCCTCGTCCTCCTCCTCCTCCTCCTCCTCCTCCTCCTCCTCCTCATCCCTCCCCTCCACCTCCTCCATCTCCTCCTTCCTCTCCTCCTCCTCCTCCTCCTCCTCCTCCTCCTCCTCCTCCTCCTCCTCCTCTGGGCTGCCGGCGCAGGCGCACCACCGCACGCTGATGCTGGAGGTGCTCGCGCACCAGGGCGAGGGCGTGCCTCCCGTGAGCGTGGGGAGCACCTCCGTCGAGTTCCGTTGCCTCTCGCCGGGGAGGTGTCGAAGAAGACAAGTCAGCGAGCGAAGAACGGTAGAAAAGAAACTTTCCGCCGTCGGGGACACCTGCCCCTGGGCGGCTGGAGAGTTTATACCCCTACGGTGCCACCGTAAGGGTATAAACTTTCCAGCCGATCTGGGGCAGGTGTCCCCGACGGCGAAAAAGTTTACTTTGTACCGGTCTTCGCCCGTTAAACAAGAGTCGACTACGAGCAAGAGTGACCTTTCGCCGGAGTGGCCTCTGGTGCGGGCCCAGTGGTGTCGCCCGATCGCTGAAGGCGAAGCGGTAGCAGCGGCCTGCGCTCCAGGGTTCTGCCACCCCGCGTCCCCTTTAAGTCGCGCGCCATCGGTCACTCTTGCCCAGGGTCACTCTTACATGTAGCCCGAAGAGCTGTACTTACAGACGCACACGTTTGGAGCTCCGCGCGGACTTCTTGGATCGGCGCTGGACCCCACTCCCTGGCGCGCGGAGCGCACTGGGGTTGGCGCGGGAGGTCCCGCCAGAGGGGTCCAGCGCCGATCCAAGAAATTTTCGTGGACCTCCGCCGTTCATGTTTATGCAGTGACTTTTCTTTTAGAGGTGGGAAAAGAGGACAGAAGCGCTCCCGTCCAAGGGCGGGCTGGTAGAGTTCGAGGTGAGTTGGCAGCCATCGGAGGGCGGCGGCGGCGGCGGCGCAGAAACCCACAGCATGGGCGGAATACACAAGGCGCCAGACTCCCGCCGCAACAGTACGACAAAAACGCACTTGGGAGTCCAGAGCACCTCGATGGGAAACTACTTGCTCGACGAGGGGGAGATGATGAACAGAGCCAGGCAGAAGGCGCGCTTTCGCGATATATCTGAAGGGCTTCGCTCCCCCTTCCCCCTCCCCCCTGCCGCCGCCATCCCTGTCGTCGGAAACCCGCTTGGTTCGTGGGAGTGAAGGCACGGAGCAGCAGTGCGCAGCGGCAGGCAGATTCGTGCAGCACCAGCCCGCAGCAGCCAACAGCGACCAGCGTGAGGCAGCCGCGCTCGACTGCAGTCAGCATCAGTCAGGAGGGGAACAAACACACAGACACAATTAATCGTCGATTCCCAGGAATAAATGGGAAAATATGGGAAGTGGGGGGAAGACAAAAACCCAGAAAGTATTCGAACATATGGGGAATCTCGTTATTTGTGTGTATTTATGTGTGTGTGTGTGTGTGTGTCCTTGGGCCCCTTGCATCAGCAGCGATCGGCTCGAGCAGCAGCGCTTCCCCATCGTGCCCCCAAGCAGCCTGTGATGCCGCCTTCTCCTGGGCTCCACACGAGGCTCCCAGCGCGGGGTGCACCGCTGCCCGAGGATGCCCTCGGGACGGCCCGACGGGCTTCCTGCTCCTGTTCCTGCTCGTGCTCCTGCTCCTCCTCCTGCTCCTCCCCCTCCTCCTCCTCCTCCTCCTCCTCCTCCTTCCCCTCCTCCTGCTCCTCCTCCTTCCCCTCCTCCTCCCCCTCCTCCTCCTCTTCCTCCTCCTCCTCCTGTTCCTGTTCATCCTTCTCCTCCTTCTCATCGCCCGAGCCGTGCCGCTGTGGTCGAGAGCGAGGGGGTCGCCCGGGCTGCCGCGCCTGGGTCGCGGGGGCGAGGGGCGCGGGCACGATTCGTGTCCATATCCACTGCGTCTTGGACTCTCTGGAAGAGGGGCGCCAACAGGCCGCGGCGCAGTGGACATGAACAACAATCTGACCTCCAGGGGCGAATCGTTTTGTCCACATCCACAGCGCCCCTGGATTTTGGAGGAAGGGAGCCCGAAACTCCAAGACGCAGTGGCTATGGACAACCATTTGACCTCTAGGGGCGAACTTGTTACATTATCCATGCCCACGGCGCCTCTGGTATCGGAGGAAGGGAGCCCGCAGCTCCAAGACGCAGTGGACATGGATTCAAGATCTTGCCCGCAAGGGGCAGACGCGAGACCGCCTACGATCCGATTCGATGCGTTCCGATTCGCCGGCTGGGGCCGCGATTCCAATTCGATGCGATCCTGCTCTATTCACCAGCATCGCGGGGCGCGGCGATTCGATACCGATCCGATTCCGGACGATTCGCTGGCGATGCGATCCGCTCTCGACCCGATCCGACTTCGCGGTCCGATCCAGCGCGGACCTGCAGGCGTGCACACCCGCCCGCGCAGCGCCCCGACTAGGGGAACGACGGATGACATAAACATGCAGAACTCGGAGGTCCGCGCGGATTTTTCGGATCCGCGCGGACCTCCGAGTTGTTATGTTTATGTTATTCTTCGTTCCCCTATTGACGCCTGGGATCCCGTTTGATTCCGCTCGGCGCACCCACTCGTGGCAACGGCTGGATCTGGCACGGGGAGGAGGAGGAGGAGGAGGAGGAGGAGGAGGAGGAGGAGGAGGAGGAGGAGGAGGAGGAGGAGGAGGAGGAGGAGAGGAGGGAGGAGGAGGAGGAGGAGGAGGAGGAGGAGGAGGAGGAGGGAGGAGAGGGAGGAGGGAGGAGGGAGGAGGAGGAGGAGGGAGGAGCGAGGAGGGAGGAGCGAGGAGGGAGGAGTTTCTGCCATGCTTCGTTCCCCTGCCGACGCCCTTCGGGCCTCCGCGCCCCGTCTCCGGGCAGCCCGTGCGCGCCCCTCCGCGCTCCTGGCCAGCCGCCGCGCGGATAGGCCTCCCGGGCGCCGGGTTCTTCTCTCCTCAAGTCGGGCCTCATCATCATCATCATCATCATCATCATCATCATCATCATCATCATCATCATCATCATCATCATCATCATCATCATCATCATCATCATCAGCATCAGCATCAGCATCATCATCATCATCGTCGTCGTCGTCGTCATCATCATCATCACCATCACCATCATCATAAACATCATCATCATCATCATCATCATCATCATCATCACCGTCATCATCAGCATCAGCAGCATCATCATCACCATCATCATCATTGTCATCGTCATCGTCATCGTCATCGTCATCGTCATCGTCATCGTCATCGCCATCATCATCATCACCAACATCATCATTATCATCGTCGTCATCGTCATCATCATCGTCATCGCCATCGTCATCGTCACCGTCATCGTCATCGTCGTCGTCGTCGTCGGCATCGTCATCGTCATCGTCATCGTCATCGTCATCATCATTATCCTCATCGTTTTCATCATCATCACCATCATCATCATCCTCATTCTCAGATTATTCCTCAAGTCGGGCCTGTCCCTCTGCAGGGGGAAGTTTTCAAGCATAGTCTGAAAACACATAGGGCGACGTTTTTTTTTGGACTGTTGGATCATTATTTGTTAGAGTTTTATTATTTGGATTGTGTTTATTCGGACTTCTCTCCTCAAGTCGGGCCTGTCCCTCTGCAGGAGGAAATTTTCAAACATAGTCAGAAAACATAGGATGACGATTTGTTTTTTGTTTTTTGTTTGACTGTTGGATTATTCATTGTTCGAGTTCTCATTTATGTGAATATTTTTTGGGGACTCTTCCAGAGTCGGCCTGCAGGAGGACCTGCCCGACCCGATTCTCTCCCCAGAGCTGGCGGGGGCGCAGCTCCCGCAGCGCGCTGGCGCCGATCTGTCTGCACCAGAGTGGGCGGGGTCCCTGGGCGGGGTCGCGGGCTGGGTCGCGGGCGAGTCGCCCGTGGCCGACGACGACGACGACGACGACAGTATCAATCCTTTTGAAATTGTTAGCTGTTTGTTGCTCGAGTGTTGTTCCACATGTGTGCCCCGAGCCCTCGGTACCCGCCATCTTCGTCTTCGAGAGTGCCTTCTCTGGGTGTATATTTTCCTTGCCTGCCACGTGTAGGTGGCGCGAACCCCGGGGAAGAGGAGGGAGAACGCAAAACAGGAGACAGCGAGGAAGGAAGGGAGGAGGAATCGAAAAGGGAGGGAGGGCAAGAGGAAGCGAGCATAATGGATAACGAAAAATAGACACAGCAAGGGGGGGAGGAGAGGAGCAGAAAGCTTGGCGGGCGGACCCTGACGGGCGGGTCGGGCGGGCGGACCCTGACAGGCGGGCAGGGCACTGCAACGGACGGGCGGGCTTCCAAGCAAGGGCTCAGAGATCCGATGTCGTGGTCTTTTCAAGGCGCGGCCCCCGGAAGTCTTGACCCCTTCCCTGGGGCCGGCTTCCCATCCCGAGCCTTCTTGTGACGGTCCCGCGGCCCGGCGAGGGCCCCTGGGGGCCGAACGAACGACCCCTGGGGGCCGAACGAACGAACGAACAAGCCATACGCCAGTAGGCGCGTGGGCAAAAGCATGCGTCTAGCAAGCTCGACGCGGGATCAAGGAAAATGCCGCGGGCCCCGCGGGCGCCGAAGCTCGCGAGAGTCCCCGTGCCTCAATTTCTCCGAGGCGCCGGATCCCGAAGGGGGGCGGGCGGGCCCCAGCTGGCAGGTCGGGCGGGCGGGTTCTTCGTAGCCCCGCTGTCGCTCTTCGTGGCCCCCTCGCTGCCCTTCGTGGCCCCGTTGCTGCCCTCAGTGGCCCCGCTGTCGCCCTTTGTGGCCCCGTATACGACTGCCCTTCGTGGCCCCCGCTCGCTCCCGTCGTGGCCCCATATGCATGCCCTTCGTGGCCCCGCTGTCGCCCTTTGTGGCCCCCTCGCTGCCCTTCGTGGCCCTGGTGCTGCCCTCAGCGGCCCCGTCGCTGCCCTCTGTGGCCTCGGATCTTATGCCCTTCGTGGCCCACGCTGGCTTTTCTCACGATTTACTTGGGAATCGCGTTATCGCTCGAGACTTCCTCGCTATTCATGCAGGACCCACGTTTCAGCAACCCGCCTGCTCGACCTCGTCGCTTGGGCCCGCACCCTCTATGGGTCTGCCCACCCGATCTGCCCGTTTGGTTCTACCATTTGTTTTCTGCTCCTCGCCCCTCTCCTGCTAACTTGTCTCGTGCTCCATTCTTCTCACTCCCCCTTTCACACGTCCTCTCTTCCCTTGTTGAAGGGGCTGCACTAAATACCCGTGGCAGGTAAGGAAGATATACCCCCAGGGGGTACGATCGAAGACGACGAGGGCGGGTACCGAGGGCTTGGGATATACGTATTGATTGGCACGTGAGCAGGTAGGAGCGAACAGTCCTAAAATGTTTGTTGTTGTTGTTGTTGTTGTTGTTGTTCTTGTTGTTGTTGTTGTAGTTTGGGGCCCGGTAACGCCGTTTGAGCGGGAAGATTCTTGATTAGAAAACAGGGTTCGACCCCCGAGGGGGGCACTTCAATTGAAACACAGAATGTACATCTGTGAGGGATGATCAACAATAGTTGTTCTTCAAGAGTGAACGTTCAACAACAACAGCAGCAACACCACCACCAACAACAACAACAGCAACCACAACACAACATCAACGGGCGTTTCGGGAAGGCGGGCCCAGGCGGCCAGGTCGAGCAGGCGGATTGCCGAAGCGTGAGCATGAGTCGCGAGGAAGTCTCGAGCGATAGCGCGATTCCCAAGTAAATCATCAGAAGGGTCCGAGCGACAGCGTGAGTCCTGAGGGCTGGAGGCGCGACTCTTCCCACGCGAGAGCGCGATTTCTGCATACGTATCAGTCTGGAGCCGTTGCTGTTGTTGTTGTTGCTGTTGTTGTAAAGCGGGGGTCACAGACACAATTCTGACATTCAATGCTTTCCCTGATAGAATAACAGGGTGCGAGCCCCGGGAAGTGCACTTCAAATTGAAAAGCCGCAATGTTCCCCGGAGTGGGGGATCAACAATCAGTATTCTATAGCAATAAGAAATCAACAGCAACAACAGCAGCAACAACAACAAGAACAGCAACACCAACGCCACCACCACCACCAACAACAACAACACTTACAACAACAACAACAACAGCAACAACGACAACACCAATACCGCGAACAACACCACCACCAACAACAGCAACAACGACAACACCACCACCAACAACAATCACTTTAAGACTGTTCGCTCCTATCTGCTCACGTGCCAATCAATACGTATATCCCAAACCCTCGGTGCCCGCCCTCGTCGTCTTCGATCGTATCTCCTTTGGGGTATACCTTCCTTACCTGCCACGTGCATTTAGCGCAGCCCCTAAAACAGCGGAAGAGAGGACGGATGGAAGGGGGAGGGAGAAGAATGGAGCACGAGAGAAATTAGCAGGAGGGTTGCAAGGAGCAGGAAACAAGTGGTTGAACCAGACGGGCAGATTGGGTGGGCAGACCCATAGCGGGCAGGTCGGGAAGGCGGGCCCAGGCGACCAGGTCGAGCAGGCGGGTTGCTGCAGCGTGGCTCCTGCATGAATCGCGAGGAAGTTTCGAGCGATAGCGCGGTTCCCAAGTAAGTCGGGAGAAAAGTTGCAGCGAGTGCGTGATTCCTGAGCGCCGACGGCGCATCGTCTGAGTCAACTGGGAGGAAGTCCCACGCGAGAGCGCGATTTGTATACACATTGTAAGGACATCCCGCGCGAGAGCGTGATTAGCGAATAAATTGTGGGGAGTTATCAGGCGGGAGCCGTTGAATTTTCACTATGGAAGAATAGTAATTGTTGATCCCCCCTCCAGTGCACATGGCATTTTTTCAATTGAAGTGCCCCTCCCGGCGCTCGCACCCTGTTTTTCTATTAGATACAAATCATCGTCCTCAAACTACGTTGTTGGCCCCCGGGTTACAACAACAACGGCTCCCGCCTGAGACGTCCTCACAATTTAGCCAGGACCCCCGCTCCCGCCCGAGACTTCCTCGCATTTTAGGAATCGCGCTTCCGCTTAGGATTTCCTTACAATTCATTCGGAATTGCTCTCTCGGCGCTCTTTGGAGACTTGCTTGCAATTTACTCAAGACTAGCGCCCTTGCATTGGAATTTCCTGCAATTTGTTCAACCGCCGCGCTCCCGACACTCAGGCACCCAGGAGTCGCGCTCACGCTTAGGACTCCCGCACAGATTCTTTACGAATCGGGATCTCGCTGCCCTTCGTGGCCCAATCGCAGCCCTGCATGGCCCCCTCGCTGCCCTTCGTGGCCCCATTGCAGCCCTTCGTGGCCCCCTCGCTGCCCTTCGTGGCCCCGCTGCTGCCCTTCGTGGCCCCCTCGCTGCCCTTCGTGGCCCCGTTGCAGTCCTTCGTCGTCCCCTCGCTTTATTTCGTGGTCCCGTTGCAGCCCTTCGTGGCCCCCTCGCTGCCCTTCGTGGTCCCGTTGCGGCCCTTCGTGGCCCCCTCGCTGCCCTTCGTGGCCCCGATGCAGCCCTTCGTGGCCCTCTCGCTGCCCTTCGTGGCCTCGTTGCAGCCTTTCGTGGCCCCCCTGCAGCCCCCCCCTCGCTTTGTTTGGTGGCCCCGTTGCAGCCCTTCGTGGCCCTCTCGCTGCCCTTCGTGGCCCCATATATGTATGCCCTTCGTGGCCCCCGCTCGTTCGCGCCCGTCGTGGCCCCATGTGCATGCCCTTCGTGGCCCCCCTGTCGCCCTTCGTGGCCCCGTTGCTGCCCTTCGTGGCCCCGTTGCTGCCCTCAGTGGTCCCGTCCTTGCCCTCCGCGGCCCAATATACGTATGCCCTTCGTGGCCCCGGCTCGTTCGCACCCGTCGTGGCCCCATGTGCATGCCCTTCGTGGCCCCGCTGTCGCCCTTTGTGGCCCCCTCGCTGTCCTACGTGGCCCAGTCGCTACCCTCAGTGGCCCCGTCGTTGCCTTCTGTGGCCCCGCATTATCTGCCCTTCGTGGCCCCCCGCTCGTTCGCGCCCGTCGTGGCCCCATACGCATTCCCTTCGTGTCCCCGCTGTCGCCCTTCGTGGCCTACTTCGCGCCCTTCGTGGCCCTGCTGTCTTTCTCTCTCTCTCTCTCTCGCCCTCGCTTTTGCTCGTCGTCGTCGTTATCGTCGTCGTCGCCGTCGTCGTCGTCGACGTCGTCGTCGTCGTCGTCGTGGTCGGTCCCCTGTCCGTCCCTCTTGGGGTCGGGCTGTCGCCGATCAGCGCTGCCGCTGGCCAGGCCGACGGTCCGCGGCCGCCCCGCCGCTTGCTGGGGCCCGGCCTGCAGGGAAGAAAGGTATACCCTTCAAAGGGGTACGATCAAAGATGAAGAGGGCGGATATCGAAGGTTGGGGGAATACGCGTTATCGGACACTCGAACAGATAAGAGGGAACAGTCTAGCTATGATTGTTGTTGTTGTGGTTGTTGTTGTAAACCAGGGGCCAAAACACAGCTTGAGTCCCTTAAGAAAAACAAAGGGTGCGAGCCCTGGGGGAATCATGCCAATTGAAACAGTACAGTGGTCACCAGAGGGGGGGGATAATCTTTATTCTTCAGTAGTGAGAGTTCAACAACAGCCACAATACCACCAACAACGACAACAACGGCGCCCGATTAATATTTCCGCACAATTTATTCAAAATCGCGCTCTTGCGCGGGACTTCCTCACAACTTCTCCAGGCACCGCGCCCTCGCGTGGGACTTCCTTTCTATTGAGACGCCGCGATCTCGGCATTCAGGAATTGCGCTCCCGGTCTGGATTCCCTCACGCGTTACAGTCGGGGCGCTGAAGAAGGAACCCTTTTCGTTGGGGAGGGGCTCCGTGTTCCTTAATTGTTTCGCAGCTTGCCTTGGATTTTCCTTAGGTTTTCGATACGAAATCGAAGTTCAACTTATGGAAATAGGGGCCTCGTTCTTTATTTAGGGTTCCTTAGGTCAACGCCCCGACTGTACTCTGGAAATGCGCAACTGCTCGAGACTTCCGCGCGATGCATGCAGGACTGCTGCTTCCGGGGCCCGCCCGCCGGACCCCGCCGGCTCCAGGCCCGCCCGCCCGGCCCGCCCGTCTCGCGTTTTTTGCCGCGTGGGCTCCTGCTCCCGGCCACCCTGCTGCCAATTTCTCGTGCGGGCAATATTTATATCCATATCCAGTACGTCTTGGACTTTCTTGGAAGGGGCGCCGCAAGGCCGAGGCGCACTGGATATGGATAAACATTGAGCATTTTGGAGGCAGATTATAATCCATATCCAGTGCGCCTCATGTTTCTTGGGAAGAGACTCCGAAACTCCAAGACGCACTGGATGTGGATAAAGGCATTGCCCGCATCTCGTGCTCCATCTTTTTTCGCCCTCGTTGTCCCTTCGCCTGTTTCTCCCTTGCAGTGTTTTGGGGGCTGCACCAACTACGCGTGGAATGTGAGGAAGACTTTCCCTCAAGGGGGGTGCGGCCGAAGGCGAAGAGGGCAGGTATCGAGGGTTCGAGATATACATGTTGAGCGACACGCGAGCAGATAGGAGCGAACAGTTTTTTGTTGATCCTCCCTCCAGGGCGCCTTTGATTCTTGGTGGCGAAGAAAATTGAAGTGCTCCTCATGGGGCTCGCACCCTGTTTTTAACATGGGGAGGTCTTGGGCCTCACGTGGTGCGGCTGTGCCATTGGCCCCCGTATGTATTTTCAGAGTTGATTCAAAATCGCGCTCTCGCGCGGGACTTCCTCACAACTCATCGAAGAATCGCGCTCTCGCGTGGGTCGTCCTTTCAATGTGTGGAGACGCCGTGCCATCGGCACTCAGGGATCACACTCTCGGTTTGGAATGTCCTCACGATCTGCTTGGGAATCGCGCCATTGTTCGAGACGTCCTCGCGATCCATGCAGGATTGATGCTTCGGCGACCCGCCCGCCCGCCCCCGCCGTCCAGGCCCGCCCGCCCGACCCGCCCACTTGGGGTCCGCCCGCCCGACCTGGCCGTCGCGTCTTGCCGCGTGTGCTTTCCTGCTCCTGGCCCCGCTCCCTGCCAATCTCTCTCTCTCTCTCGTGCTCCATGCTTCTCCTTTTTCCCCTCGTCCCTTCCCTCCTCTCTCCCCTCTCCTATTTCAGGGGCTGCGCTAGCTACGTGTGTCAGAGGAGGAGGACATGCCCCCAAGGGCACGATCGAAGACGAAGAGGGCGGTCATCGAGGGTCTGGGCTGTACATGATGAAGTACACGCGAGCAGAGAAGAGCGAACAGTCGTACATTGATTGCTGTTAATGCTATGGTAGCTGGCGGCCCAGCAACACAGTGTGCTTAGGACGCTTTTCCTGATACAGTGCAATGTGCTAGCCCCAGGGGGGGGGGGGCACTTCAATTGAAAAAGCAATCCGCGCTGGACAGGGGGATCAGCCAAACATATTCTCCAGAAGTGACGTTTCAATAGCAACCACTGAAGCAGTCCGCACCTCGAAACGCCACTTCAGCCACGCACCCACAAACAGTGTGAGGCCGTTCGGCCCCCTCACTCTGATAAGACCGTTCGGCCTACTCACTTTGATTTTTAGCTCTTCTCATCTTCGGTTCAGCAGATCTCCAAGAGGCCTTCAGTGGTTTCCGAGGCAGCGCAGGAGGGTTTCTACGAGCACCTCATCCAGGGCGTCCCAAGACGGCCCCAGAGAGCCTCAAGATGGTGCAAGACAACGCTGAGACGGCCCCAGAGAGCCCCCGAAAGGCCCCAAGACGTCCACAGATGACACAAGACGCCCCAGAGGACCCGAAGAGGACCCCAAGAAGGTGTCAGGCGGCCCCACGAGATCTCTAGATGACCCAAGGGGATCCCGAAACGGTTCAGAAGGCCCCGATACCATCCAACAGGCAACACAGGGCTGGAAGATGCGTGGTCCCACGAGAGGTCCCAAAGGCGTGAGCAAATCCCCAACAGGCAGCAAACAGCAGCACGAATTGGCAAGCAACCGCAGCCGGCAATACTCAGCATCAGCAGCATGCAGTAGGCATCAACATCTACAGCACCAAGTAACAAGTCGCCGCAACGTATAGCAAATTCCACCGACAGCAGCGCTTCCCGTGCGTGCCCCAAACGAGCTTTTCCGAGAGATCGTCGCCCTCGGAGCGCGAATCCGGCATGCTGCGTGTTCCAGGGCACCCCAGAATCTGTGTTAGGGAAGGTGTGATGCCCAGTTTGGACTTTGGGGGGCGTTCACTCGCGCTGACAAGCGATATCAGCGATTGAGAAGCAGTGTGGCGCTGAGTTTCTGAGTCCTGATGAAATGGCTCAGGATGCATGGAGGCCAGTTCCTGAGTTGCGAAGAGTATTGCGCAAGCTGCTCGGCTGCTGAAGCCTGCTTCGCAGCCTAATGCCCCCCGCAAGCGGGCTGGCGGGTTTGGCCTGAACGTGTCGCAGCAGTACGCCTACACAGTCACCGCCGATAATCTTGGGCAGGTGTTAGCTAAGAGAGGCTTGCGTAACTTCAAGAGCAGCTTCCTCGAACAGTCTCTCCACGAGCTGGCTCGCGTATCCCCGTTCAAGAGCACGAATCCAGACGGCTCTGGGAGCCAGGCGTGCTCCCGTGACGGGCAGATTCCCGTGGACTCGTTCGAACAGCCGCGCCCTGGCACTGGCATCAGCTTCCAAGCTTTCGTGGATGTCATCCTGATGCCCGACCTTCCGAGCCTGGTGGAACCAAAACTGTCTCGCCCCATCGAAAAGATACAGAAAGTCCTGCTAAGGCAGGACGTGGCGGAGGTAATCGCAAGATTGTCTCGGAAGCGAATCATGATGACCGTGGACTTAGATTCTGAAGACAATGTCGCGCCTGCAAGAGATGCAGCCTGGACGATGAGGATGGACCTCGCCTTGAATGTAGCGGTCGCGCTGACAGTAGTCGCTAGTGTATTTTGTTTGGCTATCAGCACAGAGACCGACCCTGACTGGGGCGGGTGGATTGTGCTGGAGGTCCTCTTCGCGGTCATCTTCATCAGCGACTCAGTCCTGAGGATGCTGCTACATGGCTCGCACGAGTTCTGGTTCGGCCACGACCGGCGGTGGAACTGGTTCGACTTCGCAATCACCAGCGTTTCGGTCGGGGATGTCTGCCTCACCCTAGCCATTCAGGCAGGCTCTGCTGGTTTCGGCAAGTTCGCGCTGGTCCTGCGCTTCTTCCGGCTCATGCGGCTCGCGCGCCTCCTGAAGATCGTCCGGTCGCCGCTGATCCGCGAGCTAGCGAACATGCTCATGGGTTTCGTTCGTTAGCAAATCATGGGGGCCTGGCATACCCTCTCAATTCCATCTTTAGCGTCGATTCGCGTCGATTAGCGTCTGAAAGTCGACGAGATGGCGCCGATCCAGCGTTGGCTAGCGTCGATTTAGCGTCGATTAGCGTCGACCAGCATCAATGAGCGTCGATTCGCAAAAGCCAACAAGATGGTATGGGAGGCTCCCCTGAGTTGCCACCGAAGGTTTCGTGCTCGGCTCACCGGCCCTCTTCTGGGTCTCGATCATCATCTGGGTCACGGTGGCCCTGTTGGCGATGGGCCTCCGGATCTCGGTCGGCCCCGTTCCCGGCGATGAGCTCCTGGTCGAGAGGTGCGGCTCTGGCGATAACCCGCTGTCCACCGACCCCGACTGCGTAGTCTACAAGCTCTACGCCGAGGACCATCGGGAACAAAAAAACCCTAACCCTTGTAACACGATGAAGACGTGGCCTCACTGAGGTCCCCGTCTTCGCATCAGGGATCATCTATCCAGACGGTTTGGTCTGATACATCTGCAGAAAGACCTTGTATCCCTAGTGGTTTTGGCCCTCCTAACTCAGGTCCCCTCCCAAGGGGTTAGGGATATTTTTTGTTGATCGGAGGAGTACTGCGGCAATCTGCCGAAGTGCATGTTCACGGTGTTCCGTTGCATGATTGGCGACTGCACCAGCTCGGGCGGCCAGTCTCTGGCATCGCATTTCAGCGCAGGCTTCGGTGCCAGGTTCGACGTTGTGTACCTCACCGGCATGATCGTGATGATTTTTGGACTTTTCAACGTGATCACTGCCAGAAGACGCCTACGGCGAATCACCGCCGCCCCTGCCTTTTGGAAATGCCCATGCGGCCAGACGTTGGGCCGAAGTCTGGCCAAGCTATTGAACTATATGTTCCCCAAGCCGTTGTGGAACCCCTTGGGGGAGCACTGGGGAGAGGAAGAGAAAGGAGGAGGAGAGGGAAGAGGAGGAGGGCGAGGAGGAGGAGGAGGAGGAGGATGAGGATGATGATGCTGCTGCTGCTGCTGATGATGATGATGATGAGGAGGAGGAGGAGGAGGAGGAGGAGGGAGGAGTAGGAAGATGATGATGCTGATGATGATGCTGCTGATGATGATGATCTTGAGGAGGAGGAGGAGGAGGAGGAGGAGGAGGAGGAGGAGGAGGAGGAGGAGGAGGACCAGTATAAAGCCAAGACTCGTTCAAATACACCCTCCCTCCAAGATTCCCCTTCATAGGCCCCTACAAGGAGCCATTTCCACTGGGAAATGCCTTGTTGGGGGACTACCGTGTGAACATCCTGAGGCGTGCTAAAACATTATTCTCAGGACTTCACCGCCGTGAGTTGACTTGACTGTGACTGCTTGGCGATCATGAATCGTGCCAGAACGCCGTTCCTGGGACTTCACACCGCGAACCAACGTAACCGTTACGCCCTGACAAGTTTGAGTCGTTCCAAAATGCCATTTCTGACAGGTTAGTTATGAGAACCAGTGGAACTCTGGCAAATGTTCAAAACGAATGCGCGCGGCGCTAAGGCGAGAGCCACATTTTGAAAACCACTCGCCCTCAATCCGTGAACCATTTTTCCCCAACCCTCCTTGGTTGGGTATTCGTTTTGAATAGAGCACTGCTCGCGCGTCCTTCCTCCCGCCTCCTCCCTCCTCCTGCCCCCTCTTCGCTGCGGGTGACTTTAACATCTCGGACAAACCATCCTGCTCTCTAACACATCCGACGGGGATTCCACGAGGCGAGGCTAGCCGTGCACAACACGGACAGCCATTTTGGAGACGACTATTCTACGAGAGCGGCATGGTGGAGTTGGAGACGAATTTACCCACGCATTTCTCGAAGTACCACAACTCATGCAGCTACATCGACAGAGTCTTCATCTCATCATCTTCGCAGTTCCTGCAGGAGACAGCATGCTCAGTGACGGTGCTGCAAGAGGCCGCGCACTTAAGTGATTGGAGGCTCAGCGACCATGCGATCATTGAGTTCAAGCTGCAGGTCAAGAATGCCATGGGCTCCGAGGACCAGCACATCCCGGCCTACATATTCAAACACGCCCGATTTCGACAGCATGTAGAGCGCCACGTCAACCACACAGACTGGGGGAGTCTCACCACCACAAGGGCGTGGAAGACGTGCAAGGAAATCATAACAAACGCCGCCCGGGAGACACGCAACGAACTCTCGCAGCTTCCCATTGGAGACCTTTCTGAAGGAGCTGAGGATACACGAGGATTGACGATGAGATCCATCGCTCGTTGCGTATGGAAGCAAGATCGCGGGCTTGCAGCCCGCCTCAGAGCCACCACCGAGCTTGGCCGGAAGTATCTCCTTATCCAGGGTGCAGAAGGGATTGCAATTTCGGACCCCGATGGCTTCGAGAACTATGCCCGCATGCTCACCCACGCATGGACCGAGAGGCAGCATCAGCAGGCAATTGCACGCCTGCAGCGTCGACCGCCGCACGCCCAAGCAGGGCCGCAACTCAGCGCAACTGACGCCCGCAAGATGGCCCGTGCGGCGAACAGGAGGGCCATGCTCTGGACATGCCACCGTCGACGAATGCTTCTCCAAGGAGTCCGCATGGCTCAACCTGGCGGGTTTCAACAACAAGGTGGAGAGCAGCACGCTGACGAGGCTGGCATTGCACGCCAGCCGGAGGACATCGTCAAGGCCCTCATCACGCACTGGGAGCCGATTTTCACCGACACGCCAGTGGATGAAAATGCCATCCGGGCATATCTCGACGAACATGCGCCTGCTCGGACGGCCCCCGACATCGACGTCCCGACGTACCACGACCTGTGCCACGTCATCCACAGGAGCTCGGACACCGCTCCGGGGCCCGACCGACTGACGTACGCGGCAAGGGGGGCGCACGACAAGTTCCAGGAATGCCTCTACGACCTGCTCCTGCACCTCTTCGCGGGTAGCCCAGTACCGGCTGGGCTAAACTACGGCGACATGGTGATGCTCCCCAAAGGCGATGACCCGCAAGATCGCGTGGAGGTCGTCCGCCACACGCACGCCCTACGGCCACTACTTCTCAAAAACAGCGATAGCAAGATCATCGCCGCTACCATCAACATTAAGCCAAAAAAGGTGGCGCAACGCGAAGTACATCACATCCAGCAGGGCTTCGTGCCGCAGCGCCACTTCATCAAGCACATTGTCAGGCTGGACGCTCAGGCCCGCATCGCGAGCAATCAAGCCAACGTGGAAGAGGCCAGGCCATGCTTCATCAGCTTCGATATTAAGGCGGCGTTCCCATCATAGGCGAGAACTTGGATGTGGATGGTCCTGCGCCGTTTTCTCATCCCCGAGGGCTTCATCAATGCCATCATCGCCCTATACGACAACAGTTTGGTCTTCTGCAAAGTGGGCCACGTGCACGAGCCCATGTTCTGGGCCACGGGAGGCGTCGCCCAGGAGTGTCCGCTCTTAGGCATGCTATGGGCGCTGGCCATGGACCCGCTGCTCCGGCACCTGCACGCCGACATTGTGGAGAACAACAAAGGAGCTGCAGGCGCATGCGCCGACGACATCGGCGCCGTATTGAGCAGCATGTCTTCTCTGACAGTTTTGCGGCCGGTTTTCAACGCCGCTCTCTTTCTTCAAACGGCTAAGACCGTCTTAGTTCCTCTCTGGTGCGATGTCACGTTGGACACTCAAATTGCCATTGGAGCTCGGCTGAAAGAGCTGGTTCCGGAGTGGTCGAAGTTCAGAGTGGAGAGCTTTGTGCGGTATCTGGGGTTTTGATGGGACCAGGGGCAACGAACCTCGACCAATGGCAAGTACCAGAGCAGAAATGGCTCGAGAGAGCTTCTTTTATTCCGACTACTCGTGCCCCTTCCGACGCCTCTCTCCGCTCCTACTCCACCTTAGCCTTATCAGTGCTATCGTATCTGGCTCAGTTTTTCCGTCCTCTCCAGTCCATGCTTGATCGTGAGCGTATCTTATTGCATCGTGTCTTGCGCCTCCCTTCGAATTCATTCGATGGCCCTACGCTTCACTCCTTGTGTGGCTAGGTCCCGGGAGGGCGCCATAGGCCGCTTGCGCCCTGGTGCCAGGCCCACTTGTGGCGCACGGGAGGCTTTACAGTGCAAGAGTGGCGCCCCTTGGTCGAACAGTTGCGAACCAACGCGGAAACTTGCCATAAAGTTGTCGCGATTCTCCGCGGCGAGTGGTTTGGACCATTATGGAAGGAACCGCAGGCCATAGTGCAGAGGTGGGCCGAAGCAGTAGATAGCACACCGTGGCATAACTTATCGCGGTCGCGCTTGTGCACGGCAAGTCAGGCAACGATGCAAGGATGCGCGGCCGCCGCTGCCGAGCAGCGCCGAGCACGTCCTCAGAGTCTGTACCTCTCCTCCCTCCTCCCCTCCCTCTACCCCGATTCCATGCCGAGCCTATTGAGGAGGCGGTTTGAAAAATGGGTTGGTGAATTAGCTGCGCCGGAGGTCAGTGAGCTCCAGCAGACTTGGCCGGAGCTGAAAGCGATTTTCAGCAATTCGAGGCCAGCGTGGGTTTGGGCACACATCGAAACCATAGTGGGCGGGTGGACGACCACACACAGAGTCATGTTCGAGACGCCTGCCAACTGCCTTTTCGGATGCCCTCATTGTCCGGATTCTTTCCCTCACTATCTCACTTGTCCCCGCCTCCTTGGCTTTCTGTCCCTCGTCCGCTCCCCTCTCCCCTCCGATCCCGTCATCCGCATTGGGCTCGCTCTCCCGCCACTGTATACTTCCCAGTTCGAGCGAGAGAGCGCCCATGCATACACGGTGCTGTCATTTCACTTTTATAATAAAGTACGGCACGCTGCATCCCCACCCCAATCGTCCTCATCATACGTCCACTTACTGCGCGCCGCTCAAGCTGCCATCAGCATGTAGATGAGATCGGCACCTGCTGCGCCTCATGCTACTTGCGCTGCCCCCTCTTCGCCGTCGATGGGGGCTGCGATCTGCGAGGCTATCGTCACGTTCGAGGGCTGCTGGGGATGCCGGCAGAGTGGGCACTCACCGCGGATCAGAATCAGACCTCGCCACCCCTGTGGGGCTGCGATCTGCGAGACTGTCGCCACTTTCGAGGGCTGTTGGAGAGGCCAACAGAGAGTGCACTCACCGCGGATCCAAATGAGACCTCGCCATCACTGGGGGGTTGCGACCTGCGAGGCTGTCGCCACGTTCGAGGGCTGCTGGGGAGGCCAACAGAGAGGGTGCTCACCGCGGGTCGGAATTAGACCTTGCCGCCCCTGGGGGGCTGCGACCTGCGAGGCTGTCGCCACTCTCGAGGGCTGCTGGGGATGCCAGCAGAGTGGGTACCCACCGCGGATCCAAACTAGATCCTGCCATCACGGGGGGGCTGCCATCTGCGAGCCTGTCGCCACGTTCGAGGGCTGCTGGGGGGGTCAGCGGAGTGGGTACTCACCGCGGATCAGAATTGGACCTCGCCATCCCTTTGTGGGGTTGGGGGGAGGGGGTGGGGGCTGAGATCCGCGAACCTGTCGCCACTTTCGAAGGCTGCCGGGGATGCCAGCAGAGTGGGCATTCGCCGCGGATCCACAGTAGACCTCGCCATCCCTGTGGGGCTGCGATCTGCGAGACTGTCGCCACTTTCGAGGGCTGCTGGGGAGGCCAGCAGAGTGGGCATTCACCGCGGATCAGAATCAGACCTCGCCATCCCTGGGGGGCTGCGATCTGCGAGGCTGTCGCCACTTTCGAGGGCTGCTGGGGGTGTCACCAGAGTGGGCACTCACGGCGGATCCAAGGTAGACCTCGCCATCCCTGGGGGGCTGCGATCTGCGAGGTTTTTGTCAGTTTCGAGGGTTGCTGGGGGGGGTGCAGGGGAGGGCAGCAGAGTGGGAACTCACAACGGATCCAAATTAGACCTCGCCATCTCTGTGAGGTTGCGATTTATGAAACTGTCGCCACTTTGGAGGGCTGCTGGGGAGGCCAGCATCATGGGGACTTGCCGCAGACTCAAATTAGACATCGCCGTTCCTGTGGGCTGCCTTTTCCCCAACGACCCAGTGGCTCAACTTGTGAATGATTTTCGCCAAGCCCTTATCCATTGATCGGGGGCCCGCGAGCCTCCCGAATGCCGTTTGCAGAAGTATATCTTTCCATGCCGCGCCATCACTCCGTAAAACGTCTCCCCAGCTACTCGTTCTCCGCATTGCGCAGGGTTTGGGTATGTCGCCAGGACATTTTTTTTGAAAAAAGAACGAATGTGTGCGGCGTAAGGCGAAAACCACGGCCTGAAAACGACCCGCCCTCAATACGTGCAGCTATTGTATTTTGTGTCAGAACCAGTGTGCGCGGTGATACGGTGAGAGCCACCTTTTGAAAGCGATCCGCCCTCAATCCGCGAAGCTCTTGCATCTTGCATTTCTGAGAACGACTGTGCGCGGCGCTAAGGCGAGAGCCCCATTTTGAGAACCACTCGCCCTCAATCCGTGAAGCTTTTGCAATTGCCCTGGCGACGTACCCAACCCCTGCGCAATGCGGGGGGTGAGTAGCTCGAGGGATTCTATACGGGGGATGACGTGACATGGGGTGATACACTTCTGCAAACGGCGTTCGGGGGGCTCGCGGGTCACCGATCAATGGATAAGGGCTTGGCGAACCGCATTCACAAGATGAGCCCCTGAGTCGTTGGGGAAAGGGCAGCCCCCAGGAACGGCAGGGTCTATTTTGAGTCTGCGGCAAGTACCTATGATGCTGGCCTCCCCAGCAGCCCCCGAAAGTGGCAACAGTTTCACAAATCGCAACCCCACAGAGATGGCGAGGTCTACTTGGGATCCGTTGTGAGTTCCCACTCTGCTGCCCCCCCCTCCCCCACAGCCATCGAACGTGGCGACAGGTTCGCAGATCGCAGCCCCCCAGGGATGGCGAGGTCAACTTTGGATCCGCTGTGGGTACCCACTCTGCTGGCCTCCCCAGCAGCCTTCGAAAGTGGCGGCAGCCTCGCAGATCGCAGCCCCCCCAGGGATGGCGAGGTCTAATTCTGATCCGCGGTGAGTGTCCACTCTGCTGACTCCCCAGTCGCCCTCGAACGTGACGATAGCCTCGCAGATCGCAGCCATCCAGGGATGGCGAGGTCTTATTCAGATCTGCGGTGAGTGCCCACTCTGCTGGCCTCCCCAGCAGCCCTCGAAAGTGGCGACAGGTTCGCGGATCTCAGCCCCCCCCCCCAAAGGGATGGCGGGGTCTAATTCTGATCATCGGTGAGTACCCGCTCAGCTGGCCTACCGAGCAGCCCTCGAAAGTGGCGACAGCCTCGCAGATCGCAGCCCGGCCTCCAGGAATGGCGAGGTCTAATTTGGATCCGCGGTGGGTGCCCACTCAGCTGGCCTCCCCAGCAGCCCTCGAACGTGGCGACAGGTTCGCAGATCGCAGCCGCACAGGGGTGGCGCGGTCTAGTTTGGATCCGCGGTGGGTACCCACTCTGCTGGCCGTCCTGGCAGCCCTCGAACGTGGCGACAGTCTCGCAGATCGCAGCCCCCCCAGGGATGTCGAGGGTTACTTTGGATCCGCGGTGGGTGCTCATTCTGCTGGCCTCCCTGGCAGCCATCGACCGTGGCGACAGTCTCGCAGATCGCAGCCCCCACAGGGATGTCGAGGGTTACTTTGGATCCGCGGTGGGTGCTCATTCTGCTGGCCTCCCTGGCAGCCGTCGACCGTGGCGACAGTTTCGCAGATCGCAGCTCCCCAGGGATGGCGAGGTCTGATTCTGATCCGCGGTGGGTATCCGCTCTGCGGGCCTCCCCAGCAGCCCTCGAAAGTGGCGGCAGCCTCGCAGGTCGCAGCCCCCTAGGGGTGGCGAGGTCTAATTCTGACCCGCGGTGAGTGCCCACTCTGTTGGCCTCCCCAGCAGCCCTCGAAAACTGCGACAGCCTCGCAGATCGCAGCCCTCCCAGGGATGGCGAGATCTAATTTTGATCCGCGGTGAGTGCCCACTCTGCTGGCCTCCCCAGCAGCCCTCGAAAGTGGCGACAGTTCGCAGATCGCAGCCCCCCAGGGATGGCGAGGTTTACTTTGGATCCGCGGTGAGTGCCCGCTCTGCTGGCCTCCCCATCAGCCCTCGAAAGTGGCGACATCCTCGCAGATCGCAGCCCCCCCTCACAGGGATGGTGAGGTCTAATTCTGATCAACGGGTAGTGCCCACTCCGCTGGGCCCCCCTAGCAGCCCTCGAAAATGGCGACAGTTTCACAGATCGCAGCCCCCGAGGGATGCCGAGGTCTAAGTGTGATCAGCGGTGAGTACCCTCTCTGTTGGCCTCCCTCGAGCGTGGCGATAGGATCGCATATCGCAGCCCCCAGGGAAGGCGAGGTCTAATTCTGATCAGCGGTGATTGCCCGCTCTGCTGGCCTCCCCAGCAGCCTTCGGAAGTGGCGACAGGTTCGCAGATCGCAGCCTCCCAGGGATGGCGAGGTCAAACTCTGATCTGCGGTGAGTATCCACTCTGCTGGCCTCCCCAGCAGCCCTCGAACGTGGCGACAGTTTCGCAGATCGCAGCCCCTCCAGGGATGGCGAGGTCTAATTTTGATTCGCGGTGAGTATTTACTTTGCTGGCCCCCCCAGCAGCCGTCGAACGTGGCGACAGTTTCACAGATCGCAGCCCCCGAGGGATGCCGAGGTCTAAGTGTGATCAGCGGTGAGTACCCTCTCTGTCCTCTCCAGCAGCCCTCGAAAGTGGCGGCAGCCTCGCAGGTCGCAGCCCGCCAGGGATGGCGAGGTCTAATTCTGATCAGCGGTGAGTGCCCACTCTGCTGACCTCCCCAGCAGCCCTCGAAAGTGGCGACAGTTTCGCAGATCGCAGCCCCTCCCAGGGATGGCGAGGTCTAATTCTGACCCGCGGTGGGTGTCCACTCTGCTGGCCTCCCCAGCAGCTCCCAGTTTCGCACTTCGCGGCCCCCATCGACGGCGAAGAGAGGGCAGGCGGAGGGAGGAGGCGGGAGGAAGGACGTGCGAGCAGTGCTCTATTCAAACTTACCTTGCGACATACCCAACCCATGTGCATCAAGTGGCAAGAGGAGTAGGCCAACATTCGCAGGAACAGCGACAGTTTAGACGCGGTGAATTGCTGCGCAAACTACATGGGATGCGCATGCGTTGCACGATTCACAGGACGACGATCGAAAGAATGAGGATTGAGGCCCCAGGCTCGAAGAATAACGGGGACAGGGACGAGGGGCAAGAGAAGGATGTAATGGGGGGTCATCTGAATCTGCGTATGACCTCACTTCGCGGGGCCCCCCAGCAGCTCTCGAAAGTGGCGACAGTTTCGCAGATCGCAGCCCCCCAGGGACGGTGATGTCTAATCTGAATCTGCGTATGCCGTCACTCCGCTGCCCCCCCCAGCAGCCCTCGAAAGTGGTGACAGTTTCGCAGATAGCAGTCCCCCCAGGGATGGCGAGGTCTAGTCTGAATCTGCGTATGACCCCACTCCGCTGTCCCCCCCCCAGCAGCCCTCGACAGTGGTGGCAGTTTCGCAGATCGCAGCACCCCAGGGATGGCGAGGTCTAATCTGAATCTGCGTATGACCCCACTCCGCTGGGCCCCCCCAGCAGCCCTCGAAAGTGGTTACAGTTTCGCAGATCGCAGCCCCCCCCGGGGGGGGGCTGCGATCTGCGAAACTGTCACCGAAGGCCCCGAAGGCCCCCGACCAGGAGCCCTGCCAAGGGTGGGGTGCCGTCTATACTCTATCTCTTCACCGTACGCTCCTTCTATTTCTTGCTCACTCATTTCGCTTATTCTCTTATCTTGGCCATGTCGGGCGCTGCTAGCGACAGCGGCTCTAGGGGCGCCGGCATGGCGGCATCCATGGACGTCGAGGGCCAGACCAATTTGACGCAACAGACCGCGGCCCTTACGATGGAGGTCGAGCTCCCCCCAGGACTTCCGTAGCCAGCTGTTCTTCCCGACCCCGCGGTGGTTGCGCAGGCGGCGGACTTGACCTTCCTGCAAGAACTCATCGAGCAGGAGGGCAGTCAAGATTGTCCAGGCCTCGCAGGCGGTGACCCCTGCTGTCGTTCCGAAAGACCTTTCTCCATTATCTAATCTCGTTGACGTTCTGAAGTCCCTGGTGTATGTGCCGTCTGCTGCCGATCCGTGGATACGCCTTGGTCTTGCTCCACTGGAAGGTCCGGACATCGACCTCATGGTGATCGAGGCGCGTGGTCGCTTTGTCCGCACCGTGGCCTCGGCCATTCCACGGGCGCCATGGGCATCGAGCGATAAAGAGGTGGGCTACCGGATCGGGAATGAAATGAACGAGGCGACCGAGCTTTGTGGCAACGGCTTTGAGCTGATGATGAAGGAGAAGCGCAAGATTCAGACATCGAAGCTCCCACTCTGGAAGGAACTCGGTCTCGACGCACTTCGTCTTGTACTGAACCGCGCCATCTCGCAGGATGAAGTCCTTGCTACTCAATGGTCCAACGTTTTGGGGATCGCACGTGGGTCCTTGACTTCGCAGCAGTACTCCCAGGTGGCGACGACGGACGTGGCGCGCAAGCTGGCAGACAAGGCGGAGAAAGGTGATGCGGATTTCTGAAAACTGGCCGGGGCCCGTCCCTGCGTCATCTGGCCCCCACGGACGGCTCCGCCCTCGGACGCCTGCTCACGCCCATGCTCAAGAGCAAGTTGGGGCCGCTACACCCGGCGTACATCAAGCTCCTTGCCCCTATGGGCACGTATGTTGGATGCGAGATTTTCAAGCAGATCGTAGATATTTGGTCCCACCCCTTGTTGAACGAGAAGTGGGCGCCACTGCTCAGAAACGTTGAGGTGATCAATCGTCCGATCGATTTTGTCTCTGCATCCCAGGCGGGGCCGCGTCATGAATCTCATGGCTTGTGTATCTTCGCATTATCGACGCGTATGCTCCGCACCGACCAGTCCCTCATCAAGATCAGTGACCCTCTCTTTGAGATGGAGGCGGCTCCTTTTTTCATCGTGGATTATTTGGTTGACGCTACATATGAAGTGCACAAGGTGCTGGGTGGCCGCTGCATCTGCACGAGCGGCATGTCGGTTTCTCCCCCGAGGCTCAGTCCTGCCTATGCCAGAGACTCCCCGAGGGCCCGGGTGGATCGCGGGTTCAGTGTGGGCACTTCGAGGCTGGAGCAGGAGGCAGTTGTCCGGCGTCTTCGGGCAGTTATTCCGACCGGTACCTTCTTTGGTTCCCACGGCCTCTTCGCGGACAACTTGGCATTGATTTTGGAGCTGGGGCACACTGCCACGTTTACGAAAGCATGGCGCCTATGCAGTGGCGCCATCTTTCTATCATCTACCCGGGTTTTGATAACGAGTGAGGCGACGGAGGATGCGTGGAGAGCGGTGATTGACAAGTCGCTCGAGGATGATTCCTCTCACGGGATCTTCCGTCTGCGATGGAAGCCTTCCCGGCCTGGAGGGCGTCCCTTTGTATTGCCGTCCGCCACGCCCAATCAGATTTTTGCGTCATCGCGTGCGAAGGACTCTGGGAGCAAGTCTGTTGCCATGCAGTCCATCACCGAGGTCGAAATCATGGGCTCCATCACCGCAGACGAGCTCATCGTCATTACGAGGCTCATGGGGCACCTCTCACAGCAGGCAGGCTTGAGTTTGACGGAGGCTCCTGAAAATGCTGGCGCGAGAATCGGTACGTGGCGGTGGCTTGCTCGGAGCGACCCCTCAGCCCCACCAGGGCGGTGCCGATTATACCTCGACAGCCAGTCGGAAGTCCACAAGGTCAAGATCGCTCTGGAGGGCAAGACGGTGAAGGTCGGCCTGGACCACTTCGCCATCCGCGTCTTGAATGACCTCACCGACGCCAAAGAGGGTGCGGAGAGGGAGCTGTGACTAGCTTCTGACCCTGCTGCCGTTTCCTGGGCCATCGCGGGTTCAGGCTGCATGATCTACCTCCTCGACGTCGTGTTGTCCCTCCTGCGCCCCCCAGGGTCCACGAGTGCCCGCGCCAACGACGAGATGGTGGATAATTTATCTGCTGCTGCCGCTGCTTCTCTTCCTACGCCGCGCCCTTCTTCTTCTGTCGCCTTGGCTTCTGTATCCAACCTCGATATTCCCCCCAGCGACCTCGAGTGTGAGACCTTGCTCCGCACAGATCACGATGTACCTCTGGGGGTCCTACAGCGCCCTCGCATTCGAAGAGCATTAGGGGACCACCCCTCGACCTACGGCGATGAACCCGGATCTTCCTTCGCTCAATCGCCCCTGGGCCCAGGCGCGCATTTTCCAGTGCATCCATATCGAGGTGATTTCCGCGTCGCTACTTGGAATGCTCAGGCGCCCTTTGCTGTCAACCCCGTCGCTCAGGGGCGAAAATGGCGCAGGCTTCAACAGCTGCTTTCCAGGCGCGACATTATCATCGTCTCCGGGGCCCACGGCGCGACCTCCGCGCTGATGTTCGCTGGCCCGCCTTCCGGTTCGCTTGCGCGGTGGTCTCCGGGGACATCCAGAAGGGGCGGTGTTGGCGTTGTGGTTGCCGCCAGCTTCCTGAGCAATTTCCCCCGCCGCAGCTGGGCAGTTATCTGTCCATGACGGGCTGCAGTTCTCCGTCTGGCGGGCCCCTTGGGCGCATGGGATATCTTTGCTGTTTATTTCCAGACGGGCACCTCGGGAGACTTCATCGACGATGATGCGCGGGGGTCTCCGGTCGATGCACAGGCGGATGCCGATCAGGCCAGCCGCGGCGCCCCTCTCCCACGGCAGCGCGAAGGCCTTCGAGAGCAGATCGCTTCTAAGGTCACCAGGAACGGGGGATCCCTCTATCGGGGGGGACTTCAACTGGGCTGCCACAGAGATGGACAGGGTTACGAAGAATAGCGCCAACTGGACCGGTGCCCGGGACAGGGCAGAGGAGCTGCACTGGCGCCGTGTTTTGAAGGACTTCCACGAAATCCACCAAGAGGAGATGACGCACGACTCTGCCTCCGCTCAATCGAGGAGCGACCGTATCTATGCAAATTTTGAGCCTTCGGACCTCCCAGATCGCCAGATTTTCGCCGGCGTCGAGGACTGGGACTTTAGGACCTCGCGTCGCCGACCAGCAGGCGCGCCCCCGCTCCTCGCGCAGGACCTCGACCGATTCCGGCGGAGATTGCCAAGCGCACAGGTTGGGCATAGCGCGTGATGACAGAGTACCACTCGAGGCTGGAGGAAGTCCCGGAGGCACTCCCGATCCTGAAGCTCTCGCTCCTCAAGCAATCGATCAGGCAAGTGTCCGACTCCATGATGGCCGAGCGGGGCGCGGTCCAGCACGTCGAGTCTATATCGGACAAACTGGGTGCGACCATGTCGTTTATTCGTGGAGTGGAATCCTCCTCCCCTGGAGCTGTGTCGCGGGCTCTTGAAAGATGCCCGCATCTGGCTACGCATGTTTGCAATCCCTATGAATTTAGTCTTATGCTCGGCAACGGTCTTGGTAAAGTTAGGTGTCGCGCGATCGAACTGGCCCGGGGGCAGGCTACTGCTGGACTTCAGGATCTTCATGACCATCAGCACGAACTTTCAGATTTTGAGCGCACAGCACGTCGGGCACGAAACTGGCGCCTTCTGGCACGTCTTGCCCCGGGCAAAGGCAAGAGCATTTGCGCCGCTCGTGGCGCATCGGGGGCGATCCACACCTCCCCGGCGGCGATGGCGAAGGACCTCTGTGGCCACTGGGAGAAGGGTTTTACGAATAAGGAAACGAACGCGGCGGAGCCGGTCTTCGACCGCTGGGTCTCCGAGGATCAGCGCGGATTCATCCGGCAGCGCGCGATGCGCCTGATCGTGTTAGAGGTGGATCAGGCCATGCAGGAGACGTCGCTTGAGGTCGAGAGGGGGGCTTGCTTCCCCTTCGACTTCAAGGCCGCGTTCCCTTCGGTCAGCCAGGAGTTCCTCCTCGACCTCTTCGGTGCAATTGGCCTTCCCCTGGGGATTCTCCGTTTCGTGCGCCACATGTATTAAGACAGCGCGGTCAGTATTGTGGTTGGTGGCGCATGTTTCCCTGGGTTCCAGGTCACTTCAGGTGTCGGACAGGGGGGCCCGTTCTCCCCGCTGGCCTTCGTGATCGCGGCGGACGTCCTTCTCCGCCGACTCCGTCGCCTTCTCCCCGGGAACCTGTGCAAGGCATGCGCGGATGACTTGGCGCGCATCACGAAAGATTTGATGGCGGATGCTCCCATCCTCGAGAAGATTTTTACCGACTACGCCAGGGTCTCGGGCTTGGAGCTGAGCTTGCGGAAATCAGTCACCATGCCTCTATGGCCTGTTCATGGGCCGGCTTGTTCCAGGATTACTAGGCGGACTGGGCTCCACATGGGCTGCCATGCGTGTTTTATTTTCGTCAGAGTATTTGGGCTTCGTCCTCGGTCCCGAGGCGGGCTCAGCATCGTGGTCGAAGCCGTTGCGTAAGTTCGTGGATTCTGCGAGGGAGCGGGGTCAAGTTGGCGCCGGGCTCCAAGTCGCCCTCGCGGCCCTGGACATTTACGCTTACTCGGTGCTCCAGTTTGTTGCGCAGCTTATCCCGCTTCCCTCGACATGGGGGTCCGCGGAGGGCGCAGCGTTCCGCAGTATCCGCCCCGGACCCCGGGGATGGATTGCGGCTCCGGTCTTGTGCCGCGCAGACCTCCTCGGCTTGGGCAGCTCGATGAAGGACTCGTATCACATGTCACTCGCTGTGCGTTTCAGGGTTGCAGTTTTCGAGAACTCCGCCCGAGGCGGGCTCCAGATCCCGCGGCGAACCAGGCGTCTACGTCAGATCCGAGACTACACGGAGCATTTGGATCGGCTCGTCCACTGGGATGGGTGGTACTCAGGTTCCATCGTGTTCAATCTTGAAGCTGCCGTGGCCCACTTTGAGGCGCTCAATGCTGGGGCGGCTGCCCTACGCACCATGATCATCTCGCAGATGTCGCAAGATAGCGATGACAACCATGCCGTCCAGGTGAGGGTGCGTCGGGCGTGGCAACGTAGTGCTCGGGACGTGCTGCTCCGTAACGCCCCCGCGAACCACTTGGTCTTCATGCGCCGCAGGTTAGACCGGTGGGAGGTGCCGCTCCTGCGAGGGCGCAGGGCCGAGCGTTTTTTTGAAGTTTCTTCAACGTCTGCATCCGCTTGTGCCCCCTAGGGTTATCGCGGCTGTTGTTCGCGCCGATTTTAATGGCTGGTGTACGAAACGCCGGTTTGGCTTGACATGTGGATGCATCTTTGGCTGTTCAGGTACGGATTGCATCGAGCACTATTCTTGCTGCTCAGCTGTCCACAATTTTGCCTGCAAGTCGTTTGGCCTCGCGCCGCTTGGAAACAGGCTCGCGGATTTTTTTCTTCTGCTGGAGGCCCCGCCTGGCCGTTTACAGAGGGAAGACATGGTCCCTCGAGCTCTGCGTACGGCGACGGTGTATATGGCCCACTGTCGCCAACGCCATTCGGGTGGGGCGCAGCCCGACGGTGCGGCTCTTCATCAGATCGCTGTGGAAATAGTCCGAGGGCATCCGTGCGCAAGTGCCATGGTGCGTGCTCGTCTTCGCTGATCTCCCCTTTCTCTCCTTGCCGCTGCTGCCGCTGTCTTCCGACTTCAACTTCTGTCGATTTCGCTCTGAGGCTTCGCCCCGGCTTTGGGGTCCCAGGGCAGCCGCCTCCGGATGCAACTGTAGCCCGTCTCGGCGCTCTTCTTTCCCCTCCCCCTCCCCCCCTCGTCGTCGTCGTCCTCCTCCTCCTCCCCCTCCTCCCCGGCGCCCCGGGTGGTGCGTTTGGTGTATGAGTTTATAGCATGCGGGCAAAAGTGCTCACTCCTGCCTCGGCGCCGGTAGCAGTTTTGGAACGCTGGGGGCCCCGGTGTTGTATTTTTTTCAATCCGAACGCCTTCTCCAAAAACACAGGGTGTCTCTGAAGACCGGTGTTTTTAAGATGTCGTGCCCTTCCCCTCGCCAGTTTTTTTTTGTTTTTTTTTTTTTTTTTTTTTTTTTTTTTTTTTTTTTTTTTTTTTTTTTTTTTTTTTTTTTTTTTTTTTTTTTTTTGTTTTTTTTGTTTTTTATTATTATGATTATTATTAATATTTTTAACCCCAGGCATGGCGAGGTCTTATCTGAACCTGCGTATGACCCCGCTCCGCTGGGCCCCCCAACAGCCCTCGAAAGTGGCGACAGCTTCGCAGATCGCAGCCCTCCAGGGATGGCGAGGGCTAGTCTGAATCTGCGTATGACCCCACTCCGCTGGGCCCCCCAGCAGCCCTCGAAAGTGGTGACAGCTTCGCAGATCGCAGCCCTCCAGGGATGACGAGGTCTAATCTGAATCTGCGTATGACGCCACTCCGCTGGGCCCCCCCGGCAACCCTCGAAAGTGGTGACAGCTTCGCAGATCGCAGCCGCACAGGGATGGCGAGGGCTAATCTGAATCTGCGTATGACCCCACTCCGCTGGGTTCCTCAGCAGCCCTCGAAAGTGGCGACAGTTTCGCAAATCGCAGCCCCCCAGGGATGGCGAGGTCTAGTCTGGATCTGCGTATGACCCCACTCCGCTGGGCCCCCCAGCAGCCCTCGAACGTGGTGGCAGTTTCGCAGATCACAGCCCCCCAGGGATGACGAGGTCTAATCTGAATCTGCGTATAACCCCATTCCGCTGGGCCCCCCCAGCAGCCCTCGAAAGTGGTGACAGCTTCGCAGATCGCAGCCCTCCAGGGATGGCGAGGGCTAATCTGAATCTGCGTATGACCCCACTCCGTTGGGCCCCCCAGCAGCCCTCGAAAGTGGCGACAGTTTCGCAAATCGCAGCCCCCTAGGGATGGCGAGGTCTAGTCTGGATCTGCGTATGACCCCACTCCGCTGGGCCCCCCAGCAGCCCTCGAAAGTGGCGACAGTTTCGCAGATCGCAGCCCCCCAGGGATAGTGAGATAGGAGACACACTGGCACGCAGGAGCGAGCGAGGTAGGAAGCAGGGGGGAAGAGGAACGGAGGAGGGGGCGGGAGAGGAGAGGAGAGGAGTCGCGACCGCAGCTGCTCTATTCAACACGAGAACCCAACGCAGGAGGGTTGGGAACGACTATCCAACCAAGGAGGGTTGGGAACTCATTAGGAACGCGAACGTGCGCGGCGCTACGGCGAGAGCCACATTTTGAAAACGACCCGCCCTCAAGCCTTGAAGGTCTTGCAATTTGTTACGGTGAATGTGCGCGGTGATAAGGCAAGAACTATATGTTGAAAGCGACCTGCCCTCCATCTGTGAAGCAGTTGTGAGAAGGAATGGGGAAGGAGGATGTTGATGAGGATGATGACGATGATGATGATGATGATGATGATGATGATGATGATGATGAGGATGATGCTGCTGCTGCTGATGATGATGATGATGGTGATGATGATGATGATGATGAGGAGGAGGAGGAGAGGAGGCGGAGGGGGATAATTATGATGATGCTGATGGTGGTGATGATGATGATGATGCTGAGGATGGTGATGATGATGATGATGATGCTGATGATGATGATGCTCATGATGATGATGATGATGATGATGATGATGATGATGAGGAGGAGGACTGTGATGATGCTGCTGCTGCTGATGATGATGATACTGATGATGATGATGATGATGATGATCATGATGATGATGCTGATGATGATGATGCTGATGATGATGATGAGGATGATGATGATGCTTATGATGATGATGATGATGATGCTGATGCTGATGATGATGATGATGCTGATGCTGATGATGATGATGCTGCTGCTGCTGATGATGATGATGCTGATGATGATGATGATGATGATGATGATGCTGATGATGATTATGATGATGATGATGATGATGATG
>CAUYUJ010019036.1:63054-68054 GCA_963575745.1 Prorocentrum cordatum
GTCGTAGTAGCCGTAGTAGTAGTAGTAGTAGTAGTAGTAGTAGTAGTAGTAGTAGTAGTAGTAGTAGTAGTAGTAGTCGTAGTATTAGTAGTAGTAGTAGTAGTCGTGGTAGTAGTAGTAGTAGTAGTAGTAGTAGTAGTAGTAGTAGTAGTAGTAGTAGTAGTAGTAGTAGTAGTAGTAGTAGCAGTAGTCCTAGTTGTAGTAGTCGTAGTAGTTCGTAGTCGACCTGGCCGCTTTCGCCCGCTTTCCCGACCCGCCCGTTGGGGTCGACCCGCCCAAATGGGCCCGTCAGGTTCTCCCACGCGTTTGCTGCTCCTAGCCCCCCTCCCGAAAATCCCGTGCTCCATCCTTCACCCTCCCCTATCCAGCCGTTTTCTTTTCCCTTGTTTCAGGGGCTGTACCATTTACACGTAGCAGGTAAAGAAATTATGCTTCCAAGGGGGTACGATCGAAACCGAAAGGGGCGGGTACCGAGGGTTTGGGATATACGTGTTGACTGACACGCGAGCAGGTAAGTGTGAACAGTCTTCAAATAGTAGTAGTAGTAGTCGTAGTAGTAGTAGTAGTAGTAGTAGTAGTAGTAGTAGTAGTAGTAGTAGTAGTAGTAGTAGTAGTAGTAGTAGTAGTCGTAGTAGTAGTAGTCGTAGTCGTAGTAGTCGTAGTCGTAGTAGTAGTAGTAGTAGTAGTAGTAGTAGTAGTAGTAGTTGTTTTTGCTGTTGTTGTTGAAGGTTAATTACTAAACGATATTATTGTTGAGCACCCCCCGAGGCGCCTTGGCGCTCTCGCCTCGGCGCCCTCTACAGTTTCATTAAACATGAGGCTCCCGCTCGAGCGGTTTGGGGGGGCGTTCAAAACGGCCCCCCAGCAACAATCATTTTAAGACTGTTCGCTCTTATATGCTCGCGTGTCATTCAATATGCGTATCCCAAACCCTGGATTCCCGCCCTCTTCGTCTTCGATCGTTTCCCCTTTTGGGGGGTATATTCATTCCCTGCCACGTGTGGTTGGTGAAGCCCTTGAAAACGAAGGGTAACAGATAACGGGGGATAATGAGGACGAAGGGATCGGAGGAAGGGAGGGGAGGGGCAAGAAGGAGGGAGGACGATTATTTGCGCTGTGAGTGGCGATTCAGCTTGCGCCATGGCTTGCGCCAGCCACTCCACGGTCGCCAGCTTGCGCCAGAGGGCCACGAAGGGCGACAGCGGAGCTACGAAGGGCATGCGTATGGGGCCTCGACGGGCGACTGCGAGCGGGGGCCACGAAGGGCATATAATGCGGGGCCACAATGGGCAGCGACGGAGCCACTGAGGGCAGCAACGGGGCCATGAAGGGAAGCGAGCGAAGGCGACCGCGGAACCAGTACGGGCAGCGAGGGGCATCGAAGGCGGGCGAAGGGCAGCGGGCGGCGACTGCAGTCCCTAACAGGCTGGTCGGGTTGGCAGGCCCAGACGGGCGGGTCGAGCGGGCGGGTCGTTGAAGCGTAACTTCTACTTGAACCGCCAGGAAATATGTAGCGGGAGTGCGATTCCCGAGTGTCGAGGAGCGGCATCTGAATAAACTGTGAGGAAGTATCCGGCGGGAGCCGCGATTCGGTAGTAAATTACGAGGAAGTCCCAAGCGAGAGCGCGATTCTTCAATACATTGTGAAGAAGTATCAAGCGGGAGCTGCGAGCCAGTGGTAAATTGCAAGGGAGTCCGAAGCGAGAGCGCGATTCTTCAATACATTGTGAGGAAGTATCAGGCGGGAGCCGTTGAACATTATTTCTTCTTAAGAATAATTATTGTTGGGACCCCTGGTGCACGACCCCCCCGCCGCGCCTAGGCCGCAGCCACATTTTCATCATTTTCGTGAGGAAGTCTCAGGCAAAACGATTGTGTCCGGATCCGGTTGTTTTGTTGTAATCCGTTTTCCCTTGCAAAAAACACTATAAAATGAAAATTCTTGTTCTTACTTGATCAAATTGCAAGAATCCCTTGCAAAAAATAAGGTAAAGTGGACATTCGCGCGCGCAAGACGAAATCCTTCCAAAACCTTAGGTTTCGTAGCGATTTTAACATAAAAACATCAAAAAACCCAATGGTTTTTCAAGAAAAAATTGTCAAAATCTCATCCCGCGCGCTCTTGCGGATTCGTAGGAAAACCAACACTTTTTAAACATTTCTGTCAAACGGGCTTTTGCGAGCAACTTTTTCGAACTTCTGCGACAACGGTTGCGCACCTGCCAGGGCCATCATCCCTGTCAAATAATACCATGCGGGACACATTCGTTTTTTCTTCGCGCGCGCACGCCGAAATCTCCAAAAACCATTGGGTTTTTAAGAATTTTAGCACCGCGCATCATAAAATCACACGAATCGCACCGTAGGTCCTCGAAAAACACCTGCACGACTTTTCAAAATTTCCACCCGCGCGCGCTGTCCTCTCTCTCTCTCTCTCTCTCTGTCTTTGTACTATGTATGTCATGCGCAACAAATGCACGATGCGGGGCACATGCGGGGCCCAAACAAGTGATCAACCTCTGCGGGTGTGTACTCCACGCCAGTGTAGTATCCACGATCGTCCGCGCGCCACGAAGTGAAGTGTCCTGACGTCATAGGGCGGGAAGCTGGGTGTGGGTGGTTCCCGAGAGTCGTGTGGATGTTTGGTAGAGCTTGCATTGCCCCCCCACGAAGTGGGGGTATTGGCTGGCGTCGCATGAAAACCCTGGCACTGGGGAGAACACTGAGCGTTCGGGTAAAATGATTGTTGTTGTTGTTGTTGTTGTTGTTGTTGTTGTTGTTGAACATTATTTATTCTAAAGAATAATTATTGTTGGGCCCCCTGGTGCGCGCCCCCCCTGCGCCGCCTAGGCCGCAGCTACATTTTCATCATTTTCGTGAGGAAGCCTCAGAAAAGAGGGTGTGTACAGGATCCGGTTGTTTTGTTGTAATCCGCTTTCCCTTGCAAAAAAAACAATAGAAAATGACATTTCTTGTTCTAATATAATCAAATTTCAAGAATCCCTTGCAAAAAATAAGGTAAAGTGGACATTCGCGCGCGCAAGACGAAATCCTTCCAAAACCTTAGTGTTCGCAGCGATTTTAACATAAAAACATCAAAAAACCAATGGTTTTTCAACAAAAAATTGTCAAAATCTCATCCCGCGCGCTCTTGCGGATTCGTAGGAAACCCAACACTTTTTAAACATTTCTGTCAAACGGGCTTTTGCGAGCAACTTTTTCGAACTTCTGCGACAACGGTTGCGCACCTGCCAGGGCCATCATCCCTGTCAAATAATACCATGCGGGACACATTCGTTTTTTCTTCGCGCGCGCACGCCGAAATCTCCAAAAACCATTGGGCTTCTTAAGAATTTTAGCACCGCGCATCATAAAATCACACGAATCGCACCGTAGGTCCTCGAAAAACACCTGCACGACTTTTCAAAATTTCTACCCGCGCGCGCTGTCCGAATCCTAAAAAAACCAATGGTTTTCCAACATTTATGTTACATGAGCTCGCGCGAGCTACTTTCGCACGCTCTTGCAACGGGGTTCGCGCGCCTGCCAGGGGCCACAATCCCTTGCGGTTGCGCCATAGGTTGCGCCCTCGGCCGCCGAGAATAAAACGTCCCCCTATTGGTTGCGCCATAGGTTGCGCCCTCGGCCGCCGAGAATAAAACGTCCCCCTACTGGTTGCGCCATAGGTTGCCCCAGGAGGCCTTCAAGAGGCCCCAAGAGCCCGCCGTGAGGACCCAATAAGCCCCCAAGAGGCCCCAAGATGCTTCCAAGAAGCCCCCCAAAGCCCCTCAAGAGGACCCCAAGCGGCGCCAGGAGGCTTCCCCCCTTCCCCAAGAGGACCCCAAGCGGCCCCAGGAAGCCTCCGACTGATCACTGGCACATCCGTAGCCATCTCGGATCAAGGTATCGCCTGTGTTCTTGGATGGTCCATGGCTTTGACGGCGGAAGCCCTTGACGAGCAGTATGGCCCGGAGCTGTCGCGGCCTCCCTTGGCCGACTGCGAGAGCCCGTATTATTTGCATCAGGCAGGGCAGTGGGACGAAACCCCATCCGACGAGGAGGTGGCCGAGGGTATGAGGCGCTGGGAGATCCCACCCGGCGGGCAGCGGTCGGTATGCAACTGGCTCAAGCAGCTGCGCGAGAACACGTGGTTCGCGACTGCAGTGTACTTTCCGTGTATGTGGCAGGGAATCATGGGTGTATGCCTCTGCGTATCGACGCCGGAGAGTACGCGTGAGTCCAAGGTGAACGCCACGGTCGAGAACCAGCGCCGTATTGGAGGCATCCAGACCCCAGAGTGGATGGCCTTCGACGTATACTTCTACCCTGGCTTGGTATTCGGCAACCTTTCTGGTTTCGTAGATCTACCCGCGACGTATCTTGGCACACTTTCGGACGTATTCCAGCGGCTGTGCACCCAAGCTGGTATACCGAACTGGGTGTATGCGGGCGGCTGGGTGTATGCGGGCTTGCGCAGGCTGTTGCATCTCCTGGGTATTCACGTGCACTCCGAGGTGGTATCAGGTCTGTCGTACAGGCGCATGGCGAGCCTGGACGTATTTGTGGCAACACACACGGGACCCATGGGTATTGAGCCGCAATCTATGGCTCTGTGGAATGCCTCCCACGACGTCAACGATGGTATCACCTATTTCCCGAAGCAGGACCATTGGTGGCACGTGCCAGTATGGCGTTCTTGCGGGCAGTCCCAGTATGGCAACGTCATGGATTACCAGGTGGATCTGCGTATGCCGGCGCATGTCCAGGGCGTCCTGGCGGTATTGGCGCCCCTCGCACGCACGGGCGATGTATCCGTGAGGAGGCGTATCGGCACCATGCTTGGACACTTGGCCCCTGATGTATTTCTGCCAGGAGCCCAGCTGGCAGCATTGCGCCCCATCCGTGCCATCAGGGACGGGCGTATGCCAGAATATGACGAGCGCACGAACTCGTCTCTTCAGAGCCGCGGCGGGGAAAAGACGGTGGGTGGGCGTGCAAGC
>CAUYUJ010019036.1:73054-97035 GCA_963575745.1 Prorocentrum cordatum
TCGCTCACGCTCGGACGTTCACGGATGAACAGGCCAGAAATACTGATGCACATGTGAGGATCTCCGCTTCGAATTATCTTGAAACCATTTCTGAATTTGGTGACTGCTGTTGAGCTTTGGGCTAGCCTTGCTCAAGTGCCACCGACAGCAGCCGGTGAATTTCTGGATTCGCTTTTTAAAGCTCGGCCGAGCAGAACGATCCGGTGTTGTTGAAGGTGCCCCTGGCCCAAGGTGTCCCTACCTTTTGCTCCATCTTGGGGCCCCCAAGGGCCCCTGTGCCTCGTGACGGTGCTCTGGAGGCCATCTGGGTGCTCCGGGACATCCTGGTCGGCACCTTGGACCAGTTGCACTTTAGACACCCCCGGGAGGGCCGCTGGGACACGACCTGCTGCTGGTTGTCTCCTCTTCCATTTCTTCTTGTCTGTGATAGGGCACATTGGCCTGACCTGGTCGGGCGTGCGT
The DNA here is from genome assembly GCA_963575745.1 of Prorocentrum cordatum. Classification (NCBI taxonomy): domain Eukaryota; class Dinophyceae; order Prorocentrales; family Prorocentraceae; genus Prorocentrum; species Prorocentrum cordatum. The sequence continues at coordinate 73,517 of CAUYUJ010019036.1, forward strand.
TCCGCCTCCCAGTTCTGGTTGCCAGCCGGTCTCGCTATGCCGGCAGTCCATCTCTTCGGCTTCTGAACCTCCCCTCCTCCTCACCCTCCTATTGCTTTTCCTCTTCATCCTTTTACAGTTCAAGGCAGGGTGGTGATGCTTGCGCAGCCTGTACAGACTGCAACCAAGCCGCCGCCAGACCTGGTAGGTTCGTGTTGTGTCGACGCGGCGACGACCCGAGCGCGGGCGTTCAAGGCTGAACGCCGCCAGTGGCCCAGAATCGGCCAATATGGAACCAGCTGGCGATCGAAAAGCCGCCGATCGTCGAAGCTTGAACGATCCATGCAGTGCCACTAACCAGCGCCGAAGTCGTCACGGTGCGAACCTGCCGTAAGGGGAGAGACGGGGTCCAACCCAAACAGAAGACTCTTCACCCCTCTCCCAGTACCCGCGCCATGCGCCGCGTGCCGGGGCTGCGAAACCCCGAACTTACAGTCTGGTGTGTGCTCCTGTAATGCCCAGCCACCTGGGGACCTTCCGTCCCTAAAGGAAGCGTGGACTCTTACAGTCCTCCCCCGCCTCCCCCTCCCCGCCTTTCGCTCCTCGACACAGCCTTAGCGCAACATAGGTCTGTTACGCTCCTTGCCACTTGCGCCACCACGCCAGCGCGCGTGGGTGGCGCCCAAAGCCACTTTCGCCACCTACGCCGCTGACGTGGGTGGCGCCTGACTGCCGCTTGCGCAACCATCAGCCGAGGCGGATGGGCGGCGTTCTTCAAAACTGTGCCCCGAGGAGAGACATCACCAACGCGAGGCGCCTCCGAGGCCACAAGTGGCTGCACCAGTGGGCGCTGCTGCTTGTTGACCTGAAACCTACCTTTCGCCAGATTCGTGAGCACACGAACTCCCCAAGAACCGTGGGGTTTCGGTCCACAGCAACTGCCAGCCAGTCTGGCAGAGACGATGGTTCCCTCCGCCCCACACACAGCACACCACACACCACTGGCCCCCCACAAGTTGGAACAGATGCGCACCATGCGCCACCGTTCCCCTCAACTCTCACGTGAGCAGCGTCAGCTCTGGAGAGGACAGGCAGCGTGCTGGTCGGCGGGGCCACGAGGTCAATAGCGGGCACTTGCAGACGGCGCAACTTCTCACTGCTGGCCTCCCGCTTCGAGATATGGAGTGCATCTAAGTCGGCCATGGGTGGTCCGATGCGCGTCGCCCAAGAAGCCCAGACTCGAAGTACACCAACCTTGGCCGCGACGGCACTTCGCACACCCTCGGGAATACGAGAACGAGAACACTGCCACTTAGCCCAATCGTCAGCAAGATCGTTGCCTGCCTTCAACCAAGACGTCGTGCGCCCACTCTGCACCGCAGCACGCGTGCAGTGAGAGCTCACCTTGACAACTCGCACACGCTCCGTCCCCCCCAGTCGTCCACCCGCCCCCACACTTGTATCCAAACCTCGGTCCACGCCGAGCGAGAGACAGGGCAGAATGCGCGTCCGCGCACATACAGGCCATCGTGCACGAACGAACTGCCAGTGTACAGCGTGGAGCCTGGCATGCCGTGCTGGAGGGCTCTGAGAAGGGCAACGAATTCCGCGGCGTCAATATCGGCGGGACAGATGTCAAGCGTGCCACAGAAGACCGAACGTGTTCTACCCGAGCCAGGGTGGACGGCAACGATCGCCCAGGCCGCTACCTGTGACTGCGCGGGCAGGTGCTGATCCATCCACGACCCGTCGAGAAAAATGTGCCCACCCATCTCCGCGGGCCCACCCCCAAACCACTGAGAGGGCGGATGCAGGGACGGAGGGAGAGGAGTGAGAGGGACAAGGAGCCTCTCGGCGAACAAGCGAGGGAGAGGATTGGCAGAGGCGCGCACGAGGTCGGTGACAAACTCGGGCGGCCGGGCCGCGGTCTGCATCCCCTCATGCCGCCCGCAAGAGTCGTGGCGGTGCAGCAACGTGCCTGGGGCCTCCATGCACAGCTGGCAGACCGCGTCCTGAACGAGCCCTGCCTCCCACTGCCTGTGCTGCGGCCACTGGCCTCCTGCGACGGTCGAGCGAAGATAACCTTTCGCCTGAGGCGAAAGCTTCGAGCCTTGCAGGAGCGAGCGAAGTGGGGCAAGGTGGGCTCCAGTCTCAAGCTCAGGAACACCCTCGCGTTCAGCCACCTTGCACCACGACCAGTGCTTAATCACATGCACGAGCCATGAACGCACTGTGCGAGGCGACTGTTCAAGCAAACTCACTGGACCGTACTTTACATGACTCCAAAGAAAACCGTCGATGGCGAGGCCAAGTCGTTTCGCCGTGGCAGCACAGGGCGGCAGAAGGTCCTCTGGCCGCGGCCCACGGGTTCCCATGGTCCCGAAGCGCCTCCACGGCCGAAGGAAACCCTTGTGGCAAAACTTTCCTGGGGAGAAGCTCATCCCACACAGCAGCTGCAAAACGAACAGGAGGATCTAGCAGGAGGATCCAGCTGTAGCCTGTACGCGGGATCAGACATCCGTGCAGGCGAGAACATCAACATAGGAGTCGCACTTTTCCCTGCGAGGCTGAAGCTTTGCACGTGGGCTTGCTGGGCGCGGGCCTCGCGCCGAGCGGTGCTGCTGGTGCCGTGCGCATTTCCCCCGTACTTCGAGGAGGACAAGACGGCAGCCTGCAACATAGTGTGTAACCTGGATTGCCTGACATGCTTGACAAAATGTGTCAGCTTGCGGGCCCGAGCGCGAGCTGGTCCCATGCGCCGATACCTAGTCGCACGAGGCTTGACAGCAGCTGCAGAGAAGTCGATGCCAAGGTTGCGCTCGTTGGAGGCACCTTGGACCTTGGAGCTGGCAAATTTGCGCACCAGCTGAGCTCGGACCAGCAGCGACGACGCAGCGACGCGACTCTTCCGACGCGCGACGGGCATCTTGATCTTGCCCAGCTCAGCGTGCAGCATCTTAGTGGCACCCACCAGGTCGGAGTACAGGTCTTGCAGCCGCGCCGGCCGATGACGCTCGCAGACTCTCTGTCCACTGGCCCTGGGAGCACCATCTGAAGCATGAGCGTTGCGGAAGGACACCCAGGCAGCACGGCCTGGGGAGCCAGCACAGGAGAAGACATAGCGCCATTCGAAGCCAGGACGCGCGGGGCACGGCACAAACTAACAGTCACCTGGAGCCGACGAAAGGGGACACCCCGTGCTGGCCGCAGCACTGACCAGCTCGCCGTGGCGAAGGTGCTCGAACGCTCTCTGCGCGCCGAGAAGCGCGAGGTCCGCCCGAGCGCCCGCGCTCTCGCGCCCGCTCGGAGCTGGCAGCCTGCGTCCCTGCGAGCTCGTCGCTGCTGGCGGCCCGCTGTCGGCCCGCCGGTCTGGCCGCGGAGGCTCGGCCCGCCGGCGGCCGACCAGTGCGGAGCGCGGAGGCGCCCAGCTGCGCTCGGGCCAGCGCGTGAGCGAGCGCGAGAGGGCCGAGGCCTCCCTCGCGCTTGGCCGCAGCGACCACCTGCGGGCGTAGCACTCGGGCCAGCTGCGGGGCCCTGCGGCCTCGCGCAGGATCTCGAGAGGAGGGCCTCCAAGAGAGCCCGGTGCGAAGAGGGCAAGAAGCTGCCGATGGGGAGTCCTGGTCATATCCACGCCCCGAGGTCGCAGGGAAGGACCTTAGCGCATGTTTCAGACCAGCTAGGCTGGGGACAGGAAGATCGGGGCCGAGGTCGTCAGGCCACGCTGACTCATCGCCCGGGGCGCCCACCTTCCGCCACCCAGACCACTCCTCCTCCAACGGCCGAACCTCCTCATTCTTGGTGGCAGGCGCCCCAGAGGGAGACTGCTGGCGTGCCGCGGTGTGACAGGCTTGCTGTGCGCCTATAGAGCCGCACCTCCATGTAGCGTGTGCGACTGGACCCGCTCTCTCCAGCCTCGGCCCTTGGTAGCCTCGGCGGTGTGGTGCGACGTGACAGCTCGCGCGTGCGCCGCCCGTGCCAGCGCGCGCGCGCGCGCAAGTGAATGCGACAAAGATGAGGCAACGGAGAGCGCGGCACGCCGAGCGCCCACGTCCTGCACGTTGCGCGGCGTACGCAGCACGAGCTTGCGAGCGAGGCGCAACGTGCAGTGGCGCAGCGGGGGCGGCTGCCATGCGGCCGACCCATCAAGGCATCGAGCAACCAACCTCCACCACAGCGCGTCAGCACTGAGTCGTGGGAAGGTCAGGTCTCTGCCTCGAGGAGCCCGCTGCGCACTATGCCTGGGGCCAGCAGATCAGCCAACGCATTCGGTGTCGACCTCGACGCCGAAACCAAACGCGTCGGCCCAGTCCCTCTCAGCTCTGTCAAGCCAGAGACGCCACTTACTGTCTAAGTCAAGACCTTCAGACAAAATGCTGTTGTCGACCCAGTGCGAAGCGGGGTCCGAGCGGCGACAGCCTACAGGGGTGCTGGCCGGCAGTCTCTTCGGGACCTTGGCGACGATGTAATTCAAATCTGCGCCCTCGAGCTGGCGCAGCGCGAGCGCAAGAGGGTAGCGCGGCGTGGTGCCACCGCCCGCGAGGATCTCAGCCTGGGCCCCGTAGTGCAGGCAGCGCGACGCGACGAAGAAATCGATGCACCTGCCAGCGCCCGCGGAACTGTTGGTGCATGTGGCTGCAGCAGGCGCCGCGCACATAGCGTCCATAGCCTCTACCCACTCGGACCCAATCAAAGTCTCTGGCAGCATTTGGGAGTCACCGCGCAGCACAAACGGGATCGCCAAGCGCTTGAGCGCCTCGCCCAGCGCCATGAGAATATGCCAATTCTGCAGACCGAGCTCCTGTCCATGATGCAGGAACACGGTGGCGAATGCGAAGCCTCCTGGCAACAAACCTTGGCAATGCAGAATGCGTGCGCGTCCAGGGACCACATCAGCATCAATGATCTCAAAGCGTCGCAGGCCCGCAGCTCGAGGTACCATGTGCAGAAGCCCACCTGTAGTGCCGCCACGCCCTGCATCAACAGCAGGCTGCACCGCAGTGTTCCAACCAGCCTTGCGCAAAGTACCTCCCCATGGCGTAGCTGTTGCGCTGTCGAGGTGATGCTCCTGCATGGCGGCAGCGTCGGCAGCAAGCGCCCTCGGGTGCTTCAAGATGGCCTCGAGCCCAACCGAGCCAATGACGTTGCTGGTGACGATCGAAAAGGAGGAGCGACCGCGCGTGCGTTGGCTACCCCAACTCTGTGCCTGTCTTGGCCTTCTTCTGCTTGGCCTGCTGGAGAATAGAATCGAAGATGCCCTGCGCGAGCTCGTGCTTGACCCCGTGCTTCTCGGCGAGGATGGCAGCGGCGGAGGCGGCAGGGGGGGCGTCAGCATCGGCGTCCTCGTCGGCGGGAGGGACGGCTGTCTGCTGCTGGCACCAAGTGAGCAACTCCTGGTAGGCAGCATCGGCACGCTGCCGAACGGCCTCGGCGTCGCTAGTGCCTGCACCTGCGGGAACTGCTGCAGGTGGCTGCTGCTGTTGCTCAGCAGCGGCAGGCGCGGCGGCGGGGGCGGCGGCGTCGGACTCGCAGCTCTCGCACATGACGCAGTCGCCGTCAGCAGGAGCAGCAGGCGGAGCAGCCACGATGGCCTGCAGGCTCGGCAGGGGCCCCCTTGAGCTGCGCGGCGCACGCCTGCAGCCTCGCGTCCTTGGCGACGGCGTCCGCGAGGGCGCTGAGCTGCTGAACGGGGCCACCCTCGACGACGACCGCCGACCCCATCTCGGCATGCGCCTTGGCCGCTCGAGGCGCCGCCTCCCTGCGCCTGACGTTGAGCGCCTCCAGATGCGACTCGAGCTCGGCGGCCTTGGCGACCGCCTGGCTGGCCGCCTCCAGCGCCTCGTCGTAGGCGCGCTGAGCCTTGTCCCGCTGGTCCGAGAGCTGGTCCTGCGCGACCCTGGCCTCCTTCGCAGAAGCCACTGGCTCACCCTGCAGCAGCGCCCGCCTAGCGAGAACCCTCGCGACCTGCTCGGGCGGCCAGCTGTTGGACAGCTTGCTGAAGTCGTCCACGCTGAGCTTCGCGTAGACGTTGGGAGACACCTCATCCAGCACCATGGCACTGCCTCGGAGTGAAGGCGGGCCCTGCTTCCACGCGCTCTGGGCCTTGCCTCCGCCAGGCTGCACCTTGGGCACGTTGGCGGGCGCAGGCTTGCTACGCACCCGACGCGCGGTGCGAGAGAGGAGCTTGCATTTGTAGTCACACTTCTTGTCGCAGCACGCCCACGTGCGAAAGCCATCGGGGGCCATGGACCTGCCGTGCGGAGCGAGCTAGCGCGGATCGAGCCGCAATGCACGTTGGAGGTGTTGCCTCCGAAAAGTGTGTGTGTGTGTGTGCGTGTGTGTGTGTGTGTGTGTGTGTGGAGTAGGGGCCGCTGATCCCCTGTGCCAACACGCCAGTTCACGTCCTGAACCACCACTACGGACTTGAGCCAGAATTGCTACGGACCCCGCCTTTCGCTCCTCCCCGTCCTCCTCCTCTCCCTCTTCCCCTCCCCCTTGCTCGCCCCCCCTCCTCACCCTCTTTCCCGTCCTCCTCTCGCTCTTCCCCGTCCTCCTCCGCCTCCTCCTCTTCCGCCTCCTGCTGACATGCTCCGCCTCCTCCGTCTCCTCCTTCTCCTCCCCCTCCTCCTCCCCCTTCTCCTCCCCCTCCTCCTCCTTCTCCTCCTTCTCCTTTCCTCTTCCTGCTCCTCCTCCTCCCCCCTGTGCCGCCCCGCCTCGGCCTCTTGCGGAGGGCGACGCCCAGAATCGCCAGCGCCGACCCCCCCCCCCCCCTCCCCCGCCCCTTCCCTGGGCCTCCAACGTGAAGCGTTTTCCGCCGCTGGACGCCCCAGTGCCCTGCTCTGCCCTGGGACGTCTGGCGCCTCGAGGGCCCCCCGACGCCCGCCTCTGATCTGGGGCACACAAGAACTGCTACACGTGTGCTGATGCAACTGCCTCTCTCTCCCTGCCTCTTCCCTCTCCTTGGTTTCCTCTCTAGGGGCGTGCTTGCGACTGGTTGCTTGTTCTTCCTCGGCATGTGACTTGTGTCCTCCTCCTCGATGTCTTCTCCTCTTCCTCCTCGTGCGGTCGCTGCTGTCGCAGCAGCCGCTTTCTTTGTCGCTGCTCCTCGTCTCCGCCGCCCCCCTGTCCCATCCCCCCAGCGTGTTGGAGACACATAGAAAGCGAACATCCACAATCTGTACATCTCTTTGTCTTGAGCTTTCCCTTGCCGCCGCCCAGCGCAACGGCTGCTGCAACGTGGGAACCATAGTGATGCGACAAGAAGCGCATCCCCTTTCCCAGACGGCAATTGTTCCTGAGAGGCCTATGCGCTTTAGGTACGAACTGTTCCGTGATACAACATGGTCGACCTCCTCTTTGGGGTACCCGGTTTCTATGCCAAATGCCTAAACGCGGGGAGCACAGGAGCTCTGGAAAGAGACGACGCGTCCACAGCAGCACTCCTATTTGAAAGGTCTCGACACTTATGACACGAACGGGTCCGTGATAGCACCCTGCTCGAGCCCTCCCCCTCCTCCTTGGTGTGCCCGGGTGCCATGCCTGGTACGTCGCCATGACCAGTGGGTTTCTGAAGCGCGACGCGGCTACCCCTACATAGCAGCAGCTCCCTTCGAATGCAGCAGTATGGACACGATTTGGTCGTAGTTGCACCCTGGTCGACTCCCCTTGGTGTGCTCAAGTGCCGTGCCTGCTATATCGCGATGACCATTGGGCTTTGAAATAAGACACGCGCACCTCATCCTAAAGCGGTCAGTTGTTTGTTTTTCTTTGTGTGGCGGGGGGGGGGGTGGGGCGACAACTTGAGCACGAATTATCTCGTGAAACACCCTTGGACGACCTCCCGATGGGCTGCCCAAGTGCGATGCCTGCTACATCTCGATGACACATTGGGTCTTGCAAGAGGGCACGTGCACCCCCCAAGAGCGGGCATCCTGCTAGACAATTTGGGCACCAATCGGCTCGGCAAATACCTCATGGCCGACCCTGCCTTGGGGTACCCAAGTGCCATGTCTGTTATATTCGGATATCCATGCGCTCTGGAAAGGTACACGTCTATACCCTCCCAACACTTCGACGACGAACGAGCTCGTGAAATACCTCTGGTCGATTTCCCCTTGGGGTGCCCAAGGGCCATGCCAGCTGCATCGCGATGATCATGAGGCTCTGGAAAGGAACACGTCCTGCCATCCAAACACGCAAATTCTACTTGAGACGCGCAAGCCGTTTTGGCGCAACAGGGGCTCGTAAAGCAAGTCTTGTCGACCTCCCTTGGGGTGCCCCAGTTCCCTGCATGCTACATCGCGTCTGACATTGGGTTCTGATAAGAGACGCGTCTACCCCTCTTCAAGAGCGGCAATTCTATTAAAGATGCCGCGTCACTTTGGTTACGAACGGTTTCGTGACACGCCCTTGCAAGTGCCATGAGTGAACGAGACACCGATCTCTTTAGAACTCTGCAATTCTAGTCGAGAGGCCATCATAATGTGGGCACCCCTGGTTGACACCTCTCCGGGGGGGAGGGGGGAATGCAGTGCCTCGGGTGTTGCTAGAGGTGCCCCTGGGCCGAGGTGCCCCCGGGGGCGCCAGGTGTGACCTCGCGCCTTGCGTTCAGATCAGCGCCGCAGCGTTGAAGCGGCGTGCAGGGGTTCGTCCCGGACATGCGCGATGCTAGAACCTTTGCGCGAGATGCTCGCGTTGTGCTTTCCAGTGGTGCTTCAGTTCGGGCTCCAGGTAAGAATGCATCCTTGAAAGGGGCCGCCCGTTCCAATCGTCCGCCGTCGTCCAAAGCATCGCGAAGCATCCAGAATGTCAGTGGTGCGTCTGGCCGGGAGAGTAGGGCAACTTCGCGGGCATGCCCATGGAGACCAACAGGTGCCTTGCGTGCCTTGCGATAGGCCCAAACACCCGCCGACGTCATTTCTGCGTCGGCCGCGGGCGCGGAACTAAATCGTAGGATCTCGTTCAGCGAGCGTTCCCTCGTGCATGAGGGCATGTGCGTGTCCGTGAAGGAATTCTCCACAACGTGGCGATGTAAGGTGAGGGGGCCGAACGGTCTTACAGTGTCCCTGGGTGCGTGGCTGAAGTGGGGATCCACGGTTCGGATTTTGCTTGTTGTTGTTGTTGTTGTTGTTGTTGTTGTTGTTGAACATTATTTCTTCTTAAGAATAATTATTGTTGGTACCCCTGGTGCGCGGCCCCCCCGCCGCGCCTCGGCCGCAGCCACATTTTCATCATTTTCGTGAGGAAGTCTCAGGCAAAACGGGGTATACCAGATCCGGTTGTTTTGTTGACGCCCGCTTTCCCTTGCAAAAAACACTACAAAATGAAATTTCTTGTTCTAACATAACCAAACTTCAAGAATCCCTTGCAAAAAATAAGGTAAAGTGGACATTCGCGCGCGCAAGACGAAATCCTTCCAAAACCTTAGTTTTCGTAGCGATTTTAACATAAAAACATCAAAAAACCAATGGTTTTTCAAAAAAAATGTCAAAATTTCATCCCGCGCGCTCTTGCGGATTCGTAGGAAACCCAACACTTTTTAAACATTTCTGTCAAACGGGCTTTTGCGAGCAACTTTTTCGAACTTCTGCAACAACGGTTGCGCACCTGCCAGGGCCATCATCCCTGTCAAATAATACCATGCGGGACACATTCGTTTTTTCTTCGCGCGCGCACGCCGTCGTCGTCGGCCGCGGGGCCCTGAATAGTAGCCACGGTCGTCCGCATGCCACGAAGTGAAGTGTCCGAACGTCATAGGGCGGGAAGCTGGGTGTGGGTGGTGGCGAAGAGTCGTTTGGAAATTTGGTAGAGCTTGAACCGGCCCCCCCACAAAGTGGGGGTATTGCCCGCCTCCTATGAAAACCCTGGCACTGGTGAGAACGGAGTGTCCCCACGTGCTAGTAATTGTTGTTGTTGTTGAACATTATTAATTCTAAAGAATAATTATTGTTGGGACCCCTGGTGCACGGCCCCCCTGCGCCGCCTAGGCCGCAGCTACATTTTCATCATTTTCGTGAGGAAGCCTCAGGTAATTCGATGTGATCAAGATCCGGTTGTTTTGTTCCCCCCCGCTTTCCCTTGCAAAAAACACTATAAAATGACATTTCTTGTTCTAATATAATCAAATTTCAAGAATCCCTTGCAAAAAATAAGGTAAAGTGGACATTCGCGCGCGCAAGACGAAATCCTTCCAAAAGCTTAGTGTTCGGAGCGATTTCAACATAAAAACATCAAAAAACTAATGGTTTTTCAACAAAAAAATGTCAAAATCTCATCCCGCGCGCTCTTGCGGATTCGTAGGAAACCCAACACTTTTTAAACATTTCTGTCAAACGGGCTTTTGCGAGCAACTTTTTCGAACTTCTGCGACAACGGTTGCGCACCTGCCAGGGCCATCATCCCTGTCAAATAATACCATGCGGGACACATTCGTTTTTTCTTCGCGCGCGCACGCCGAAATCTCCAAAAACCATTGGGCTTCTTAAGAATTTTAGCACCGCGCATCATATGCAACAGATGTTCTGTGGAAGGCTTAACAACTTCTGTGGGTTAACAAGGCTTAACAACTTTTGTGGGTGTACGAACGTAGGCTTAACAACTTCTGTGGGTGTGTACTCCACGCCAGTGTAGTAGCCACGGTCGTCCGCAGGCCACGAAGTGAAGTGTCCGAACGTCATAGGGCGGGAAGCTGGGTGTGGGTGGTGGCGAAGAGTCGTGTGGATATTTGGTAGAGCTTGCACTGCCCCCCCACAAAGTGGGGGTATTGGCTGGCGTCGCATGAAAACCCTGGCACTGGTGAGAACACTGAGCGTTCGGGTAAAGTGATTGTTGTTGTTGTTGTTGTTGTTGTTGTTGTTGTTGTTGTTGTTGTTGTTGTTGTTGTTGAACTCTCACTCTTGAAGAATGATTATTGTTGATCCCCCCTCACCGGTGCACATTGTTTTTTTCAATTGAAGTGCCCCCCTCGGGGCTCGCACCTTGTTTTTGTCACAGAAAGTCGTCCTGCTCAAACTGGCCCCCTGGCCCCCGGGCTACAACAACAACGGCTCCCGCTTGAGACTTCCTCACAATTTAGCCAGGACCCCCGCTCCCGCCCGAGACTTCCTTGCATTTTATTAAAGAATCGCGCTCTCGCTTGGCACTTCCTTACAATTTATTCAGGAATCGCTCCTCCTGCGCTCTGGAGCCGCGCTCTCGCTGGAGACTTGCTTGCAATTTACTGAAGAATAGCGCCCTTGCGTTGGAATTTCTTGTAATTTACGTCAGCGCCGCGCTCCCGACACACAGGCACCCAGGAGTCGCGCTCACGCTTAGGACTCCTTCACAGGTTACAGAGGAATCGGGATCTCGCTGCCCTTCGTGGCCCCCTCGCTTTGTTTCGTGGCCCCGTTGCAGCCCTTCGTGGCCCCCTCGCTTTGTTTCGTGGCCCCGTTGCAGCCCCTCGTGGCCTCCTCGTTGCCCTTCGTGGCCCCGTTGCAGCCCTTCGTGGCCCCCTCGCTTTGTTTCGTGGCCCCGTTGCAGCCCTTCGTGGCCCTCTGGCTGCCCTCCGTGGCCCCGTTGTAGCCCTTCGTGGCCCCGTTGCAGCCCTTCGTGGCCCCCTCGCTTTGTTTCGTGGCCCCGTTGCAGCCCTTCGTGGCCCTCTCGCTGCCCTCCGTGGCCCCATATATGTATGCCCTTCGTGGCCCCCGCTCGTTCGCGCCCGTGGTGGCCCCATGTGCATGCCCTTCGTGGCCCCGCTGTCGCCATTCGTGGCCCCCTCGCTGCCCTTCGTGTCCCCGTTGCTGCCCACAGTGGCCCCGTCCTTACCCTCCGCGGCCCAACATACGTAATGCCCTTCGTGGCCCCCGCTCGTTCGCGCCCGTTGTGGCCCCATGTGCATGCCCTTCGTGGCCCCGCTGTCGCCGTTTGTGGCCCCCTCATTGTCCTACGTGGCCCAGGTGCTACCCTCAGTGGCCCCATCGTTGCCTTCTGTGGCCCCGCATTATCTGCCCTTCGTGGCCCACGCTCGTTCGCGCTCTTCGTGGCCCCATACGCATTCCCTTCGTGTCCCCGCTGTCGCCCTTCGTGGCCTACTTCGTGTCCTTCGTGGCTCTGCTGTCGTTCTCTCTCGCTCTCGCTTTCGCTCGTCGTCGCCGTCGTCGCGTCGTCGCCGTCGTCTTCGACGTCGTCGTCGTCGTCGTCGTCGTCGTCGTCGTCGTGGTCGGTCCCCTGTCCGTCCCTCTTGGGGTCGGGTCGACGGTCCGCGGCCGCCCCGCCGATCAGCGCTGCCGCTGGCCAGGCCGACGGTCCGCGGCCGCCCCGCCGCTTGCCGGGGCCCGGCCTGCAGGGAGGAAAGGTATACCCCCCAAAAGGGGTTCGATCGAAGACGAAAAGGGCGGGTATCGATGGTTTGGGCAATTCGCGTTATTCGACACTCGAGCAGATAATGGCGAACAGTCTTAGGATGACTTTTGTTGTTGTTGTTATTGTTATTGTTGTTGTTGTTGTTGTTGTTGTTGTTGTTGTTGTTGTTGTTGTTGTTGTTGTTGTCGTCGTCCTGGCGGTTTGGTCGCGGCGCGGGGGGGTCGCGGCGCGGGCGGGTCGCGGCGCGGTGGATCTCGGGTGGTTTGCGGCGCCGATGGGTCGCGAGTGGGTCGAGGGTGGGTTGCGGGTGGGTCTTGGCGTGGGTTCATCGTTCGGTTCCTTTAGTGACCGTTCTGGGGGCCCTTTTGGAGCTGTCTTGGGGCCCTCTTGGAGCCGTCTGAGGGCCGTAGGAAGGGCCCGAGGGGGCTCCAAGACGGCTTCAAGAGTGCCCCAAGACAGCTCCAAGAGGGCCCCGAGAAGGCCAAAATTTCGGCCACGCAAGAGAGGCAACGCGTGACCGCTCTTGGGATCCTCCTGGGGCGGTCTTGGGCCCCTCTTGGGGCCGTCTGAGGGCCCTTGGGACGTGGGTAGGGCCCGAAGGGGCCCCGAGACAGCTCAGGGCCCGAAGACGTTTCCAAGAGGACCCCCAGCGCGGTCACGCGAAACCTCTCTTGCGTGACCGATTTTGAGGTCCTCTCGGGGGCCTTTCCAGGCTCTTTTGGGGGCCTCTTGGAGCCCTCTTGGGGCCATCTTGGACCCTTGCCAGAGCCTTCGGAGGGGCCCAAACGGGCCCCAAAACAGTTCTAAGAGGCCCCCAAGAGGGCCCCCAGAGGCCCCCAAGAGGTCCTAAGCATCCTTAACTGTCCAGACCTATTCAAACAATTCAGGACATCTCCAAACGCAGAGGCCCTTACCTACTTTGAAAAACATGATCGACCCACGAACCTGGAAAGGAATCTAGACATGTAAAGCACGGCAGCGTTTCAAAGACACCTGATTGGGCGACGGGCAAACGCAATGCTGAGTTTATCGATCTTGATGTACCCTGCCGAGGGCTGTGCTGTGCTGCACCGTGCTGAATTGCGATGTGCCATGCCGCGATTGTGTTCTATAACGTTGTGGATCGATTTCTCCTTTGCATCCGAGTCCTGACCGAACTGATCTGGATCTTAAGCTCGAGCTGCCTCAGCACATAGTAGCTGCCCCAGAGCTAATTCACAAGGGAACATGCCAGGAGGACGTGCCGCGGAACGTTCCAAGGGACGCGCCAGGCGACGTGCCAAGGGACGTGCCACGTAGACTCGCCGCGGGACGTGCCGAGGGAACGCGCTACGGAACGTGCCAATGGACGTGCCACGGGGCGTGCCAGGGGACGCGCCGCGCGACGTGCCAGGGGGACTCGCCACGGAACGTGCCAAGGAACGTGCCAAGATGCAATGCTGAGTGTATCGATCTTGATGTACCGTGCCGAAGTCTGTTGTGCTGCGCCGTGCTGAATTGCAATGTACCATGCCGCGATTGTGCTCTTTAGCGTTGTGGATCGAGTCCTCCTTTGCATCCGAGTCCTGACCGAACTGATCTGGATCTTAAGCTCGAGCTGCCTGAACACATAGTAGCTGCCCAGAGCTAATTGACAGGGGGGCATGCCAGGAGGACGCGCCGCGGAACGTCTCAAGGGACGCGCCAGGCGACGTGCCAAGGGACGTGCCACGAGGACGCACCGCGGGACGTGCCAAGGGGACGCGCTACGGAAAGTGCTGGGGACAAGCGTTTCGCTCGAGACATCCTGTCAACATCCTCATGCTAGACATCCGCCTGAGCGACCTGGACACGTGAAAACAAGGGTTTCGCTAGACATCCGCCTGGGCGACCTGTACACGTGAAAGCAAACGTCTCGCTCGAGACATCCTCAGCACATCTTCATCCTCCACCTGGGCGACCTGGACACGTGAAAACAAGCGTATCTCTCGAGACATTCTCAACACATCCTCATGCTAGGCATCCGCCTGGGCAACCTGGACACGTGTAAACTAGCATCTCGATCGAGACTTCGTCAACACATCCTCATGCTAGACATCCGCCTGGGCGACGAAGACGCGTGAAACCAAGCGTCTCGCTCGAGACATCCTCAATACATCCTGGCGCTAGACCTCTGCCTGGGCAACCTGGAGGCGTGAAACCAAGCGTCTCGCTCGAGAAATCCTCAAGACCTGGGCACGTGAAAACAAGCATTTCACTTCAGAGATCCTCCGAATTCTGGTCCCCAGGAGAGGACAACCTATAACACAAAACAAGCGTTTCGCTCGAGGCATCCTCAACAAAATCTGAAAAACAAGCGTTTCGCTAGGGACATTCTCAAATTTTAATTTGCCGGCCCTCTTCCCATTTGTTATTTATCGCAAAAGAAATCCGCCGGCCCTCTTCCCGTTAGACCCGGGGGTAAACCCACTGAAAGAGAACCCTGGGCCTAAGCCCTTTCCGGGAACAATTTGTTCGGAGGGTGATTTCCAAAGAAGGTTAAGGGCCGCTCCGGGCCCCTGAGGGTGGGGGGTCGGAGGAGTTCGGAGGAGCTCGGAGGGGCGTGCGGGGCAGTGGCCCCCTTGGCGGCTGCGGCGTGTTCGGGTCGCATCGCAATCCCATGTACAGTCCACGACGTCTCTTTTCCCCGCCCCCTAGTTTGACGATGTTTAGTTTGACGAGGACGTTATTTGACGAATCTTCGTTTCAAGATTTGCACAGAGTTGCCGTCGTCAAAGAAAGTTTCCCTTCCCGAGGGCACTCGTCAACATCCCGTCAAACTTTTGCGATGATGTCTCGGAAAAGTCGCTCGCGTCAAATCTCGTCAAAGTTCGTCAAATGTCGTCTAATCCCGTTTCAACCTCGTCAAACTAAGATTCGTCAAATCGCGTCATCGTCAACATCGCTTCGTCAAGTTACCTCGGAGAGGGCAACAATGACACGAGGGGGATTGCGTTGCAACCCGCACGCGGCGTTGTCGCCGAGGGCAGGTCTCCCGGAGCCTTCAACAATCTGGGGGCATGGTAGGGCGGTCGGCCAGTCATCGCGCTCTGGGGTCGTTCGGGCCCCTCTGCAGGTTTTCCGGGGGTGGACGAGCGAACTCCCAGAAGGCACCGCAGACCCCGCTGCCAAGGTTGCTGCCCGGAGGCGGGCCGCGGAGACCATCATCGAGGCCGTGCGCGAGCGTCGGCGTGACGCCATTGAGGGTTGAGCTGCGAGGAGGCCAACATATGATGATCAGGTAAAGGTCGGGGGGTGCCGGGGGCTCATTCGCAGCGTCCTCACTCGCTACGACGATCAAAAAAACATGATGGACCCACGAACCCGGAAAGGGATATAGACATGTGGAGCATGGACACGTTTTCATGATACCCAACTGGGCAACACCTCACGAAACATCCCACGAGACACCTCACGAAACAGCCCACGAGACACCTCACGAAACATTCCACGAGACACCTCACGAAACATTTCACGAGACACCCCGCGAAACATTCCACGAGACACCCCACGAAACATTCCACGACGACAGGCAACCACTCAACCAAGGCGGTGTGGTCGTGCTGGGGAGTGGTCGTGCTGGGGTGTGGTCGTGCTGGGGGGTGGTCGTGCTGGGGGGTGGTCGTGCTGGGGGGGTGGTCGTGCTGGGGGGTGGTCGTGCTGGGGCGTGGTCGTGCTGGGGCGTGGTCGTGCTGGGGCGTGGTCGTGCTGGGGCGTGGTCGTGCTGGGGCGTGGTCGTGCTGGGGTGTGGTCGTGCTGTGGTAAGGTCGTGCTGGGGTGCGGTCGTGCTGGGGTGTGGTCTTGCTGGGGTGGGGTCGTGCTGGGGTGTGATCGTGCTGGGGTGGGGTCGTGCTGGGGTGTGGTCGTGCTGGGGTGTGGTCGTGCTAGGGTGGGGTCGTGCTGGGGTGGGGTCGTGCTGGGGAGTGGTCGTGCTGGGGTGTGGTCGTGCTGGGGTGTGGTCATGCTGGGGCGTGGTCGTGCTGGGGTGGGGTCGTGCTGGGGTGGGGTCGTGCTGGGGTGGGTTCGTGCTGGGGTGCTCCGCACCCTGTGATTTATCGATCGGGTCGTGCTGGGGTGTGGTCGTGCTGGGGTGTGGTCGTGCTGGGGTGTGGTCGTGCTGGGGTGTGGTCGTGCGTGCTGGGGTGTGGTCGTGCTGGGGTGTGGTCGTGCTGGGGGTGGTCGTGCTGGGGTGTGGTCGTGCTGGGGCGTGGTCGTGCTGGGGCGTGGTCGTGCTGGGGCGTGGTCGTGCTGGGGTGTGGTCGTGCTGTGGTGAGGTCGTGCTGGGGTGTGGTCGTGCTGGGGTGTGGTCGTGCGTGTCGTGGGGTGTGGTCTTGCTGGGGTAGGGTCGTGCTGGGGTCGGGTCGTGCTGGGGTGTGGTCGTGCTGGGGTATGGTCGTGCTGGGGTGGGGTCGTGCTGGGGTGGGGTCGTGCTGGGGTCTGGTCGTGCTGGGGTGTGGTCGTGCTGGGGTATGGTCGTGCTAGGGTGGGGTCGTGCATTTCGCTCGAGACATCCTGCCAAAATTCCAGGAAATCGTACAAAAACAAACGAATTAGTCGAGACATCATCGAAATTCCTTCGCGCGGGGCGCTTTTCCGCGTCGCGGTCGGCTCTGCAAAACAAGCGTTTCGCTCGAGACATCCTCGGCAAACTCTGCGGAGCAAGCGTTTCGCTCGAGACATCCTCAACGCACGAAAAAGTGGCCCGCACCCTGTGATTTATCGATCGGGATTTCAAAAACAAGCGTTTCGCTCGAGACATCCTCAAATTTTAATTCGCCGGCCTCCTTCGACCTCGTTATTTATCAGGGAAAAAATTCGCCGGCCTCCCTCAAGTTGGCACCGGGGGACAGGTTTACCTACTAAAAGAGAACCCTGGGCCCATGCCCTTTCCGGGAACATCCCCGCCGCCCCGTTCCGAGAAGATGCCCGGGCGAGTCGCCGTGATCAGGGAAGCGTGGCAGCGTGCGGTGAAGCGCAAAACGGGGCAGCCGCTGCCCGTGGAAAAAGGAATGTGAACGGGGGGAATGGAAGAATAACCGCATGCCGATGATAATAAAGGGACCCCCCCCCTTCAGTGTTTAGAGTTGATTATCGTCGCCCTATACAAATTTAAATTGGGCGGCGAGCGCTGAGGCCGAACTTCATTATCACCTCGAAACGCTATTTTGAGATAGCAACATCAAGCGATGTTGATATAGCAACATCAAGCGAAGCGATCACACTTTTTCAGGATGTGTCAAGCGATACCAAGAATTTTGGGAGGCAGACTCAAACGAAACGAGCAATGTTTCGAGGATGTCTCAAGCGAAACCAGCAATTATGTGAGGATGTCTCAAGCGAAACCAGCAATTCCGTTCTTCTTCTCTTCTTCTTCTTCTTCTCTTCTTCTTCTCTTCTTTTTATTCTTTTACTTTCCTCTTCTTATTTTATATTTCTATCTGTCCTCACGCTCGCCTGAACTTTTTTATCCCTGGGGTTGATTATCCATGGAAAATGAAGCACATGAGCTACCCTACACGAGCACTTAAAACATCATGTTTCATAAAGCGTTTGTACATTAAAATTGATAGATTTGGAACTTTGGATTTTTCCTTTCTTCGTCCTCTTCTTATTCTCCTTTTCTTCTTCTTTCTTATTATTCTTCTACTGTATTCTTCTTCTTTTATATTTCTCTCTGTCCCCACGCTCGCCTGAACTTTTTTATCTCTGGGGTTGATTATCCATGGAAATTGAGGCACATGAGCTACCCTACACGAGCACTTACAAACAACAATTTTAATAAAGCGTTTGTAAATAAACGTCTCAAGCGAAACAAGCATATAGTCGAGAATGTTCGAAGCGAAACAAGCATATAGATGTCTGAAGCGAAACGATGCTCGGCTTGGTCTCCTCTTGATCATCTCTTACTTCGAGATTATGCTGAGGTCTGCTGGGCTACTTTTATTATCTCTCCCTGAGACCCGAACTTTATTATCCCCTAGTGTTTATTCTCACGGGCATGAGGTTAGCTCCAGCTTTGTCGTCGCCAGGGGCCCCAGGAGAGCCCCACCACAGGGCCGCGCAAAGGGCCCAAGATGGCTGCGGGGGCTCTCTTGGGGCCCTCTTGGGCTTCCGTGCAGGCCCTCCCTGGGCCGCGCGATAGCTTCGGGGCTCAGGCTCCCGCGATTTCACACGATAGCCTGTTCCTATGATATCGTTGGGGCCTGGGCCCCAACAGTATCGCGCGGCCAGGGGGGGCCCGAGGAACCCCCGGAAATTTCAAAGAGGGGCCCGCGCGGGCCCGGAGAGAGCCCAAAGAGAGCGCCCGCTCGGCATTGGCGATCGTCGCGCCAAATTCTGTCAGACGGAGTTCGGCGCGATGCGTCGTGCGCCCCCCTCGGAGCCCCCTTGGGCCGCTCTTGGGGCCCTCTCGGGCCCTCTGCGGCTTCCTCGGCGTCCTCTCGGGCCTGTCTTGGAGACCCCCCTGGGGCCTTCCAGAAGCTTCGGGGGGGCCCCGAGAGGGCCCCCCCCAGCGAAGCCAGATTCTTCGAACGTTCTACGCCCAGAAGGCTGGGCGCTGGAGAGATTGAAGGGCAGTTGCAAGATATCGCAGGTCCAGCTGTAGGGCATCGCAAGGCATGGCAGGGTCTCTCGCAGAGTCTCGCGTGGCATTGCAAGGTGTTCTGAAGGTTGTCGGCGATGTTTTTCAGGGGTCTTGACATGTTTTTCTGCATGGTGATTGCAGGGTTCTTTGTAAATCCGTGAAGCTATTGCATATGTTCATCACGAATGTGCGCGGCGCTAAGGCGAGAACTAGAACCACATTTTGAAAACGACCCGCCCTCAATCCGTGAAGCTCTTGCAAGTTATATAACGAATGCACGCCGCGCAAAGGGCAGGGCCACCTTTTGAGAACCACCCGTCCACCATCTGTGAACTTGTTGCCATTGTTTAAGCTTCAGAGTCATACGTGGTGAGGAAATCCCAGGCGAAACGTCCGGCCCGCCCTGAAAACTGGCCTCGGGGTGCGACAGGGAGAAGTAATTTATAAGGAAAGGTGCCGGTGGAGGAGGAGGAGGAGGAAGAGGCGGAAGAGGACCAGTGTGAATCCAACGATGTTGGAGTGAACCCTCCCTCCAAACTCCCTTTTCATAGGCCCCATACGACGGTGTATTTCCATTGAGGGAACTGCCTCGTTGGAAGACGCACGTTTGACCCTGAAGTATGCCAAAAGATTGTTCCTGGGCTTCCAACGCCGCGGATCAACCTGACTGTTGCGTCTTGACGATTTTGAATCGTGCCAGAACGCCATTCCTAGGACTTCAACACAGAGAATCATGTAACTGTTGCGCCCGCATAATCCTTAACTCTGGGAAAACACCGTTTCTGTTACGTTGATGATGGGAACCCGTGAAACTTTGAATCATTTTGTAAGCGAATGTGCGCCGCGTTGAGGTGAGAGCCGCATTTTGAAAACGAGCCGCCCTCAGTCCGTGAAGCTCTGGCATTTTTTCCAAACGAGTGTGCGACGCGCTAAGGCGAGAACCACATTTTGAAAACGACCCGCCCTTCCATCCGTGAAGCTCTTGCAAATGTTTAAACGAAATGTGCGCGGCGCTAAGGCGAAAACCACCTTTTGAAAACGGTCCGCCCTCAATATGTGAAGCTGTTGCGAATTCTCCAAGTAGGCTTGCCCCATAGGAGTCCTAGCTCATCAGAAGTAATTGGTCTTTAGGCCCCCCTTTTTTCAAATGGCAGCCCGCCAATGGCACCACCCTCTTTTTCCAGTGGCGCTTGCTTGCTTGCTCTTGCGTGCTTGTTCTCGCTTGCTTGCTCTTGCTTGCGCTTGCTTGTTTGCACTTGATCGCTGGCTCTTCCTTGCTTGTTATTGCTCGCTTGCGCTTGCTTGCTTCCGCTTGCTTGCTTGCGCTTGCTTGATTTTGCTCCTCCCGTTCTCCTCCCGTCCCGCTCCCGTCCTTCTTTCATCCTCCTCCCATCCTCCTCTCGTCATTCTCCTGTCCTCCATCTATTTGGAGTCAACGACGGCTGATATGTTTAAAACGAAGGTGCACGGCGCTAAGGCGAGAACCACATTTTGAAAACCACCCGCCTTCAATCCGTGAAACTTTTTTTTACAACGAATGTGCGCCGCGCCAGGGCGAGCGCCACATTTTGAAAACCACGCGCCCTCCATCTGTGAAGCTGTTGCCAATTTTTTACTCTTCGTAGGATGATGATGATGATGATGAGGAGGAGGAGGAGGAGGAGGAGGAGGAGAAGGAGGAGGAGGAGGAGGAGGAACGCGGGGACCGTCTCTTCAAATCGAGGACCCAGCACCACAGGATGGCGTGGAACAATAATCAGGGGATGATTTATAGAATTTTGTTGGGTCAAGGTTTGCACATTTTTGCATATTTTTGTAACTTGTCCTCCCAAATCCGCCTGTAGGAGGACATGCCCGACCTAAACTTGGATAGTACAGCACGGAAGCTTCCGCTCGTCGTGGGTTGAATGCATCTGGGGGCATAGTGCCAAATAGCGTTCCATAGCGCTCAATAGCGCCCACCAGCGCTCAACTTGCCCTCAGACAGCGCCCAGCAGCGACCAATAGCCCTTGATAGCGCCACCTGGGCGAGATGCAACATGCCCGCTTTGCTCGCGATTTGGGACGACAAGCAGTTTCCGTGAGTTTTTGTTCCAACCTCGTCTGTTCCCATTCTAGGGGGCCACATGCGAACCCTACCCTTACCCCCCACGATTTCTGAGGGGGAGGGTGGGGTTTCCCGAGCGAAGTGAACCCCACCCTCCCCCTCAGAAATCGTCGGGGGTAGGGGTAGGGTTCGCATGTGGCCCCCTACATTCTTCCCTGCTTCTGCAAGTAGCGGCGTCCAGAACACATGTCGGAGCGCCCGGCGGCGAAGAGTGGCCCGGGACCTCCGAAGATCCGCGAAGACCTCTTGGGGGCCTCCCGGGGCCCCTGGAGGCTTCTGGGCTCTGGGGGCGTTTGGAGGCCTTCTCCTCCTTCTCCTGCTCCTTTTCCCTCTCCTCCTCCTGCTCCTCCTCCTCCTCCTTTTCCGCGCTCGCATTTGTGCATGCCTTGCCGACGCGCTGCACTTAGTGCTCGAAGTCTTCCAGCTTGCGCTCATGAGACGGGCCCGCTGCGACCGAGTCTGTGCTGCACGACTACCGTATTCGACTCGTTCCTCAAGTGCACTACTTTACTTTCTCCTGTCGCTCATCTGTCGAGCGGGAAACATTGTTTACCCTTGATCTTCCTCCAAATGTCCCTCCTCCTCCCCCTCTTCCTTCTATTTCTCTCCCTCTTTCCCCTCGCCTTCCTCGTCCTCTGCCTCCCTCTCCCACTCTTCCCCTCTCTCCCTTCGTCGTCGTCGTCGTCGTCGTGGTTGTTGTCGTTGGCGTGGTCGTCGTCGTGGTTGTCTTCGCCGTCGCCGTCGTCGCCGCCGTTGTCTTCGTCGTTTTGGCTACGGCTGCCGTTGTCTTTTCTGTCCTTCATAGTCAATGCCGTCGTTGTCGTCGTCGACGTCGTCGCCGTCGTCGTTGGCATCGTCGTCGTCGTCGTCGTCGTTGTCGTCGTCGTCGTCGTCGTCGTAGTGGTTCTTTTCGTCGTTTTCGTCGTTGTCGTCGTCGTGGTCGTCGTAGCCTTCGCCGCCATCGTCGTCGCCGCCATCGCTGTTGCCGCCGCCGTCGTCATCGTCGTCGTATTCGTCGTCGTGACCACTGCCGCCTCCGTCCCTTTCCGCAATAGTCATCGTGATCGTCGCCTTCGCCGCCGCCGTCGCCGCTGTCATCGCCGTCGTCGTCGTCGTCGCCGCCGTCGACGTCGTCGTCGCCGTCGTCGTCGTCGTCGTCGTCGTCGTCGTCGTCGTCGTCGTCGTCCTTCATGGCGGCGTACCTCCAGGCGGGG
Source organism: Prorocentrum cordatum (assembly GCA_963575745.1). Taxonomy (NCBI): domain Eukaryota; class Dinophyceae; order Prorocentrales; family Prorocentraceae; genus Prorocentrum; species Prorocentrum cordatum. The sequence goes on from CAUYUJ010019036.1 coordinate 95,757, forward strand.
AGCTGCAGCCGATCGCGGGGCCGGACTTGCGCCATGGCGGGCCCCTGGGGATCTTGGCCGCGAAGCAGGCCCCCTCCACGGGGTTGATGGATTGATGGATGGCTCGATAGATGGATGGATAGATGGATGGATGGATGGATGGATGGATGGATGCATGCATGGATGGGTGGATGAATCAACGACGCAGTCATATCAAACACTTCCCTTCCCCGAGCTGTCCCAGCGACTCGACGAACTTGAAGTCAAAGGACGGGAAGCAGTCCAGACCAAACGTACGATGTGTTCACCATGTTTCAGCGTGTCAGAAAACGATCAATCCAGTGAGCGTATCCCTCCACACGGCACGCCATATCCTCGAGGGAAGAAGACGGAACAGCTATCCAACCTGACCGCCACCGAAAGTAGCTGAATGCCACCCAAACGCTGACTTGCAACTGCTAACTTGACGTGCTGGCCAAACGCCCAACAAACTGTTGAGCCCGAGCTTCCAGGCAGAGCATAGGCGTCACGGAGAAGCCGTGCGCGCTCGTCGCCGGCCGCCCAGCGCGCTCGGCTGCCGACGAGGTTGGGGTGGCCTCTGCCGTCGCCGTCCCGAGCTCGTGCAGCAACGATCCGACGTCTCACTGCACTCCAGCGGCTCCAGCACCTCCAAGAAGAGAGACGGCTTCGGCAGGAAGGTCGGCGCCGACACGCGGCGCACCTTCCCCACCGGCAGCTCTGCCGAGGCGAGCGGCCCCATCCACGACACCGGGAAGCTCGGCGGGACTGCCCATGGCTGCCGCCATGGGTGGAGACCTCCACGGCGCTGACGGGGCCGCCTTGCTGCGTGCCGCTCCCCTCCGTGCTCGGAGCCTCCGCGGCCACGCCGGCGGCAGGGGCAGGCTGCTCCCCCGGCGGCGCCGCCTCCGCCTCCGCCACCTCGTGGGCGGCGGTCCCCCCCCCCCGCTACGGAGCCCCGCGGGCGGCGGCGTGGCGCCGCTTGGCGCCCCAGCGCCCGGCGCCGTGCGAAGTGCCGCCCGGCCAGGCCGCCCGGGCCCCGGCCGCGGTGGCGCTCGACGTCGGCGATCGCTCGCAGCAGCCGCCCAGCGGCGCGCGCGTCCGCGCGGCTGTGCTGGGCCCTGCGCTCGGCGGCGGTCCGATTCGGTGAGCAGGAGAAGGAGGAGGAGGAGGAGGAGGAGGAGGAGGAGGAGGAGGAGGAGCAGGAGGAGCAGGAGGAGCAGGAGGAGCAGGAGGAGCAGGAGCAGGCGGAGGAGAAGGAGCAGGAGGAGGAGGAGGAGGA
>CAUYUJ010019036.1:99635-119635 GCA_963575745.1 Prorocentrum cordatum
CGCCCCTGACTCAGGCCAGAGGGAGGGGGAAGAGGACGAGGAAGAGGAGGAGCAGGAACAGGAGGAGGAGGAGGAGGAGGAAGACGAGGCGGAGGAGGATGACAGAGATGGAGGAATAACGAGAGAAGGAGGAGGAGGAGGAGGAGGAGGAGGAGGAGGAGGAGAAGGAGGAGGAGGAGGAGGAGGCGGAGGAGGAGGAGGAGGAGGAGGAGGAGGAGGGGCGCTTGTTTTTGTTGTGATGTTTGTTTGTGCGCGCGTGTTCTGTGTGTTTATCTATGTAAATACTTGTGTTGGGCTGCTTGCTTCGCGTGCCATGTTTTAGCCTGTGGTGATTCTGCTGCTTTGTGTGTCTGTTTGTTTTGTGCTTAGTGGGCTTGTTTCACCATGTGCATTAGGTTTGTGCGTGCATGTGCCTTCTTGCATTGTCTCCATTTATCCTTCGACCTGTATGTTTAGATATGCATGCGCACTCGGGTGCATCTTTCCAGCTATCGTTCTCTGTCCTGTTCTTTGTCTCTCTCTCTCTCGTCTCTCTTCTCCCCTCTCTCTTATGGATACAACGTTTTTCTTTCTTTTCTTGCAAGTGTACGTAAAAGTATGATGTTTATGGCTTGCATTGCTGTGCGCGTGTGCTCATCTCTGTTGGTTTGTTGGCACTTTGACCGTGCTTGCTTGTGTTTTTGTTTACGTCTTGCGTGACACTCTTTTTCTACGTGTGTATATTTGTATATATATATATATATATGTATACACGTGCACGCACGTATGTACACTAACAAATATATACAGCTGTCAATCGTCCAGCATCGTTTGACCCATCCCAGGTCCCGCTGAGAAAGCCGTAGCTCCGCTGCCCGACCTACCCCCTGGGTGGCGATGGATGGCGTCTCCGTCGGGTTTCGCGGCATCCGCCCCCACCTCGAGCGGGCAGGCTGGAGGTCTGAGGCATCCTGGACCACCGGGGATGGCGATGTGCGCTTGGCCTTTCTCCCTCTGCCACCCCTGCCTCTTTCCATTTCGCTCCCTTTCCCCGCCCCTCTTCCCACGTTCGGCGGCGAACCCATGGGGGGGGCACTGAGAAGGGGCGGACCCTCGCAGTATGCTCGGGAGGCCTCGGGCCCTCTGAGAAGTTTTCTGGATGCCTTCCCCGAAGCCGCACAGAAGACTCCTCGGAAGGCCGGAGGGCTTCCGAGAAGTTCCGCCGCCTTCTGAGGGGGCCTTCTCCTTATCACTTCCCCCCCGGGCACGCCGCTGCTGCGTGCGCTGGGCCTTGGCAGAGCTCTCGCCCGAGCTTCGCCACCCTCCGGGGGGTGTTGGGCCCGGCGCTGCGGAGGGGCCTCGCCCTGTTCGACTGGGGTTTTCGGGGCCCCCGTCGAGATTGGAAGGCGCTCTCTCGTGCTTCCCGTTCTCGCCGCTGCAATCAAGTGGACGTAAGAGTGACCTTTCGTTGGAGTGACCTTTGGTGCGGGCCCCAACTGGATCCCCCGATCGCCGAGTGCGAGGCGGCAGTGGCGTGTTGCGCGCTTGTGATTGGTGGCCCCCGCTGCCCCCCAAAGTCGCGCACCAATGGTCACTCTTACCCAGGGTCGGTCTAGCGTGTAGCCGATGCAAGCGCCTTCTGATTTGGGGATGCCCCAACGCACCGACGTACATTTGGCGTCACCACTAACATACTACCATTATTATTCGTTTTTTTCTATCACTACAACAACAACTACTACTATGACTACTACTGTTACTACTTCTGCTAATACTCCAGCCGCTGCTAGTGCTGCTGCTGCTGCTACTACTAGTATTACTATTACTACAGTTTCTATGATTACTACTACCATGACTTTTACTACGGCTACGACGACTACTACTACTACTACTACTGCTACTGCTACTACTACTACTCTTACTACTACTACTACTACTACTACTACTACTACTAGTACCAATACTACTACGGCTACTACTATTCCGACGACGACGGCGATGACCACCATTAGTACGACGACGACGACCACTACTATTCCGACTACCACTGCAACTATTGCCACTGTAATTTTTCTACCACTACTACTACGACTACTAGTACTGCTACTACTATCATCACTACTACTACTATTACGACGACCACTACTACTATTACTTCGACTGTTACCACAGCTACTACTACTACTACTACTACTACTCCTACCCACTACCTACTCGTACGATCACGACTGCTACTAGGATCACTACTACTATTATCAGTACTACTGCTACTACTACTACTACTACTGCTACTACTACTACTAATGCTCCCATGACTACTACTACGCTGGCTACTACTACTACTACTCCTAGTAGTTCTATTTCTACTACTACTACTACTACTACTACTGCCACTACTAGTGCTGGTACTAGTACTAGTATTAGTATTAGTACGAGTACTACTCCTAGTGCTACTATGAGAAGTAGCGCTACTACTACCACTACCATTTCATCTACTACTACTACTACTACTACTATCACTACCACGACGAGTACGACTAAGACTACGACCACGCCTATGACTACGACTACGACTACTACTAGTACTACTACTACTACTACTACTACTACTATTGCTACTACTACTGCTACTACTACTACTGCTACTGCTACTGGTACTACTACTACGACAGTACTACTACTACGACAGGAACGACTACTACTACTACGACTACTACGAGTACTAGTAGTAGTACTACTACTACTACTATTACTACTACTATTACTACTACTACTACTACGACGACTACTACTGCTACTACTACTACTACTACAACTACTGCGACTACTACGATACTACTACTACTACTACTACTACTATTACTACTCCTGCTACTACTACTATTACTACTCCTGCTACTACTACTAGTACTACTACTGCTACTACTACTACTCCTACTACTACTACCACTACCACTACCACTACCACTACTACTACCACTACTACTGCTACTACTATTACTACCACTACTACTACTACTACTACCACTACTACTACTACTACTACTACTACTACTACTACTACTACTACTACTACTAGTACTACTACTACTACTACTACTACTACCACTACTACTACCACTACCACGGCTACTACCACGACGACGAGTGCGACTACGACTATGATTCCGACTACGACTACGTTATGGCTACGGCTACTTGTACGACTACGACGACGAAGGCGACGACGACGACGGCGACGACTACTACTACTATTTTTATTACTACTATTACTACTACTTCTACTTGTACTTCTACTTCTACTTCTACTACTACTACTACTACTACTACTACTACTACTACTACCACTACTACTACTACTATTACTACTACTACGACTGTACCACGACTGTACTACGACTTCTACTACTACTATGTGTGCGTCGCCAACCCCCCTTTCTCTTGGGGCGATGCGCGTTGAGAAATCTTACATTCTATGATCCGTGGTGGGCGCTTTCTGGCCATACCGCTCGGGAAACGATATACTACAAGATCGGGCGCACATACTACTAGTATGCCCTTGGGCGTCCCATACATACGTCCACGTTTGCCGCGTCCAATGCAGAACTCATCGGAGAACCGCCCCCGCTGATGGCTCCGCCTGGGGGCAGTCTTCTTATCTTGCGCAGCTGCGTTCTTGAAGCTCAGGGCCAGTTATTTTCGTGGTCGTCGTTCGTGGTTCGTCTCTCCTCCCTTGCTTCGAGGCCTTCCCCCTCCCACTGTCCCCACCACATTCCCACTGTCCCCACACCACTGTCCCCACCACCACCGTCCCCACCACTGTCCCACAGTCCCCACCACTGTCCCACTGTCCCGACTGTTCCCACCATTGTCCCCGCTGTCCCCACCAGTGCCCCCACCAGTGCCTCACTGTCCCCACTCTCGCCACCATTGTCCCACCACGTTCCCACTCTCCCCCCTTTCCCCACGGTCCCCACCACTGTCCCACTGTCCCCACTGCACCCACCACTGTCCCACTGTTCCCGCCGCTGTCCCACTGTGCTGTCCCAGCGTCCCCACTGTCCCCACCACTGTCCCACTGCCCCCACTGTCCCCACCACTCTCCCCACTGTACTACTGTCCCACCACTGTCCTCACCACCGCCTTCACCACTGTCCCCACCACTACCGTGCCCACCACTGTCCCACTGTCCCCTCCACTGTCCCGCTGTCCCCTTACCACTGTCCCCACCACCACCGTCCCCACCACTGTCCGCACCACTGTCCCACCGTCCCCGCACCACTGTCCCCACCACCACCGTTCCCACCACTGTCCCAGTACCCCCACCATTGTCCACTGTCCCGAGGAGCGGGGGTCGTTTGCAGGCGGCGAGGAGGTGGGGGGTTGGGAACCCCCAGTGACCCCCCGGTTTTCCGCCAGCAGCGGTAGAACACGCTCTTTCCGATGACGAGGATCATGACGAACCTTAAGATAGTAAGGCCAGCGACGATGGTGATGCTGGTGATGATGATGGTCGTGCTGATGGTGGTGGTGGTGGTGGTGGTGGTGCTGCTGCTGCTGCTGCTGATGATGATGATGATGATGATGATGATGATGATGATGATGCTGATGCTGATGCTGATGACGATGATGATGATGCTGATGCTGATGCTGATGCTGATGCTGATGCTGATTATGACGATGATGATGATGATGATGATGATGATGAGGAGGAGGAGGAGGAGGAGGGGGAGGAGGATTATGATGCTGATGATTCTGATGATGATGATTATGATGTGAATGATTACCACCACCACCACCTGGACAGGCGGGCATCTGGTGTGACATATCTTCCTGGCCGATGGCCGATCTTGTAGGAACTCGTGCGCACCTGTATCCTGCAAGCCAGCAGGTTTTGCTCCTCCAGTGTGATGTTGTGATGTTTTTTACGGGGTCGATCTCGATCTGATCGATCCGACTCGAGATTCATGCTGGCCGGCCCGATCCGATTCGATTCCCCTTCCGACGAGTCGATGCGGCCAGATGCTTGCACGGCGCTGCTATGCCTCCTGGCGCAGCCGATCCGATTCGACTCTGGCTCCGCGCCGATGCGGCCCGATCCGACGCACGTTTCGACTCGAGCCGACTCCCCGATTCGATGTGGACTGGTCTTGACCCTTCCCCGGGCCCCGAGATGGGCACACCACTTGCTGGTTTTTAGTGATGATTGGACTCGGCAGCGACACGCCTAGCCCTGGTGGACACGCACCTCGAAGCTAGGTGCGTGCTGGGGCTGCCGATTCAGCGGCAGGAGGAGGAGGAGGAGGAGGAGGAGGAGGAGGAGGAGGAGGAGGGAGGAGGGAGGAAGGAGCAGGATGAGCAGGAAGAGAAGGAAGGAAGAGGAGGAGGAGGAGGAGGAGGAGGAGGAGGAGGAGGAGGAGGAGGAGGAGGAGGAGGAGGAGGAGGAGAGGAGGAGGCGGAGGAGGAGGCGGAGAAGGAGGAGGGGGTTGCCCTCCCAGGTAGCCCTGGCCGGCCTCCACGGGCTCCCCGACCGGCCCTGGGCGGCCGCAGCGCCTCGACCCCGCGGGGGCGCACACCGCGCCTCGCGGGCGCCGCCGGGGGCGGCGCCGGGATGCCGGGACCGCTCTGGACTGCTCGGGGGCCAGCCGGGTCTGCCCGGGGGGAGTGGTCCCGCAGCCCTGCGCCTTAGAGTCGGAGCGTTGACCTAAGGAGCCCTGAAGAGAAGGAACGAGGCCCCTTGTCTCCAGAAGTCGAACTTCGACTTCCCATCCAAGAACACAAGGAAGACCTGAGGCAAGCTGTGAAGCAATCAAGGAACTCCGAGCCCCTCCCTAACGAAAAGGGTTCCTTCTTCAGCGCCCCGACTGTACCACCAGGAGGAGGGCCTCGGTGGGGAGGGTCCAGAGCTTGCGGCTGCGCTCGGGGAGGCCGTGCCACCTGGTTCGTCGTGCGGTCCGCCTACTCGCGGGACGGCGTGCAGGACCGCCTGCCCTGCGACATGGACGTCCTGACGGCTCTCCCCCCTCCTCCTCCTCCTCCTCCTCCTCCTCCTCCTCCTCCTCCTCCTCCTCCTCCTCCTCCTCCTCCTCCTCCTCCTCCTCCTCCTCCTCCTCATCCTTTTTTTCATCCTCCTCTTGACGTTGGCCATACACGGGCTTCGTGGCTGTGGCGGTCTTCCAGTGACAAAGCAGTAAGGATACCGACTTCAGCGAGCCGCGAGCACAGATATTAAGGCTGCCGCCAGTGCGGGCACAGTAAGGTCCAGAAGAAGTGGGACAAGGATAAGTGCCCTGAGGGCGCAGAGTAACTAAGCAGGTCCTCCTCCTGCTGCTCCTCCTCCTCCTAAGGATGCGCATGGCATGAGTCACCGCACACTCTGAAAAACTGGGCGGGGGATTTTGAGTGGTGGTGGGACGGGGTGGACGTGCACGGCTTTCACATGAGAGTGCGACGAGGTCTCCTCTCAGCGGACTGTTGGGCCGAAGGTTCAGGAATCTTGCAGCACTACAGAGAGCTCGTCCGAGGCTGCCGTGGCCTCCCTTTGCCCGCGAATCTCATGCAAGAGGCGATCGCCACCGCCATCGCCGGGGCAAACATCTAGACTCCTAGCCCTAGGGCTGACGGCACTCCGATGGGCGAAAGGGTGAGGCGTGGTCGTCAGCGTTGTGGGAGCGGGGTAAACGGCTTCAGGGTGCCTTCATAGCTAAACTAAGTGGTTGAATGTACCCGGATCGTTTCCACGAACTTCTGTCCAGAAGGCTCCGCACGTTGTTTCCACATTTGGATTTCTTGCCCGAGGACGAGATTAAAGCCAGGTGGCTGCGTCTTCGGCAGGTTTTGGCCAGATCGCAACCCAGTCAAGTTTGGTCTCATCTTGTGGATCTGGCTGGAGGGTGGATCACCAGCCACAGAATCAAGATCCTCACCCCTTTATAGTGTCGATTTGGCTGCCCCGACTGCCCCGACTCGTTCCTCCACTACCTCTCTTGCCCCCGCCTGCTGCATCTCATCGCACTGCCCCGTCTGCATATTCCGTCCGCTCCTCCTTTCCTCTGGCTTAACTTGGGATCCGAGGAGGAATGCCAAGACACCAATCTCACGGTGGCCCTTGCCCATGATTTTCTCAGTCTTGCTTTCTTGCCGAGCTTGCGGAACCCCCGCAGCCGCTCGGCAGCTACGCGCAACACTTTTGAGTCCGCCATGCGGCTCTCATCAGACGGTAACCCATGGCTCGCCCATGGACGTGCGCTCCTCCTCCTCCTCCTTCTTTTCCCCCCCCCGTCCTCCTCCTCCTCCTCCTCTCCTCCTCCTCCTCCTCCCCTCCTCCTCCTCTCCTCCTCCCCCTCCTCCTCCTCTCCTCCTCCTCCTCCTCTCCTCCTCCTCCTGTCCTCCTCCTCTCGTCCTCCTCCTCCTCCTCCTCCTCCGCCCTCCCTCCCTCCCTCCCCTCCCTCCCCCTTTTCCCTCCCCCTTTTCCCTCCTCCTCCTCCAAAGCTGCTCCACTGCTGGCCACGCTCGTCCGTGGTGGTGCGGGCCGCGGCTCGAGGGCGTGGTGTGGCCGCGGCCGCGCGGCCTTCCCGGCCGCCCACTGCTGCGGCTCCCTTCTCCTTTTCCTTCCCCCCCCTGCTTCGGCGGCGAGCGAGGGGGGGAGGGAGGGGGAGGGAGGGAGGGAGGGAGGGAGGGTGAGGGAGGGAGGGGGGTGGGGGGGTGAGGGAGGGAGGGGGGGGGAAGTGGGAAGGAGAAGGCCTTCTCCAGGGTGGCGAAACATGTTATGAACATAAACATGCGGAGGTCCGCGCGGGTTTCTCGGATCGGCGCTGGGACCTCCTTGGCGGCGCCTCTGGCGCCGTCCCTGGCGCGCGGAGCGCGCCAGGGAAGGGGGTCCAGCGCGGATCCGAGAAATCCGCGTGGACCTCCGAGTTTTTATGTTTATGCCATTTTTCGCCCCCCTATTCTCCGAAGGTGATGGGACTTGTCAGAAGCCCTCGCGCCTTCGGAGAAGTTTTCTGTGCCTTCGGGGAAAACTTAGAAAACCTCTCAGAGGGTCTGGGGACTTCGGAGCCTTCTGAGAAGGCCCGCCTCTTCGCACTTCCCCCCCTCGCTTGCCGCCCACTGCTGACCTCTGACCTCGCAAGCGGAACATCTACCAGCCCTCTTGGAGCCGAGAGGACCTGCAGGGGACTCCAAAAGAGGGACCGAAGGAGGCTCCAGCAGGCTCTCCTCCTCCTCCTCCTCCTCCTCCTCCTCCTCCTCCTCCTCCTCCCCCTTCTCCTCCTCCCCCTTCTCCTCCTCCTCCTCCTCTTCCTCCTCCTCCTCCTCCTCCTGCAGTACATCTTGCAGTACATGCGCCGTGGCGGGCGCTTTCTGGCCACGCCGCTCGGGAAACGATGTGCTGCAATATGGGTGTACGATATGTTTGGGTCGGACGTGTGCCTCCAAGGAGAACGTGTCGTACCAGCATGTCTTTGCGCGCCCCGTCGGAGGTCTGGGCGGGCGGTGCCCCCTGCCCTCGCCGAGGGGCATCGAACAGACGGGGTGCCGTTGCCCCCTGCTGGACCAGCGGGGTTGCCTCGCACCGCTGGTCTCTCTCTCTCCCTCTCTCTCCCTCTCTCCTCCAGCCTCCGCCTGGGTAGGGGACCACATGCGAACCCTGCCCCTACCCCACGATTTCTGATGGGGAGCGTGGGGTCCACTTCGCTCGGGAGCTCCCGAACGAAGTGGGCCCCACCGTCCCCCTCAGAAGTCGTGTGTGTGTGTGTGTGGGTACGGTTCGCATGTGGCCCCCTACTGGAGCGTCTTCGTCGCGACGGCTTCGTCCGCAGCGAGATTTTGGCCAGAGCGCTCCCCTGGACGGGTCCGTGGATCGATTTTGGAATGGCCTCGACCCCCAACGTGATGCGTCGGATCTCCCCGTTTCTTCCTCGATCTCGGCATCCGGAACACATTAGGGCCCAGGACTGGTGCCCAGGATGCGGTCGAGAGGTCCACGGGCCTTTCGCCGTGTGAACAAATCGCGACGTCGGAGGTCTGGTGCGATGTTGAAGGGGCCTTCACCGCCAACGTCGCGCTACGTTCGATCCCGGCTGATCTCCCTCGACGATCGCATCTTCTGGAGGCCGTTCTTGGGTCCAGGGCTATGAGCAAATCTACCCGAAGTCAATCTTGTCCCTGGGATGGGGTCGAGAGGTCCAGGGGCCTTGCGCCGTGGACAATTCCAGGGGCCTCGCGCAAGCGTCTCTTCCTCAGTATGAAAGGGGACGCGTGTAAACTCTGCCGCTGGGGCCTTCGGTGGAGCACCCTATGGTGCCACGCAACGTGTGAGGGGTGTGCCGAAATGAGTCGCGGGGACGCATGTAAACCTTGCCACTGGGGCCTTCGGTGGAGCTCCCTATGGTGCCACGAACCGTGTGAGGGGTGTGCCGAATGAGTCGCGGGGACGCATGTAAACCCTGTCACTTGGGCCTTCGGTGGGGTTCCCTATGGGGCCACGAACCTTGTGAGGGGTGTGCCGAAACGGAGGTGGGGGTGCCATGCGAACCCTAGCGCTGGGGCCTTCGGTAGAGCTCCCCGTGGGGCCACGAAACGTGTGGGGGGTGCGCGGGGGGGGATGGCTCGGACGCATGGGATGATGATGGTGATGATGATGATGGTGATGGTGATGACGAGGATGAGGATGGAGGATGAAGGGGGAGGAGGAGGAGGAGGAGGAGGAGGAGGAGGAGGAGGAGGAGGAGGAGGATGAGGAGGAGGAGGAGGAGGAGGAGGAGGAGGAGGAGGAGGAGGATGAGGAGGAGGAGGAGGAGGAGGAGGAGGAGGGAGGAGGGGGACGAGGACGATCTAGGTGCGCTCGCGGCATATGGGACGTCCCACCCCTGCCTCCCATCCCTTACCAGGGCGTAGATTTCCTTTCTATTCGCACAATCGGATGTGGCAGCATGGCATAGCATTACATGGCATAGCATGGTGTCGAAGATCAACGCGTAGCATGACATAGCATGGCGTGGCGACGCCCCAAGGTGGAGGGGGGCTTCCGCGGCCCCAACGATCAACGAATCGACACCGAATGTGTAATCACTTCCGACGGCTTCTTCGGGAGGCCTTTTTTCTAGATTTTGGGGCCTATTTGGAAGGACCGAAATCCATGCCGGGCCATGGCACTCGAAATGATGACGCCAGCGCTGCAGAGGGAGCATGATTCGGAACGAGCGGAGGCGCGGAAATGAGGCCAGCGCTGCAGCGGGAGCACGATTCGGAACGAGCGGTGGCCCGAAAATGAGGCCAGCGCTTCAGCGAGAGCAGCATTCGGAAACAAAAACCCAGCGCGGAAGCGCGGATATGAAGACGCGTAGCCATACATAGCATGGCGTGGCGACGCCCCAAAGTGGAGGGGGGGTTTCCGCGGCCCCAATAATCAACGAATCGACACCGAGTGTGTAATCACTTCCGATTGTTTTTTCGGGAAGCATACTCCAGATTTTTTGGCCTATTTGGAAGGACCAAAAGCCATGCCGGGGCATGATACTCGAAATGATGACGCCAGCGCTGCAGCGGGAGCACGATTCGGAACGAGCGGAAGCGCGGAAATGAGGCCAGCATTGCAGCGGGAGCACGATTCGGAACGAGCGGTAGCCCGAAATTGAGGCCAGCGCTTCAGCGAGAGCAGCATTTTGAAAACAAGCCCAAGCGAAAACCCAACTCCCGGGAATCCTGTGTGTAAAGAACCAGTGCGCGGAGGGGGGCTGGACATTCCCCGGTCGCCACCAGGGGAGAGAGGAGAGCAGTATTCAAGGGTGTCACTGCGGCAGTGAGGAGGAGGAGGAGGAGGAGGAGGAGGAGGAGGAGGAGGAGGAGGAGGAGGAGGAGGAGGAGGAGGAGGAGGAGGAGGAGGAGGAGGAGGTGGGACGCGGGGCGCCGTCTCCTCAAGACGAGGACCCAACACCACAGGATGGTTGGGAACAAAACGAGGGGAGAGCTCCCGACCTCTGGGCCCCGCGCTCGGGGGGGGGGGCGCCCGCGTGGGTCGACCCAGCAGGGGGTCCAGCGACAAGGGGGTGGTGCAATAGATTTGGTGCAATGGATCTGTGGGGTTGCCACACATTTGGGGCGTGCAGCACACTCCTGGGCGCAAATGTATTGCTGCATTTTCGCGCCTGCGTGGGGCGCCTGCGGTGTGGATGTCGCGCCCGGCCGAGGCTCGCCCGCCGCGGCCCCGTGCGCTCCCAGCAGGGGCCTCGTGCCCCTCGCCTTCTCGGGGCGCGCGAGGGCGGCGCCGTCCTCCGCCCCGGGCGGAGGTGCGGCGGAGGGGCGGCGGCGGCGGCCCTCTCGGAGGCAGAGCGCGGCCGCCTCGGCAGGCAGAGGCCGGGGGGGACGCTCCGCGGGGGTGGCGACAACATGCTCGGCGTCAGGGCTTCCGGCACCCGCTGCGTGGCGCGAAGTGGGGCAGCGCCAGCGGCGCCGCCACCTTCTCCAATGTACGCAGCTCCGTTTTTTTTGTTTTCCGATTGCGCATGCTACGACACGATGCGCGTCCTCCTTGGAGCTCCAGGTCCGCTGGGGCACGCGTCGGCGGATGGAGACAGCACGGCGCAACGAGAGGGGATGCGCGGGAGGGGTAGGATGTCAGATATCGCGTGGGCTCGCCTAATTTGCCCCTTCCCCTCTCTCCCTTCCACTTTCCTCCTTCCCTCGCCAACCCTCTCGACCCCCTCACCGTCATCGTCACCGCCGCCGCTCCGTCTCAGTCGTCGCCGCCGTCGCCGTCGTCGCCGTCGTCGTCGTCGTTGTCGTCGTCGTTGTCGTCGCTGTCGTCGTCGTCGTCGTCCGTCGTCGTCGTTGTCGTCGTCGTCGTCGTCGTCGTCGTCGTCGTCGGCATCGTCATCGTCATCGTCGTCGCCGTTTCATTTCCAGAGAACAGTTATTGTTCTATGGAGTCGATCCGGGGCGCTCTCGCCTCGACGCAGGCTACATTTTCTGTGAAAGCGAGGCTCCCGCTCGAGCGTGGCCTTGGATTCAAATCTTGCTCGATACTTCCTCACAGTTCACTCCCAGACGCCCTTGTCAGAGATGCCCCCAAACTTGGGAACGGTAAGGGTGCCATCTCGAAACTTATTCGAATGCAATCAAGTTTGCGACGGCCCAGCTACAACGACAACGGTTGCCGCCCGATGCTTTCTCACAACTTACTCCGAGACGCCCTGGCCAGAGGCCGCAAAACTCATGAAAAGCGTTTTCGCTCGAGACACCTCGCAATTTAGTCAAGTTGGTGACGGCGCAGCTGCGACGACAACGGCTCATGCTCTATACTTCCTCACAGTTTACTCCGAGACGCCCTGGCCAGAGAGGCCCTCGAACTCAGGAACGGTGCTCTCGCCCCAGACTTCCTTGCAGTTTGGTCAAGTTTTTGATGACTCAGTTACGACGACAACGTTTCCTGCTCGATACTTCTTTACACTTTTCTCCGAGACGCCTCACTGGGCTTCTCCAATGCGCGGGTATGAAAAGAGTCCTCCCCCCAAAAAGGGGGTTGGTTCATAAACGTAGCGGGAGGGTACGGTGGAGAGTGAGAACCACATTTTGGTCAAAGCAGTTTGTGGGATCACATGTTCGCAAGATGGTCGTCATCGTTGTCGTTGTCGTCGTCGTTGTAGTCCTCTTGGCCGACAGGTTCCCGGTGAGATCGAGCAGCTGCACGCGGCCGCCACGCTCAGCGTGGACCGCGGCCAGAGGTCCGAGGCAGTCGCCGACGTAGGAGGAATCCTTCTCCACCGCCTCGTCATCCTCCTCCCTCGAGCTTGGAGACGACCCCCTCTATGGCCCACTCGGACGGGGTGAGAAACCAACGCGATGTCAGAAGCCAATGCCGGGTCGTCACGACAGGAACCTGTCATAGGGCTTCTGCCTCGTTGACGAGCAATGGCAGGTGCTTAAGGCGATGGCATGCACGGTCCCAGGTCTGCGCCAAGGGCAGGGTGTCCTCCGCTCTGAGCTCTGGGGGTTCTTGCTGGTCCTTAGGCGTGCGTCGGCGCCGATTCGAGTCGGCGTTGACAATTCCACGGTGGTTCGTGGCCATCGGCGCGGCCAGGCATGGTGCCGCCAAGCCCGACGTTTCGCATGATGCAGGCAGTGATCATTTGCCCATTGCTCTCCAAAGTGGTCCCTTCAACGCACCCCTTCAACTAATCCTGGCATGGTTCGCAGGATGCAAGGCTTCCCCTCCCTTCCAATTTTCCGATTACGCCCACGCGTATAGTAGAGGTTTACCAGCATGGACCCCAAACAGATGGCTACTCCAGTTTCGATGTGCAATCTCTGCGGTGCAAGATACGTGGTATAAGCATCGCCGTGGAATCTGCGTGGTGCAGGCTATGTGGTGTAAGCTCTGCGGTGCAGGGTACCTGGCGTAAGGTATGTGGTGTAGGGAACACGGTGTAAGCTGTGTGGAACAAGCCATGTGGTGAAGGGCATGTGGTGTAGCCTATGTGGAGTAAGCTGTGTGGTGCGAGCTGTAAGTTGTAGCATGTGGAGGAAGCAATGTGGTGGAAGCAGCACGAGGCGCTGGCGAGGCGGCCCCGGGCGCCCACCCCGGGGAGACCTTAAACGCAACCAGCGTCAAGTCGGGCATGGGCCTCTACAGGAGGAGTATGCAAAAACAGTAACAAGTATAGTCTATCTAGTCTGGGGGCGATGTTCCCATTATGTTGGACTATGTTTGATTAATTTTGTTGACTCGAGGAGGAGGATGAGGAGGAGGAGGAGGAGGAGGAGGAGGAGGAGGAGTAGGAGGAGGAGGAGGAGGAGGAGGACAACAGATAAAGAGCCCCTCGTAAGTGCGAAACGAAAGCCCACCAGTCGAAAGCCCAGGAATGCATTCAAAGATGACAGACAAATAGGGGAACGAACAGTAGCATAAGCAGACGAACTCGGAGGTCCTCGCGGATTTCTCGGATCGGCGCTGGACCCCCCACCTTGGCGCGCAGAACGCGCCAGGGGCGGCGCCGTGTCATTGTTCGTTTCCCCAGTGAAGAGCCCCTATGAGTGCAAAGCGTTGCTTATATAATGTTGAAAGGCTTTTTGGCGCAGGTGGATTGCGATTGCACCTGGTGGGCAGGTTTTCCGACCCCTTACATCTTGTTTGCGAGTGTGTGCGTGGGGTGCACGCGTCTCCATACAAGGTGGCTCCATTGAGTTGTTGGTGGCGTGGCCCGTGCCACTTGATCCAGCGATTGCGACCAAATGCCGCTTAGGAGGAACGTGTGCTTTGTGGGTTCTTTCAGATTGTGTGCGTGTGGTTGGTCGGTCCCAGGTGGTGGTGATGGTGGGCGTGAATGGGTGGGGTGGGCTGGTTGCAAGGTGGAATTTGGCTCCACGATTTAATTTGGCAGGTTTTGGGAGGGGGTGGTTGGCTCCAAGCAGTCCTCTGTGAGCCACGGCGACATGGAAGTCGTTCTCTCCGGTGTTGGTATCCTTCGGTTTGCTGTGGCCATGTTGGCAGCATCCATGGGGGCTGTATGGTGGCACGGTTGGCTCTTGCACGAACTGGATGCGGTCATGCCGGCAGTGGAGTCGTTGAGGGTGAGTCTGATTAACTACGGCCAGGAATATTGGTTTAGTGTGTCGCGCCGCCAGTTCTGGCCCGCTGTGCTTCGGCGCGAGACGCTAACCACTTTCCAGTCCCTGGGCGTCAACGTCCCGAGCTTTTCCAACTGTCCCGCCCTGCGGAGCGGAGCTACACGCTGTCCGCTTGCAGCGTATGGCGTGACGCCAGGGCCGCCGCCGCGGCACGCTAAAAATTCCTGACCGTAAGTAGGTCCATATGTGCAAACGCAGACGTTCTGGTTGCGACGAGGCAGCGAAAAAGCGATTCGCCGATGGGCGAGGCAAGCATGAGTGGTAGGAGGGTCTGCACATAACTGCCAAAGGCCCATGAAGGAAGGCATGCGTGAAGAAGGCGTCGAGGATGAGGACAGCACAACCCGACCCCATCCCCAGCCATGACCCCCACTCCCGAGCTGGTGATCCCGGGGGCTTGGATGGGGAGGGGGGCGGGCGGATCCTTGGCGGCCGAATGAATCATTTCACCCCGGCCAGGAGCCCCCGGATCACTGTTTCGGGAGTGGGGGTCCTGGCTGGGGCTGGGGGTTGGGTTGTGCTGTCCTCAGAGGCCCAGACCCCCGACGTAATGACTCTTTCATAACGTCAGCCCTCAGGGGTCTCGACCGATTCCCCTGGACCAGCTTTTCGTCCTGAGTCGTTTTTTGACGCTCCCGAGGCCTGGTAGGGGCCCCTGCAGGCCGAAAGTAGCGAGAAACCTTCCGACATCATTTTTTCATTGCCCGAGGGGGTCTGGTGAGCGGGATGGGCAGGAAGAATAGGAGGGTGCTTCAGGCAAACGACAAGTTCCTCACGGGCCTTCGCGGCAGCCTGTGCGTGCGCGGCTCGATCCAGGACGTCGCCAACGTGTGGCGCGAGGGCTCGAACACTATGGTCAAGCTGCACACCTTTCCGGAGGGAGGGCCCCCATGCGGATAAATGTGATGCGTCGCGAAGGGGAAAAGGGAGAGGATGTCAAACACGGGGGAGGGACGAGGATGTGAAGGGGCATCATGAAGATCAAGTGGATATATTCTCACCAGCCTGGAACATATCCCTATCCTTACGATTGGCATCACCCGATCTCGATGCTGATCTGCCACTGGCTGGCGTGAGGGGGGGAAACATGTTGGCATGATATGTGCCCCCCTTCTTACTGGACAGCATCTCGCGCAGCTCCACCTCGCACGCACGCGCGGCACGAGTCGAAGCCGAGGTTGATTTCCCGCGGGGGGGCGCTCTGTCTCGCTTCGGTGCGGGGCCGATGCGCGCGCAAGGGGCGTGCGCTCGCAATGCGAGCTGGGTGCACATCCAGATTCGTGCCCCGCGTTTTCCAACTGACTGGTGGGACGTCTGGACGTCTGTCAGATGGTTGCTCTCCGCCTGTCCTCCTCCTCCTCCTCCTCCTCTTCCGCCTCCTCCTCCTCCTCCTCCTCCTCCTCCTCCTCCTCCTCCTCCTCCTCCTCCCCTTCCTCCTCCTCCCCAGGAAGACTCCGGTCGCACCCCTCGAACTCCAGTGCGCAACCAGGGCACCTCGTCTACCTCCCCTTCTCCTGTCCGCCCCCGCCGTCGGCCTGCATTCCGCGGCCTCATGCACGGGGATGCGCTCGTTGTCTTCAGCCCGCGTGGGGCGCTTCCCCGCCCTTGCTGGGCATCCCGGGTTCGACCTTTTCTGGTTCCGGCTCGCCTTCTCGAAGCGCCAACTTCGGCGGTCTTCGGCTGCTTCCAAGCACAGCAGACCTGGACTCGCTCATGGACGGAAGGGTCGAAGGATGCGACTCGTGTCCAACTCACCTATGCTGGCTGCCTTTCAGGTTTCTGAAGGTGCTGATGATGATGCTGCTGATGATGATGATGCTGATGATGATGCTGATGATGATGATGACGATGATGATGATGATGATTATGATGCTGATGCTGATGCTGATGCTGCTGAGGCGGCTGCTGCTGCTGCTGTTGCTGCTGCTGATGATGATGATGATGATGATGATGATGATGATGATGATGATGATGAACATGATGATGATGATGATGATGATGATGATGATGATGATGATGTCTCCAACTCTTACACTCTTGTCTACTCTGACATGCCTCGCGGCCGTGGCCAGGGCCTGTACGCTCGGAACCGCGTAGCAGGGGCATGCAGCAGCAGCCGTGGTCTGCGCGCGCCGCTCACATGCAGCACCGTCTGCGCGCCTGGCATGGAGTCCTCCTGCTCCTGCTTGCAGGACAGGCATGGGTTCCGCTCGGCGGAGATCTCGACACGGATCCCCGAGCCTTCCAGCGCGCCGCCTCCCCCTGGCGGCGCCACATCTCCTGAAGGCACGCCCTCTGAATGGCACATGTGTGGAGCAGGCCTCTTCGGGCTCGGTCTCGAAGCTGGGCGCTGTCCTGACTCGTGCCGCCTTCTGCCAAGGCTCAGGGTCCGTCTCCCTGCCCCGTGCTCTCCCCGGAGCCACGGTCTGTCAGAGATGCCCTGCTGGTTCTCGGAGGGTCGACTCGCAAGGGCGCCCTCGAGGGCGCGACGCGCTTCGCGCTTCGGCTCCGATTCCTCGTCCTCCTCGTCTCCCCTGGGGGGCGGCGCGAGAGCACGAAATCAGGCGCCCTTGGCTCTGCCTGGCTTTCACGCCGCCCTTTGTTTCTCCAGCCTCCTCGAGCACCACCGACGGGGGGCCCCACTGGCCGTCGAGGGGCGGCCAGCTGCCCCGCTCAGCTCAGCGTCGGGAGGAGGAGGAGGAGGAGGAGGAGGAGGAGGAGGAGGAGGAGGAGGAGGAGGAGGAGGAGGAGGAGGAGGAGGAGGAGGAGGAGGAGGAAGGGGAGGGGGAGGACGAGGAGAAGTGTATGCCGAAGACTCATCGACAATGTTGGAATACACTCTTCCTCCAAGCTCCCTCTTCATAGGCCCCTGCAAAAGTTCATTTCCACTGGGGAGTTGCTGCGCTGGGGGACAACCGTGTGAAAATCCTGAAACGTGCCAAAAACGGTTCCCAGGACTTCAACGCCACGACTTAGCCTGAATGCTACGCCCTGGCGATTCTGAATCGTGCCAGAAAGCCATTCCCGGGACCTCAGCACCGCGAATCAATTTTACGGTTGCGCCCTGGCAATCCCGAGTCGCCTCAAAACACAATTTCTGGCACGTTAGCCATGGGAGCATCGAACATCTTGCACATGTTTGAAACGAATGTGCGCGGGGGGAAGGTGAGCGCCACATTTTGAGAAGGAGCCGTCCTCAATCCATGAAGCCCTTGCACATTTTTTACAACGAATGTGCGCGGCGCGAAGGTGAGAGCCACATGTTGACAGCGAGCTGCCCTCAATCCGTCAAACCCTTGTAACTTTGAAAAAACGAATGTGCGCGGCGCGAAGGTGAGAACCACATGTTAAACCCACCCGCGCTCGATCCGTGAAGCCCTCGCATTTTTTGTAAACGACTGTTCGCGGCACAAATGCGAGGGCCATCTGTCAAAACCCACCCGCCCTCAATCCGTGAAGCCCTTGCATTTTGTTTTAATCGACCGTGCGCAGCGCTAAGGCGAGAACCACATTTTGAAGACCGCCCGCCCCCAATCCGTGAAGCCTTTTGCGGTTTTCCACGAATGTGCGCGGCGCTGAGGCGAGCGCCACATTTTGAAGACCACCCGCCCTCAAGCCGTGGCTGCATGCTTTGTTTAAGCGAAGGTGCGCGGCGCGGGAGCCACGTGTATGATAACGGCCCACCCTCCATGTGTGAAGCTGTTGCCACTTTGAGGCTCCAGCATCATGAAAGGTGAGGAAGTCTCGGGCGAAGCGCCCAGCCCGCCCTTCCGCCCGGCACCGGGGTGCGACGGGGAGGAGTTGTCTGTAAGAGGCGGAAAGGAGGAGGAGGAGGAGGAGGAGGAGGAGGAGGAGGAGGAGGAGGAGGAGGAGGAGGTGGAGGAGGAGGAGGAGGAGGGGAGGAGGAGGAGGCGGGGGAGGAGGAGGAGGAGAAGAGGAGGAGGAGGAGGAGGAGGAGGGAGGAGGAGGAAAAACGCTACAGGCTATGCTCCTGAAGCTTGGCTAACGTCCAAAAGGAGGAGGAGGCGGAGGAGGAGGAGGAGGCGGAGGAGGAGGAGGAGGCGGAGGAGGAGGAGGAGGAGGAGGAGGAGGAGGAGGAGCGGGTCGGTCGCAATGGGGGGGGTGGGAAAAGGGGGGGGGCGAAAGGAGGCGGAGGAGGGTCATTCTCTTTCTCTTTTTCCCTCTCTCTCTCTTGTGGCCGCTCTGGCCCTTTCCCTGGCCAGTATTCCACTCAGATCCAGCCCCTGGGCCCGGGCCCTTCCTGGGGCCTCCCCCCCACGACTTTCGAGAAGCTCTCGACCTCAGCTCGGGGAGCAAGCAATGGCAGCACTCAGCCTTCGGACCTCCGAGCCTGTGCCCCCGTCGCCCTGCCAGCCGCTCGCTCGACCTGGGCAGGTCCTGACACCTCTCGCGTAGCTCCTCGCCATCTGGTAGGATCTCGAGGGCATGAGGCTGACGGGCAGGAGGAAGCAGAGACCTCCGCACTCCCCCGGCTGCCGGTCAGGCCTCCCCGCAGAGTCCTGCCCGAGCTTCTCGCCCTGGATCGATTTTTTGACGGTCCAGGGGCCGAAAGACGGGTGTTCGGAGGTCGACGAGCCGAAGAGCACGACACGCCTTTTCTCACCTCTGGACCTCCGCCGCCGTGTTTTCTTGTGCAGTTCGTGGGCCCCCAGGGAGTCCCGGTCGCCTCCATGGGACCAGCTTTTCCCCCCCCCCCCCCCCCGCATCGTCTTGTGACTGCCCCGGGCCCGAGAGAGCTGCGTCGAAACGACGCCGGACGTCTGGGCGTGGCGTTCCGCGCGGCCGCCTTCGGCCCTGTCCCTCTCTTACATGCCGGCCACTTCGTCGTTCGGCTGCCCCGCCTTGCCACGCGCGGGAGGGGACCGCCTCTGCCTCGCCGCCGAGCTTCCTGGACCTCTCGGGGGGTGGTGGATACCGTGGAGGCCCATGGACAAGAAGCGCCCTGCTTGCCTCCAGCGTGCTGTGGGTTTCTTGCGCGTCGGTGTTTTTTTGCATGGAGCGCGTGACGTGCCCACACCGAAAATCAGTGGACGCCCTGGGGTCTCAGGGCTGGGTTTCTTGCGGAAGGTTCCTTGTGGTCGAGCTCCTGCTGTGTGGACAGATGTGGCCCCCCTGGGGGCCCAAACGTAACTATCCCTGTCCATGACGAGCAACTTTCCAATGCTACCCTTGCATCCTTCCCCTTCGGCCCATCCTTGGCCGCTTTCGCTGGCTGCGCCCCGCTCGCAAAGTGTCGACATGGCCTTCCGAGGCCCTGGCACCCTTCTCGTGCGTTCTTGCTATACGGGTTGACTGCAGTGTGTCCCAGCATTCTCCGCACCAGGACTTCTGAGCCTGTGCGTGGGCTCCTCGCATGGGAAGCCGCCAGCCACCAC
>CAUYUJ010019036.1:122135-149635 GCA_963575745.1 Prorocentrum cordatum
GGAGGAGGAGACCGCAGGAGCTCATGCGACCAGGAACCGGAATCGTGAGGAGGAGGAGGAGGAGGAGAGGAGGAGGAGGAGGAGAAGGAGGAGGAGGAGGAGGAGGAGGAGGGGAGGGAGGAGGAGGAGGAGGAGGACGAGGAGGGGAGGAGAAGTGAGGAGGAGGACGAGGAGGAGGAGGAGGAGGATGAGGACAAGTGCAACCCCAAGACGCATCATCGGAGCCCCCTTCTCTCCTTAGGTGCCTACAGGAGTTCATGTCCATAGCGGAAAATGGCCCATTAGAAGACAACCGCTTGATAATCCTCAATCGTACTAGAGCTCCATTTCTGGAGCATCAAAACCGTGGATCTACGGAATTGTTAAGTCCAGAATCTCCTAAAGCGTGCCAGGACAGCAGTCCTAGGAGCTCAGCAGCGCGAATCAATGTAACTGTTCCGTCTTGGCAGTCGCAAATCGTGCCAGAATAGTCCTGGGACCTTAGCCATGCGAATCCTTTAAGTTGCCGCAGACTTGAAAACGAATGAGCGCGGCGCCAAGGCGAGAGCCACATAAAAAAGGAGCCGCCTTCGATGTTTAAATATGTTTGCAAAGTTTTGGAACGAATGTGCGCGGCGCTGAGGCGAGAGTCTCATTTTGGAAAGCAATGGCCTTCCATCCGTGAAGCTGTAGCGAACTTTCAAGACGAACGTGCATGGCGCTAAGGCGAGAGCCTCATTTCGAAGACGACCCGCCCTCCATCGGTGAAACGGTTGCGAACTTTTAAAACGAATCTGTGTGGCGCTGGGGCGAGCTCGGCCCGTGCTACCGACACATCTGGGGGTGAGACAGGGAGGTTTTTTTCATCGCTTCGCTCATTCCGCCGGCCCTTGTCGCATCCCCTTGATGTGTGGTGGTTGGTGCGTGCCCAGGGGGACCGGTAGGTCAGGCACGAACTTCGTAAAGAGATCGGTGGAGATGCGGGTGCCAAGAGCGCTCGAAGAGGCTTCTGCATCTCCGAAGAGCGCCAGTGGATCGTTCCAGATGGCGCCAAGATGGCCCAAGAGGGCTCCAGCAGAGGCTCGAGACTCGTTCAAACAGTCCACAGGGGTGCAAAAGTTCTCAGGAGGCCTTGCCTGGGCCTTTTGGGGACCACATGGGGGCCTCTCGGGTGCCTTTTGGGGGCCCTCCTGAGGTTTCATGGGGGCCTCTTGGGGGTTTCTTGGGGCCTCCTGAGGGCGTCTTGGGGCCGAAGGCTCGCAATGTCCGTGCGGATGCCCCCTCTGGACCCCCTCTTGGGGCAGTCCTGTGGCTCTCTTGGGCCGTCTTGGGGGCTTCTGGGGCCGTCATGGGGCTCTCTTGGGCCCTCTTGGAGCCCTTGGGGGCCTCTTGGGCCGTCTTGGGGCGATTTAGGGGGCCTCTTGGGCCGTCCTTGACGTTGTCAAAATCGAAGAGGCGAACCTGCAAAGCATGTACATTGCAAAAGGGGAATGGGGGGAATGGGGGGATTTATGCTTCTTGGGGCTCTTTTGGGAAGCTTCTTGGAGCGTCTTCGAGGCCTCTTGGGCCGTCTGGAGGCGATCTGGGATATCTTGGAGCGGTCTTTGGGCGTCTCGGAGCCATTTCGGACCTTCTTGGGCCCTCCTGGGGTGATCCTCCGGGAGCCCCCAGGGCCGCGCCCAGGAGCCCCCAGAGCCGCGCCCGGGAGTTCCAGCATCCTTGAGACCACCTTGCCGGGTGTCGCCCGATGTACTTTTTCGTCCGAGGATCCCTAGGGGCGGCCCCCCTACGAAATAGAATACGCTAAGCCTGTTATCGGAGACCTTAGCACGCCTCTGGCCCGTTGGGCCAGCGAATTCAAATTCAAAGGGACGGAGGAGGAGGAGGCTCAGGAGGAGGAGGAGGAGGAGGAGGAGGAGCAGGATGAGGACGACTTGGGGGAGGAGGAGGAGGAGGAGGAGGAGGCGAGCCAATGATGACGACTTGGGGGAGGAGGAGGAGGAGGAGGACGATGAGGAGGAGGAGGACGTGGACGAGGACGAGGAGGAGAAGGAGGAGGAGGAGGAGGAGTCTGAGGAGGAAGAGGAGGAGGAAGAGGATGATGAGGAGGAGGAGGAGAAGAGGAGGAGGAGGAGGGGAGGAGGATGAGGACGATGATGATGATGATGATGGATGGATGATGATGATGATGATGATGATGATGATGATGATGATGCTGATGCTGATGATGATGTGATGATGCTGTGCTGATGATGCTGATGCTGATGCTGATGATGCTGATTATGATGATGATGATGATGATGATGATGATGATGATGATGATGATGATGATGATGATGATGATGATGAGGAGGAGGAGGAGGAGGAGGAGGAGGAGGAGGAGGAGGAGGAGGAGGAGGAGGAGGAGGAGCGGAGAGGAGGAGGAGGAGGCGGAGGGGGAGGAGGGAGGAGGAGGAGGAGGAGAGGAGGAGGTAGGAGGAGGAGGAGGAGGAGGAGGAGGAGGAGGAGGAGGAGGAGGAGGAGGAGGAGGAGGAGGAGGAGGAGGAGAGGAGGAGGAGGAGGAGGAGGAGGAGGAGGAGGAGGAGGAGGAGGAGGAGGAGGAGGAGGAGGAGGAGGAGGAGGAGGAGGAGGAGGAGGAGGAGGAGGAGGGGAGGAGAAGGAGGAGGAGGAGGAGGAGGAGGAGGAGGAGGAGGAGGAGGAGAAGAAGAGAAGAAGAAGAGATTAATAAGAAGAAGAAGAAGAAGAAGAAGAAGAATAATAATAAGAATAAGAAGAATAATAATAATAAGAAGAGGAGGAGGAGGAGGAGGAGGAGGAGGAGGACGAAGAGGAGGAGGAGGAGAGTGAGGAGGAGGAGGAGGAGAAGGAGGAGGAGGAGGAGGAGGAGGAGGTGGAGGAGGAGGAGAGGAGGATCAGGAGGATCGGGTAATGTTTTGGGGCGCTTTCGTTGGTTCTCGGGGGGTTCCTGCCCTGGGATGCTCTTCAGCAGCTGCGCCTCGCCGAGAGCGTTCTGTGGGTGCCCAAATCGGCCCGGATGCGTGAGCTGATTCGCAGAGCCCCCTCTGCCATCGTCCCCCCTTGCCGTCCGACCCGGCCCTCCATGCTGCCTCCGCCCAAGGTCCGAGGAGGAAAAGATGCCCACACCGCTACCCTTCGGCTGTGTTCCCTTTCTGTCGGCCTCCTGGGAGGCCCTCGTCGCCACCGCTGGATTCGCTTCGAAATTCTGGCCAGAACGCACCCTGGGAGAGGTCCTTAGAGTAGCGGTATCAGTACTTTTTGTTTCCTCACAAGGGGGGCCTTGACAAGAGTATTCCGTGACGCGCCCCGTTTGGATTCCTTCCAGCACATCTTCTCCCAGCGCATGTGATCTTCCACGCCGCTTCAAGGTGGCACTGCAAGCTGTATTCCGTGACACTGCCAGTCCGGATCACTTCAAGCACAGTCAACAGGCTTACGCCAGTCCGCCGAACCCCAGGAGAGGGATGAAGTCCATGGGTGAGGCTTTCTGGGGCCTCTTGGGGACCCTCTGGCGGTCTTTTTCGGGCCACTCGCGGGCCTCTTTCGGGCCTTGTGGGGGCCTCTTCGGGCCTCGTGGTGGTTTCTTGTGCGCCTGCTGGCGGTCTAGGGGGTCCTGTTGGGGCGGAGGGCTCGGAATATCAGTTCGAGTTACCTCTCTTGGGCCCTTCTCGGGGTCCTATTGGGGCTCCCTTGGGCCATCTTCGGCGCCTCGTAGGACCCTCTTCGGCCGTCTTGGGGCTCTCTTGGGGGCTTCGTGAGCCATCCTGGAGTGATCTTGGGGGCCTCTTCAGCCGTCTTTCAAAATATCCGTGCTCCTCTGGATTCTGACGATTTCTGCCTCTTGGGGCCCTCCCGGCGTCGTCCAGGAGTCCTCTTGGGGGCGTCTCTGGGGCCTTTGGGGGCAGTCCTGAGGCTGTCGTGGTCGTCTTGGAGGCCTCCTCGGCGTGTTGGAGCCCAGCTTTGAGCCGGCTGAGATAGCACACTGGGCCTCCCGGAGGCCCAGTGAGTGTAGGCTCCAGAGGCCCCAGGGGTGCGTTGACGAGATCCCCCCCCCCCCCGAGCCCCCCCCCCTCTCCCAGGCTCCCTCCCCGGGCCCCCCCTTCTAATTCAGTGGAGCGGGAAAGGGGGATGGGGGACAGCCAATCATCTCAGATGCCTCCTTTCTTGTCTCTATCTGTCTGTCTGTCTGTCTCTCTCTTTCTCTTTCTCTCTTTCTCTCTGCCTCTCCGCCTCTCTGCTTCTCTCTCTCTCTCTCTTTCTCGGCCTCTCTCTCTCTCTCTCTTTTTTTTTTTTCTCTCTCTCTCTCTCTCTCTTCTCTTGTCTTGTACCTCTCTCGTACCTGGCTCCGACCTCGCCGCCCCTGGGGGGAGCTGCGATCTGCGAAACTATCGCCATTTTCGAGGGTGTCTGGGGAGCCCATCATAGCTGGTGGGGCCCTGCGCAGATTCAGGTCAGACCTCGCCAGCCCTGGTGGGCTGCGATCTGCGAAACTGTCGCCACCTTCGAGGGCTTCTGGGAAGGTGGGGCCAGCACAGTGGGGTCATACCCAGACTCGGATTCGACCTCGCCACCCCTGGTGGGCTGCGATCTGCGAAACCGTCGCCACTTTCGAGGGCTGCTGGGGGGGCCAGCACAGAGGGGGCCCTACCCAGATTCAGGTCTGACCTCGCCACCCCTGGTGGGTTGTGATGCCCTGCGCAGATTCAGAGTCGACCTCGCCATCCGTGGGGGGGGGCTGCGAACTGCGAAGCTATCGCCACTTTCGACGGCTCGGGGGGGGGCCCAGCAGAGTGGGGGGCCATACGCAGATTTTTGAAGATCTCTTTGCATTTTTTTCTTAGGTTTTGGTGGTGATTTATTCGATTTATTATCCATTGATTTTTCTTCAGTTTTCATTGATTTAATATTATTATCATCCCATTTCACAGATCCTTGTAACATGATGGAGCCATTTCAAGGAAAAATCGTAGAAATGTTGCAATGAATTTTGCAAATTCGGGTGCCAGCGATGATGCGCCTCCGCCCCTCCTGGCCGAGCCCGCCCTGGGCGCCCGAGGCTCCCGTGCGCCGCGCGCTCCCGGCCCACGAGCCGGCAGGCCCGCGGGGGGCTGCGGACCGCTCCCGGGGCCCCGGGAGGGGCCGGTCCAAGGCACAAGTGGAGGCGTGCAGTTTCGGCGTCCTCGTCGAGGCCTTGGTGGGCCCTGGAAACGACAGGGCCGTTTTTTTACCGGTTCCGTTTTGCCGTTTTTTTGCTGGTTCCGACGCCGTTTTTTTACCGTTTCCGTCGGCGATTTTTGACCGGTTCCGGCTCCGGGTCCAATCCTGGAGCCGTTTTTTTGACGTTTCCAGTCGCCGTTTTTTTGCCGTTTCCATTTTCAAGGGACACTTTTTCGGAAACGGTGAAAAAACGGCCCTGCCGTTTCCGGGGCCCACAAAGGTCGAGGCCCTGGGTGTGGGGCCGCGGGCATCAGGCTGGTGCTGCGCTGTCGTGTGGTGGGGGAGAGGCGATGTGTAGTGGCAGTGCGTGTCCTGTCGCTGTGCCGGCTGAGACGCGATGACGTATGAGGGGAGCTGCATTTCATGGAAGACAAAAGCATGTACCTTCCGCCTATCTCGCCACAAGTGGGGAAGATCTTACCCCCTGGGGGAACACTTAGTGTCGACGATATCTCGAGAAGGTGTCCAAGCTGATAGTTCCCCCAGAAGGAGGACCAGCTCGCCCAAGGGAGGAGGATGGAGGAGGAGGGGGAGGAGGAGGAGGTGGAGGAGGAGGTGGAGGAGGAGGAGCAGGGGGAGGAGCAGGAGGAGGAGGAGGAGGAGGAGGAGGAGGAGGAAGAGGAGGAGGAGGAGGAGGAGGGGGAAGAGGAGGAGGAGGAGGAGGAAGAGGAGGAGGAGGAGCAGCAGCATCACAAGTTGCTCGTCTTATCTTCAGGGTGATGGCCCCTGTGAACGGTTGTTTGTGGGCGAAAGTTTTCTGAAGCTTCAGGATGGAGTGGGGAGAGAAAGCGTAGAGGGACGACGATAACGTGGGAGAGGATAGATGAATGGAGGGAGGGAGGAGGGATGAGGAGGAGGATGAGGAGGGTAAAGAGGAGGAGGAGGACAAGGATGTAAATGATGCAGATGCTGATTATGATGATGCTGCTGCTGCTGATGATGATGATGCTGCGGACGATGATGATACTGATAATGAGGATCATGCTGAGATGACGGTGGTGATGATGGTGCTGCGGATGATGATGATGACGGTGCTGATGATGATGCTGATGATGATGGTGGTTGTGATGATGATGTTGATGATGATGCTGATGATGACGATGGTGTTTTTGATGGTACTGATGCTGATGATGCTGATGATGATAATCATGCTGCTAAGACTGATGCTGATGATGACGATGCTGCGCACGATGATGATACTGATAATGAGGATCATGCTGCTGACGATGACGATGATGATGGTGATGCTGATGATCATGATGATGATGATGTTGATGATGATGATGATGATGATGATGATGATGATGACGGTGGTGGTGATGATGCTGCGGATGATGATGACGGTGCTGATGATGCTGATGATGATGAGGGTGGTGATGATGATATCGATGATGCTGATGATGATGATGATGCTGATCACGATGATAGAGATTTTGATGGTACTGATGCTGATGATGCGGATGATGACGATGCTGATGCTGGTCAATCTAAGGATGGCGTTTTTTTATGGGAATGATGTTGCTGATGACGATGATGATGATGATGATGACGATGACGATGACGATGATGATGATGATGACGACGATGATGATGCTGATGATGATGATGATTCTGCTGCTGCTGCTGCTGCTGCTGCTGATGATGATGATGATGATGATGATGATGATGATGATGATGATGATGATGATGATGATGATGGCGTTGATGATGCTGATGTTGATGTCGATGATGCTGATGCTGATTATGCTGCTGATGACGCGGATGATGGTGATGATGAGATTGAGGTTGATCATGTTGATGATGCTGATTCTGCTGCTCTTGATGATGATGCTGATGCTGATGATGGTGATGCGGGTGACAATGATGATGATGGTGGTGCTGATGCTTCTGATGTTGATGCTGATGATGGTGATGCTGCTGATGCTGCTGATGTTGATGCTGAGGATGTCGATTCTGCTGACGGTGATGAGGATGAAGATGCGGAACATGATGATGGTGATGCTGATGCTGCTGATGCTGATGTTGATGATGATTATGAAGGTGAGGCTGGTGCTGACCGTGCTGACGATGATGATGGTGACGGTGATGCTTGAGATGATGGTGATGATCGTGATGCTGCTGATGATGATGATGATGATGATACTGCTGACGATGCTGATGATGCGGATGACGCTGATGATACTGATGCGGATGATGCTGCGGCTGACGATGACGATGCTGATGATGGTGGTGATGATGATGCTGATGATGATGATGATGATGATGATGATGATGATGGGCGATGGTGCTGATGATGCTGATGATGATGAGGCTGATGCTGATGCTGATGCTGACGATGAGGCTGGTGCTGATGCTGATGATGCTGATGCTGATGATGCTGCTGCTGATGATGATGATGATGATACCGATGATGAGGATGTTGCTGATGCTGCTGATGAGGATGCTGCTGATGATGATGATTCTGATGCTGATGATGAGGCGGGCGATGATTACGATGATGAGGTTACTGATGATGCTGATGCTGATGATGATGCTGATGACGATGCTGATGCTGCTGATGATGATGCTGCTGATGCTGATGGTGCTGATAATGTTAATGACGACGACGATGACGATGCTGATGATGCCGTTGCTGCTGCTGATGATGATGATGATGATGCTGGTGATGCTGATGATGATGCTGATAGTGACGATACTGACGATGATGATGCTGATGATGATGCTGATGCTGATGTTGATGATGATTATGAAGGTGAGGCTGGTGCTGACCGTGCTGACGATGATGATGGTGACGGTGATGCTTGAGATGCTGGTGATGATCGTGATGCTGCTGATGCTGATACTGCTGACAATGCTGATGATACGGATGACGCTGATGATACTGATGCGGATGATGCTGCGGCTGACGATGACGATGCTGATGATGGTGGTGATGATGATGATGCTGATGATGATGATGATGATGATGATGATGGGCGATGGTGCTGATGATGCTGATGCTGATGAGGCTGATGCTGATGCTGATGCTGACGATGAGGCTGGTGCTGATGCTGATGATGCTGATGCTGATGATGCTGCTGATGATGATGATGATACCGATGATGAGGATGTTGCTGATGCTGCTGATGAGGATGCTGCTGATGATGATGATGCTGATGCTGATGATGAGGCGGGCGATGATTACGATGATGAGGTTGCTGATGATGCTGATGCTGATGATGATGCTGATGACGATGATGATGCTGCTGATGATGATGCTGCTGATGCTGATGGTGCTGATAATGATAATGACGACGATGACGATGCCGCTGATGATGATGCTGGTGATGCTGATGATGATGCTGATGGTGACGATACTGACGATGATGATGCTGATGCTGATGCTGTTGATGATGATGATGATGATGATGATGATGACGATGCTGATGATGATGATGATGCTGATGATGATGATGATGATGACGCTGACGATGATGATGGTGATGCTGATGGTGATGGTGATGATGATGCTGCTGCTGCTGCCGATGATGTTGATGCTGATGATGATGATGATGATGATGATGATGATGATGATGATGATGATGCTGCTGATGATGATGATGATGATGAGGATGATGAGGATTCTTATTAGTATTGTTACCATTGTTATTCTGATGTTGTGGAGGGGGAGGAGGAGGAGAAGGAGGAGAAGGAGGAGGAGGAGTAGGGGAGGAGGAGGAGGAGGATGAGGACGATGAGGAGGAGGAGGAGGAGCAAAGGGAACAATAACAGGACCAGGAAGAGGAGAAGGAGGAGGATGAGGATGAGGAGAGGAGGAGGAGGAGGGAGGAGGAGGAGGGAGGAGGAGGAGGAATAGGAGGAGAACGAGGAAAAGAAACAGGAACAGGAACAGGATGAGGAGGATGAGGGGGATGAGGAGGGGCAGGAGGAGGAGGAGGAGGAGGAGGAGGAGGTGGAGGAGGAGGAGGAGGAGGAGGAGGAGGAGGAGGAGGAGGAGTAGGAGGAGGAGCAGCAACGGTCATGTTCAGAACAGCTCGAACAGGGGCTCAACAAACGGAAGGCTGGGCCAAAGGTTGCCCTGATCTTGTTCGGGGGGGCGATGTCGGGGAAGACATGTGTGACAGGGGTGATCGGAGAGAGGAAATCTGGGAGACTACCCCTAGCCATCAGCCGCCCTGAAGGGCGGATGGGGTCGTTGTCGACGTCGCCGCCGCTGCCGCGTCCGCGCCCGCTATCGCTGTCGCCGTCGCGGTCGCCGTCGCCGTCGCTGTCGCGTTCGCCGCCGCTGCTGCTGCCGCCGCCGCCGCCGCCGTCGTCGTCGTCGTCGTCGTCGTCGTCGTCGTCGTCGTCGTCGTCGTCGCCGTCGTCGCCGTCGCTTTCGCCGTCGCCGCCGCCGCCGTTGCCGCCCTCGTCGTTCTCATCCCTTGGAAGAGCTCTTGCAGATGCTCGTCGTCGACGTCGTCGCCAGCGCCGTGTTCGCGTCCGCCGCCGCCCTTTCAGGAGCTCTCGCTCGCGGAGCTGAACTACCTGCTCTTCTCCTGCGAGGCGGAGGAGCTGGACCGCTCCGACGGGCAGCGCGGAGCCTACAACGCCTCCAGGGGGGGGGACTGAAGACTGCAGGGGAGGGGGTTCGGTTACACGCAAGGGTCACCCTCCGCTGGAGTGGCCCTCGGCGCGCGGCTGCCGAGGGGCGGGTGCCGAGACCGCCCCGGGCTCCTCGGGGGGGCCTGCCGAGGCCAGCTGGGACTGCTCAGAGGGCCTGCTGCGGCCAGCCTGGACTCACTTGGGTGGCTGCCTGCGCGCAGCCCGAAAAGCCTTCCCATTCGGGGGGGGGTCAAGCGCAAGCATGCACGCTGCCACTGCCGCATCGCGTGCCGCGGCTCGGAGCCGCGCCCCAAGGGTCAATCTTGCCTGGGGTCACCCCTGCGTGCAGCCGAATGGGGGCGCGGCGTGGACTCGTCGAGCGAGCCGTGGGCTCGGGGCGGCGTCGGAGTGGCCAGGCAGGCTGCCTGGGGTGGCTCTTCCTTGCCTGCGGGCGACTGCGGGGGGAGCCTGGGGTATCCTCGTGTGCAGGGGTCCTCGGAGGTCTTCACCCTTATTTGGGGTGCATCTTCGGGAGTCTCCGCAAGACACGGAGGGCTTCTCCATAGTTGTGCGGCCCACGCGCTTGTTTTGTGTTGCCGTCCAGCCTGCTTGTGAGAATGACCGGCCCGTTCCTCTCGTCCCCCCTCTCTGTCTGTTTCATTCTCCTTACCTCTCTCTCTCTCTCGCTGCTGTATCCGTGGGCCGTCTAGCGTCTTTTGCCGCGGGCGACCCATCTGGCTGCAGCTCCACGCGGAAAAACTTGTGTGTGTGTGTGTGTGTGTAGTAACGCTGGGAAGAGCCCAGACCTCCGACGCCCTCCTCTGGGAGCCGCCGACACCCCTGGAACTCTCGACCCCCTCGCGAGGGACCGTGTTGGATCCGTCCGGATTCGTTTTCGGACGGTCCTGTGGGGCACGAGGCTACAGTCAAGATGCTGACATAAGGACCGCTCTGGGTTCAGGAGGGACTCGAGCTTGCGGGCCGTTCCTGAGATTTTTGCGTCGTGGAACTGGCCTGTGGCCTGGGCCCGCCCTCCGTAGCCAGAGTCATTCCTTGCTCTGCGCTCCTTCGTAGCGCGATGGCTGTAGCCTCCAGATGAAAACGGTGCAAACCTCCGGCGCGATTTTAGCGAGTCGCCAGGAGGTCTGGGTTGGGTGTCGCGGGTACCATCAGAATCAAGCCACAGACATGACAAAGGGGAAGGAGGGGGAGGAGTGGGGGGACCAACGATGTGCGAATGCTTCCAGCAATGTGCGAATGCTTTCAGCAATGCCTGGTAGGTATACGCACGCGCGGGCTCCTCCTTTTCACGCGCTTGTGTGGGACAACAAAGGCAGTCATCGGTGCCTGGACGTGGAAGGAAAAAGGTCTGGGTTGGGTGTCGAAAGTTGACCCCCCAGATCCGTCCAGGGGTGCGCTCTGGCCAGAATCTGGAGGCAGAGTCAGCCAGGCAGCCGTGTTCCAAGGCCGTCCCAGGAGGCCCAACGGAAAAGCATGGCAAGTACCCGAACACTGCGATCCTCACAGCTCAAGCCGACCTCGACGCCCTTCCTGCTGCGGTCGCGGCGCGCACAGGACAAAAGGCAGTGTGGCCTTCTCAGAAGCCCTCCCACCTTCTTGGAAGCTTCCTGATAAGGCCCCGAGGAAGAGGAGGAGGAGGAAGAGGAGGAGGAGGAGGAGGGGGAGGAGGAGGGGGAGGAGGAGGAGGAGGAGGAGAAGGGGAGGAAGGAGCAGGAGGAGGAGGAGGAGGAGGAGGAGGAGGAGGAGGAGGAGGAGGAGGAGGAGGAGGGGAGGAAGGTAGGAGGAGGAGTCAGGCCCCGGCTGGAGGCCCCTCACGCTGGGGGGGGTGGGCGCGTCGCTTGGGGGCCGCGCAGACCTGCTCCCCCCCCCCCCTGCCGCCCCCTGTACCTTCCCTCGCCTGTGGCCCTTCCCCCTTCCCCTCCCCTTGTCTCCCTCCCCCGCCCTTGCCCCTGCCCCCTGCCCCCTTGCCGGGCCTTCCTCCCCCTCTCCCCTGAGCGCGGGCCTGGTCCGCCGCCCTGCTCCAGGCCTCTGCCGGCCCCGCCTTGCCGGCCCCTGCGCGTGGCCCGGCCTTGGGCCCGCCCGGCCCCCTGCCGCCGACGCCCCGCCCGCCCCCGCCCGCCCTGTCGGCCCTCCCGGTCCTTGTCCGCGGTCGGTCCAGGCCCGAACGTTCTGGGCAGGCGGCAGCACGTCTGCTCCCCCGCTTTGGCACGAGCGCCTGCCGCGCAGCGGCCCGCCCCCAGCGGGGCGGCCGGAGGCGGCCCCCGAGCGGCACTCGCCCAGCCGTGCCCGCCGTGCGCTCGGGGCCGCCGGGGGGGGGGCCCCTCCCCAGGAGCTGGCGGGCGGGGGCCTCCCGCTTGCCCCCTGGCCGTGGGGAGGGCGCTGCCGTGAATGGGGCGCTATAGGTGGCCCAGCCGCGTTGCTCCAAGTAGCCTGTGCCCGGCGGCCTGGCCGGGCGAGCGCTCCGACAGAGGAGCGTCCCACGCTTGCGGGAGGAAGGGGGGGGAGGAGGAGGAGGAGGAGGAGGAGGAGGAGGAGGAGGAGGAGGAGGAGGAGGAGGAGGAGGAGGAGGAGGAGGAGGAGGAGGAGGAGGTGGAGGAGGAGGAGGTGGAAGGAGGAGGAGGAGGAGGTGGAGGAAGAGAACAGTGGAAACCCTATTTTCGTTTACGATTGGAATCACACCTCTCCAAGACTCCCTTCTTAACTGCGGGGCAGCGGCAAGACTTCGAGTTCGCAGGGGGAACTCGATTTTGCCAAAACTCTCGATGCAATAGACGCCCGTCCTGGATTTGGACGGTCCCGTTTTCGTAGGATGTCTGCAGCAGGATCTCGCGTCAAATTTCTGATTGGGCCTCGTCATTTTCCTGGTGGCCTTTTCACGCCAACCCGAGTCCCCCGAACCCGAGTCTTACGTCTCCCCCATCATCGGCCCCTGCATGAAACAACCGTATGTAAATCCTGACTCGTGCCAAAACAGAAGTCTCAGGCTTTAAACGCCGCGAATCACCGTTACTATTGCGTCTTGATGATCCTGAACCGTGCCAAAGCACAGTTCTTGTGGCTTCAACACCGCGAATGAATGTAAGTGTCGCGATCTGAGAGCCCATAATCGTTCCAACACATCATGTCTGGAACATTAACCACGGGATCCCGCGAAACTCTTGCATTGTTGAGCGAATCTGCGCGGTGCTCAAGCGATAACCGCATTTTGAAAACGACCCGCCTTCAATCCGTGAAGCTCTTGCAAATTTCAAGACGAATGTGCGCGTCGCTAAAGCGAGAGCCACATTGCGAATTCGACCCGGCCTCAATCCGTGAAGTTCTTGCAAAGCTTGAACATGAGCGTGCGCGGCGCCAGTGACAGAGCCACATGTTGAATATCACCCGCCCTGCATCCGAAATCTCCAGCAATTTTTTGAGACGGGTGTGCGTGGCGTTGAGGCGAGAGAGCCTTCCATATGTGAAAGTGCTGCGAACTTGCAGGCTTCAGGATCGTGAGTGGTAGAGAAGCCTGGGGGCGAAACGCCCGGCCCGCCCTTCCGACTGGCCTAGGGGAGTGCCAGGTGTGAGTTCGCAAGGAGGAGGAAGCGGATGACCAGTGCAAGCCCAAGTCTCATCTACGATATTGCCATAGACCTTCAAATATCCCTTTCCATGTGCCTCTACAGTGATATTCATTCTCAGTGAAGGAAACTCCTCGTTGGAAGATGACCGTGAACAAATCTTGAACTGTGCCACAACACCATTCCTGGGATTTCGACGCTCCGAATCACCTTGGCGATCCTGAATCGTGCCAGAACGCTTGTCCTGGAGTGCTAGCGCCACGAATCAACGTAAGTTTGGCGCCGTGACGGTTCGACATCGCGCCATAGCACCACTTCCGGGACGTTAGCTATGATAATCCTTGACACTGCTGCAAGCTTTGAAATCGAAGGTACGCTGCGTTCAGGCGAGATCATTTTTTTTGGAAGCGACCCCCCTTCAATCAGTGAAACTCGTGTTGTGAATGTTTGAAACGAATGCGCAGACGCGAGGTCCACATTTTGAAAACGACCCGCATCCATCCGCGAATCTGTGGCATTTTAAATGACGAGCGCGCGCACCGCCAAGGCGAGAGGCACATTCAAAAATGCCCCGCCCTCCATCCGTGAAGCTCGAGGCTAATTTTTGAGCTGGATGTGCGCGGCGCCAAGGCGGGAACCATGTTTTTAAAAACGACCCGCCCTCAATCCGCGAAGCTCTTGCAATTTTTGCAAGTCGGATGTGCGCGGCGCTAAGGCGAGACGAACGACTGAAAACGACCTGTCTTCTGCCCATGAAGCTTTAGCATTTTTGTACGACTGCACGCGGCGCTAAGGTGATATCCGCACGTTGAAAACGACGGGACTTCATCCGTGAGCCTGTTGCAAATTCTGAGTTCCAGGATCACACGTGGCAAAGAAGTCTCGGGCGAAACGCCCGACCCGCCCTTTCGACTTGCCTCGGGGTGCGACAGGGAGGAGTTGTTCGTAGGAAGAAGGAGAACGAGAGGAGCGGGTCGGACGAAAAGGGGGGCAATTCGGAAGGGGGTCTTGCAAAATTGCTGCGTGCAGCTGGTCTTGGCCTCGCCGCGGGGCACCCAGCGTCGATGCGTTGGCGCCTCCGGCCTGGCGCCGGGGGGCGGCTAGGAACCAGCGTAAGGATGGGCACCCTTCCCAAGGGTACCCTTGCATCCTCGCCTCCTCGGTCCATCCTTGGCCACGTTCGTTGGCCGCGCCGCGCTCGAGAAGCTTCGAGATGGGCGTCCAAGGCCCTTGCATCCTTCTCGAGCATCCTTGTGATACGGGGCGGCTGTAGAATCCTCTAGCGAAACGCCAGCAGGGAACAATGAACATATCCGCTGTCGGGTCTGTGGCGACGTCTACCTGGCCAGGCTTGGCTGGGGTCGGCACCGGGTCGTCGATGGAAGCGGTCATCGCTCCCATGAGGGGAAGCGGACTGGATGCTCAGTCGAGTTGCAGCGGCCGTTCATCGATTGTCACCAGCACTGTCATCGGTCCGATGACACCCAGTAGAATTCTTAAGAAACAAACATCAACTTTAACGGACTCCAGATTTCCATTGAAAAAAAGAAGAATTTTGACTGGATCCTGGGCGTTTTCTTGGAGCATCTCTTTTGTCGTAGCATGTTCGTAAGTATGTCGACCTGGACTACTGTGAGAGAACGATTTGAGTGAATATTTTCTTAGCCTACTACATCCTTTCAGCTGTAAACAGGGAGTCGCTCCACATGTTAGGCGTTTTTCTTCCAAGGTGTCGAGCCGCATTTGAGGCCGAGGCCATCTCATCAGGGACCGCATCGAGATGGCTACATCATACAGTTCCCTCTCGGAGCAGCAGTAGAACCGGCAGCCCAGGGGCGTAGGCCGTATGAGAGGAAGAAGGAAACAATTCCACGAGAAAAAGAATTTTCAGAACAATACGATTACTGACCATATTAATGATATTATTACTCGTGCCACTCATCATTACAATAACTACAATCATCACAGCGATCATACTCACTATCAGTATAATCACACATCATACTTTAGTAATGCTGCTACTACTACTACTACTACTACTACTACTACTACTACTACTACAACAAGTGCTACTACTGCTACTACCACTACTAATACTACCAGTGCTACTAGTACTAGTCGTAGTACTACTACTCCTACTACTACTACTCCTACCACTACTACTGCTACTACTAGTAGTAGTAGTAGTAGTAGTACTACTACTACTACTACCACTACTACAATTACTACTACTACTCGTACTACTACTATCACTACTAATACTACTAGTACTAGTACTAGTACTAGTACTTCTACTACTACTACTACTACTACTACTGCTGCTATTGTTACAACGACCACCACCACCACTACTACGACTACTACTACTACTACTACCACTACTACTACTACTACTACTACTACTACTACTACTACTACTACTGCTATTGGTACTACGAATTCGATGTATTTTAAGAAAAATATGCAGGGGTACATTCGAAGAAAAAACGCATAGACATAAACAGTCATTGGTCCGCGCGGATTTCTTGGATCCGCGCTGGGCCCCCTTGGCTGAACCTCTGGCGCCGCCCCTGGCGCGCTCCGCGCGCCAGGGAGGGGGCTCTAGCGCGGATCCGAGAAATCCGCGCGGACCGCCGAAAGTTTATGTTATGATTTTTTTCGTTCCTCTATGTCTGGAACAAGTTCTGGGACACGTGAGACTCGAGTACGCCGGAACCTGTGTTTTCGGAGGCTTTTCGACAAGCGAGTCTTGGATATTGACGTTCTAAGGTTCGGTGGACGTCTTCAGCGGGAGCTCGCGTCAGAGTTCAGATTGGGCCATCGTAATTTTTATGATGGTCCCGTCAGGCCAACCCGAGTGCCCCGAACCCGAGTCTGATGTCTCCCCGACGAATGCCCGGCTGGCTGGGGGCTGCTACGAGGGCGGGGAGGGAAGGAGGAGGAGGAGGAGGAGGAGGAGGAGGAGGAGGAGGAGGAGGAGAGGAGGAGGAGGAGGAGGAGGGGAGGAGAGAGGGAGCAGCAGGAGGAGGAGGAGGAGGAGGAGGAGGAGGAGGAGAGGAGGAGGAGGAGGCGCCGGCCCCGTGCTTCAGGGCCACCTCAGGGCGCGCTCAGCCTCGGGGGCCCCTCGACTCTCGCAGGGTCGGCTTGGGCGGCGCGGCGCGGCGCGCCGCCGTCCGCCGCCCCTGCTCGTGGAAGCCCCCGGCTGCGGAGGTCGACGGCCACGGGCCCTTCATGTACTGCGGCCTGATGGGCGTCCGCGCCTCGGGCCGCGGCGTTGCGGGGAGGAGGAGGAGGAGGAGGAGGAGGAGGAGGAGGAGGAGGAGGAGGAGGAGGAGGAGGAGGAGAGGAAGGAGGAGGAGGAGGAGGAGGAGGAGGAGGAGGTGGAGGACGAGGAGGAGGAGGAGGAGGCGGAGGAGGAAGAGGAGGCGCCCCAGGTCCTGTCGTACGTGCCTGCTGTTGTTCCTCCCGTAGGGGCAGGAGCTATCTGGATGGAGGGGGAGGTCCCAGCGGCACGAGGAGGAGGGCAGCGGGGGGAAGTCCCAGGTCTGCGCGGCCCTCGACGAGTGCCGCCGCTCCATGACGGACGGCCTCCGCCGCCGGCGCCAGCTGCCTGTCAGGGGTCTCTTCTCCCTGTGGACTGAGGCTACAAGATGGTGATGATCGCCAGTGCTCCTCCTCCTCCTCGTAACCCCTCTACTTTTGACCCTCCTTCCCTTTCCGTGCCCGTCCCGTCCTCCTTCCCTTGCTGTTGCTGCTGCTGCTCCTCCTCCCCTTCTCCTCTTCCTCTTCCTCTTCCTCTTCCTCTTCCTCTTCCTTCTTCATCTCCTCCTCCTCCTCCTCCTTCCCATCCTTTTCTCATTCCCCTCCTTTGCTTATTTTCCTCCCTACCTCCTCATTATTTCCTTTATCGTCCTGGTTTTTCTCCCCTCTTCCGCTTCCAATCCTGTTCTCTTCCTTCCTCTCTTCATCCGTTTCATCCTCCGCCTCTGCCCTTTACTTTCCCTTCGCTCCTCCTTAGCCTTTTCCTCATCCTCTCTTTATCTCCCTCTCACTGCTCCCCTTGTCCGAGGCCCAGGTAGAGTGATTCCAAGCAGGCAGGGGTTCCGAG
The DNA here is from genome assembly GCA_963575745.1 of Prorocentrum cordatum. NCBI lineage: Eukaryota > Dinophyceae > Prorocentrales > Prorocentraceae > Prorocentrum > Prorocentrum cordatum. The sequence continues at coordinate 139,623 of CAUYUJ010019036.1, forward strand.
AACACATCGTGTGACGCGGCCATGTTTTCATCTACTCTGACAGGTTCCTCCTTGCTGCTCCTCCATCGCCTGCTGCTCTTGGATGTGCGAGGTGTCCTCGTTTTGAAGGGTGATGAGGGGGCGGGGGAGAGGGAGCAAGAGGAGGATGCGTGGGTGAGAAGAAAGATAAGGATACTGGGAGGATTCAGATGAGAAGACTTGGAGAGAGAGGGAGAGAGAGAGAGAGAGAGAGAGAGAGAGAAAGAGAGAGAGAGAGAGAGAGTGAGAGAGAGGGTGAAGACGAAGCGGGGGGAGAAGCAGACAACATGCGAATCCAGGGGTGAAAGACATTATGTACTCCGACCCCCCGACAAGCTTTCCACGAATACGACGGGCGATTACTTTGGAATCTGCGTTCGGGCCCACTGTAGACGTTATCGCTAAGGCATTGCTTATCCGGGCTCGCATTGACGATCTTTGAGTCGGCGCAGGGCTTCAAGTCTTTTGGAAGAACACAACGCCGACTATTTGCTCGAGGGATCAACATTTGAAGGGGGACGGGGAGACTGACACAAACAAGGCATCCATCCTGTATGTGCAGAGCGCGGCATGCTTGCCAATGACCTTTCCACACGCGCCTGTGACCAGCAATCTTCAGCGATTGCACCTACACGCGCACACACACACACACACACACGTACACGCATGTCCTGGAATATGGTGGAGGAGTCTTGCAAGATGGCAACGTGATTGTGTAAGGATGGCGCCATGCAGCGTGCGCGCCTGCGACGACGTCGACATCGGAGCAGTCAGGGGGAGTTGGGAAAAGCGCTGGGTAGCATGTTTGAGATAGTTGTTGACTTGCGTTGTTTGCAAGTGGGTCCGAACATGCAGGAGCCTTGACTAGCAGATATACGCCAAGTTTGTTCAGACGAATGAATGATTATCATCGGTTGCTTGCAGCTATGCACCTCGCGCTTCGAGACAACTTTATGCATTCGCAGGACGTGCTTGGCTCCCCAGTTCTAGGAAACGTCCGCGACGGAGACTGGCTGCTCGACTATCTGACAGCCCGGCTCCGCGACCGTTCGAATTGCTATCACGACAGTTTCGAGCTTTGTTTTGACGTGCGGATATTCTTTCACTGTGGATCACTTCATTGCTGTGACATCCGTGTCTGGATCTCGTCGATACATATGCTAAATCGATTTGAGGTGTGTGAGGGGGCGGGTGTGGGGGGCGAGGAGGGTGAGGGGGGGGGGGCGGTTGAGGAGGAGGATCAATGCTGCATGGACGGGTCGATGGATGGATGAGGATGATGATGATGATGATGATGATGATGATGATGATGATGATGATGATGATGATGATGATGATGATTATGACGATGATGCTGCTGCTGCTGATGATGATGATGATGATGGTGGTGATGATGATGATGAAGATGATGGTGCCGAGGAGGAGGAGGAGGAGGAGGAGAAGGACGCGTCGGACGAGGAGGATGTGGAGGAGGAGGAGGCGGAGGATGAGGAGGAGGGGGATGATGATGATGATGATGATGATGATGATGATGATGATGCTGATGATGATGATGATGATGATGATGATGATGATGATGATGGTGATGATGATGATGATCATGATGATGATGATGATGATGATGAGGAGGAGGATGATGATGATGATGATGATGATGGTGGTGATGATGATGAAGATGATGGTGCCGAGGAGGAGGAGGAGGAGGAGGAGGAGGAGGAGGAGGAGAAGGCGCTCTCCAGGGGTCCTCGGAGGCCCTGGGACGCTCCCGAATGCTGGAGGAGGTCACCTGAGGAAGCCAACCTCGATCCTCGAATCTCGACCTTTGAACTTCGAACCTCGATGCTTGATCCTCAAACCTCGGTTCTCGAACCTCAGCGCCTGGGCTTCTCCGCCTCCTAAACCCCTCCCAGGCCCCTCTCGCCAGATCCCTCCTCCTGGACTCCCGGGGGTCCTAGAGGTAGCCCTGCTTCTCTTCCTCCTCCTCGTCCTCCTCGTCCTCCTGCTCCTGCTGGTACTCTGCGCTCCTCCTCCTCCTTCCCCCCTTCTCCCCTCCCGCACTCCTCCTCGCTCCCTTCCCCTCTCTCCCTTTTCTCCTTCTCCTTCTCCTTCTCATCCTTTACTGGGGCCCCCCTGACCGGAAACCTCGAGCGGGGTCCTCACGGCCCAGGCTCGACGACATGCCCGCTCTGGCGGGGGTCAGGGACTGGATGATTCAGGCTGGGCGCGCCTCCGCCCTGGGCAGGGGGCCTCTCTCGTATACAGCGGAGGCCCATGCCAGGAAGCACCCTGCTTGCCTCCAGGGTGCCCTGGGTTTCTGGGGTTCCCATGGTTTTGCGATGGAAGGCGTGACGTTCCCACACCAAAAACCAATGGACGCCCAGGGGTCTCAGGGTTGGGTTTCTCGTGGAAGGTTTCTGGTGGTCGGGCCCCTACTGTATTTTGCGATCTTTTTCGTCTTGCTCCCGTCTTCCTCGTCTATCGTCATCGTCGTCGTCGTCGTCTGCCTTGCCACCGCGGCCGCCATCGTTGTCCGTTGTCGATCGTAGGTCGTCGATCGTCGCCGTCACGTCTTCGTCTTTGTCGTAATCGGCGCTGTTGTGGTCGTACTTCGGTGGCTGGCCTGATCACCCTCACGCTCGCAATGCCACGAATCAGGCGGACGCGAACATCGAGCAACACCAAGGAGGAGGAAGGGAGAGTACAGTCGGGGCCCTGAAGAAGGAACCCTTTTCGTTGGAGAGGGGCTCGGCGTTCCTTGATCGTTCTGCAGTTTGCCTTCAGTTTTCCTGAGGTTTTCCATGGGAAATCGAAGTTTAACTTATGAGAAAAAGGGGCCTCGTTCCTTATTTAGGGTTCCTTAGGTCAACGCCCCGACTGTAGGATGAAGAGGACGAGGCGGGATTCTTGTATGGTGACAAGGGATCGCGGTGCCGAGGAGCACAGCGCCAGGTGCCGACGTCGCACATGCGTTCGCAGCTCCGCTCGATGGGTCTCTTGCCGTTCCTGTGTCAGCGGCTGGTCTGTCTGTCGGGGCGGCTGCTCTGCACCGTCGGGCGGCCGTCGTTGCCACGCTCCTGCAAGTCCGGTTGGCAAGCGGGGCTGCGATCGAGGATTTGGTGGATGATGATGAGGGTCAGGAGGTGTATGAGGAGGGGGAGGGGGTGATGATGAGGAGGAGGATGAGGAGGATGAGGAGGATGAGGGGGAGGATGAGGAACGAGGGGAGGAGGAGGAGGAGGAAATGAGGAATGATGTTGTTGTTGCTGATGCTGATGCTGATGCTGATGCTGCTGCTGCTGCCGCTGGTGCTGATGATGATATGATGATGTGATGATGTCGTTGCTGATGATGCTGATGATGTCGATGCTGATCCTGATGATGATGCTGATGCTGATCATGATGCTGGTGATGATGATGCCGATGCTGATGCTGATGATGATGATGCTGACGCTGATGCTGATGCTGATGCTGACGACGACGACGACGACGACGATGATGATGATGATGATGATGATGATGATGATGATGATGATGAGGATGATGAGGATGATGAGGATGGTGGTGATGATGATGATGATGATGATGATGATGATATGATGATTGATGATGATGATGATGATGATGATGATGATGATGATGATGTGATGTGATGATGATGATGATGATGATGATGATGATGATGATGTGGTGGTGATGATGATGATGCTGATGCTCATGATGGTGATGATGAGGATCATGAGGAGGAGGAGGAGGAGGAGGAGGAGGAGGAGGAGGAGGAGGAGGAGGAGGAGGAGCCGAGGGCCACTTGCGTGATGCTCGCTCCCTGGAGGGCCGAGCACCTCCGCCGACGGGGCGCCTTCTTCAAGACGTGCGGGCACCTGCCACCAGCGCCCCGCCTCCCCCCCTGCGCTGCCCTCCCCTCCTTGCTCTCCCTCCTCTCTCCCTCTCTCCCTCCCCTCCTCCTCTCCCTCTCCCTCCTCTCCCTCCTCCTCTCCCTCTCCCTCTCCCTCCTCCCCCTCCCCTGCGCTGCCCTCCCCTCCTCCCTCCTCTCCCCCTCCCATTCACGGGCGGCGCGAACACGCCCACATCCGTGCCCTCGCGCGTTTTTTTTTGACTCCGAGGCCCGATCCCATGGGGACGTCCACGGCGTCGCGGGCGAGGAGCCCGGAACCGCGAGGCCGTGGGTACGGATCTGTCTCCCGCCTTCGGCCCCTCCTCGGGCGTGCCTATGCTGAGGGCCAGTCGTTCGGTAGCAAATCAGGGGAGCCTGGTGTACGCTCCTGATTCTTAGGCTTACGCCACACCGCCGACCCCTTGTTTATGCCAATCTGGGGGTAGTAGAAGCTGCGAAGGGGTGAAAAGCGAGTTTTGGAGCCACTTGGGGGCCGTTTCGGAGCCTCTGGGGTGCTTCTTGGGGGTTCCTTGGGGCGTCTGGGCGGCCTCGTGAGGGCCTCTGGGGGCCTCTTGGGGCACTCTTGGGGCCCCCTGGGGCTCCTGGGGGCAGAAAGCTAGAGTTTCAACATGTTTGGTCGCCCTCTTGGGCCCCTCTTGGTGCCGTCTTGGAGCCCTCTTGGGCCGTCTTGGGGACCTCTTGGGCCGTGTTGGGGCCGTCTTGGGCCGTCTGGAGGCCGTCTTGGGGGCCTCTTGGGCCATCTTGGGGCTGTCTTGGGGGCCTCTTTGGCCGTCTTGGAGCGTCGGGAAGCCGAAAAGGCGGAAAAGCAAAAAACATAGAAAAACACTATGGAAAATCAACAATTTTAGACTCTTCCTCTTGGGAGGCTTGTTTGGGACCTCGGGGGCCGTCTTGGAGACCTCTTGGCCCGTCTTGGGGCCATCTTGGGCGTCTTGGAGCGGTCGTTTGGCGTCTCGGGGCCTTCGTGGGCCGTCTTGGAGGCCTCTTGGGGGCTTCTTGGCCCGTCTTGAGGCCCTCTTGGGCCCGGAAAAGCCCCGTGAACCGCTCGTCCCGGCCGTGCTGCGCTCGTGCCGGACCCCCCCCCCCCTCCAAATCGACCGGACCGGGCTCCCGGGGGAGGGGTTTGGGGAGGGGGAAGCATCTCACACGCCGATGATCCCCAAGGGGTCGGCGGATTCCGTCTTCAGCGTCGGTTCGCGTCGATTCGCATCTCGGAGTCGATGAAGTAGCGCGGACTGAGCGCCGGTTAGCATCGATTAGCGTCGATGTAGCGTTGAGTTGCGTCGACTAGCGTCGATTCGGAAGAGCCGACAGGGTATGGGAGGCTCACTTGAGTTGCCACCGAAGATGGCGGCAATTATCTTACTGATGGCAACAACTCTTGCCCTCATTGTAGTTTTCCTCCCTCGGGTGAGATAGATCGCTGCCGCCGTACCGAGGGGATTGTCCTTCTTTGGTTTTCAGCGAGGGAGAGAGTTTTGTTTATGTGTTTGGTTATTAGTATTCTTATTATCATTTGTTCCGTTTATTTGTTTGTTTGTTTCCGCATCGTTCCTTCGCCTTACAGTCGGGGCGCCGAAGAAGGAGCCTGTTTCGCTTGGGAGGGGCCCCTGTGCTCCTTGGTTGGTCTACAGCTTGCCCCAGGGTGTCCTTGGGTTTTCGATCGGACATCGAGCTTCAACTCATGGAAAATGGGCCTCGCTTCTTATTTGTCAACGCTTGAATCGGGCGTGTCCCTCTACAGGATGAGTATCTAAAGATAGTAGATCCATAGCCTGGGGGCGACTTTCCGATTCTTTGTATCTGTTTTTGATTTTTGTTTCAAATATTTTCGTTTCGTTCAAAATCCGCCTGTAAGAGGACATGCCCGACCTAAGTCAACGCCCCGACTGTGCGTCCCCCCTGGCGCCCCTGAAGGTAAAGGTGCTGGTCAGCAGCTTCCCCCGCCACCTGGTGCCGTTCTGCTTCGACCTGGTCGTCACGGACCGCGCCTCCCGCGCCTCCCAGAGCGTCTCGGTGCCTCCCGCCCCCTCCTCCTCGTTCTCCTCATCCTCCTCCTCTCCTCCTCCCTCCTCCTCCTCCTCCTCCTCCTCCTCCTCCTCCTCCTCCTCCTCCTCCTCCTCCTTCTCCCCACCTACAACATACCGTGACTACCAGTATTCTCTACTCCACAGACATTTCGAGGGGGAACAGTGAGATACTACAACAGGGTATCAGAGGACAGATGCGACAATGCATGGGGCAACTATAGGCCAGATCGAGGTGAAAGAGAAGTGAGCCGAGCGGGAGAGGAGATACTATAACATAACCAGTAGGGTAACCAGGCCCCCCAGCAACAGTTTGGGAACACGGGCCTCCCGACCCTCCCCGCCTCCTCCTTTTGGAGTTGCCGTGTCGTCGCCTCCTCCCCTTTTGCTTGGGCGCACTGCTAAGCCCGCGCGTCCCCTCCCCTAGGGCACGCGGAAGGGCTAGCAGCTGCTCCCCCCGCGCTGACCCGCAGGGACTCTTAATCGTAAGGTAGCGAGCCTCCCTTAAGGGGCCACCTCGGAGCTCACTCCTTCAGCAAGGTGGTATGCCCCCTGCCGCACCTAGTGAGTATGCAGGGCCGTTGCGCAACCAATCGCAGGGGATTTTGTCAGAAGCGCGCAAGGCACCAGCGTAGGTGTTTTGACGTTGAACCCCCTTATGCGGATGTCCTGTCCTATTATCCTCCTCCTCCTCCTCCTCCTCCTCCTCTTCCTCTTCCCTCTCCTCCTCCTCCTCCTCTCCTCATCCTCCTCCTCTCCTCCTCCTCCTCCTCTCCTCCTCCTCCCCTCCTCCCCCTCCTCCCCCTCCTCCTCCTCCTCCCCTCTCCTCCTCCTCCTCCTCCTCCTCCTCCTCCCTTCCTCCTCCTCCTCCTCCTCCTCCTCCTCTCCTCCTCCTCCTGTCCTCCTCCCCCTTCTCCTCCTCCTCCTCCTCCTCCTCCTCTCCTCCTCTGCCTCTTCCTCCTCCGCCTCCTCCTCCTCCTCCTCGGCCTCTTCTTTTTGGGAACGCGCGCCAGGAGATGGCGCGCGACCCCGCCAGCGACGGGTATAAGACACGCGCAGCTTCCGCGCCGGAGCAAAAGCTTGCACAGCTCAGTGCAGGTATGCGTGAGCGCCACGTCTGCGAGTCTGTGCCCTGCCCCGCAGGGGCAGGCGACAGCAGCAGCGGCGGCAGGACGGCGGCAGCGGGGGCAGGAGATCCTACCTCTGCCGCCCTTCCGTCCTGCCTCCTCCCTTCTTGTCCGTGGCCGGCTCGGCCCAAACACCCCGCTGCAGCAGAACCGCTCACGTCTCTGTCGGTCTCCTTCTGGCGGCGGGTGCCTATCCTCCTCTCCCTGGCTCCGCCATGATGCGCCTCAGTGGTGCGGAGCCCCGCCGCGGTTCGCCCGAGCTCGCAATCATGTTTGACATCGCGCGTCCTGCGTGCCTGCGCTAGTCGCAGCCAGAGCTCGCGATGACGACCGCCGGTGGTCCTGGTTCAGCATAGGCATTCTGCCTGCCGCCCAGCGGAGATGACGGCTTGCCTCTCCGGTGGTTTCGGCGCTGCCCCCTCCAGCAGCCTGGAAAGACCGCACACCGTATTGTACGCCGGCCCCCCGGTGCCTGAGGCCTCCCGCGTATCCTTCGTGGCGAAGATTTTCAACGCCTGAGGCCTCCTCCCGCTCTCCTCCTCCGCGGCCGCCCGCTTCTTCCCCGATGCGTCAGTGTGTGTGTGTGTGTGTGTGTGTGCCGTAGCGCGCTCTTTGCCTCTTCGCCTTCGTGCCTCAAGTCGCTTCCGGTGCAACCCACCGCTTGCTGACGGGCGCCTGGCCGTCTTCGGCCACATGGCTGTCTTGGGCCACATGGCGCCCGTGGATTTGAAAGTGTGCCCGTGATTCGCCCCACCGCGCCCCGCCAGCTACCCGAACGCGTTTTTTCGTTAACCACGAGCAGACATCGCAGCCAGTGGGGAACCACCGAGCAGGGACATTGCCAATACGATTCCTCATTGCTCTGCTTCTGCGGACACGTGCGCAGCACAGACAGTCCCAGCGTGGGTCGGACACATCTGACCACTGAGCGCTGGAGTGCAGCTGAGGCGAGGCAGGGGAGGGACATCGGCGGAGGATGGAGAGCCGACGGCAACCTCCAGAAGCACATCAACCCTGGGCATCCGATAATTTTTGAGAGCGTCCAAACATCTCCCTCGTGCCATTCCCCTCTTCCCTCCCGCCTTCCCTCCTCCCTTCTCCAGCCTCCCTCTTCCCCCTCCTCCCGTTCCTTCCTTCCGCCTTCCTCCTCCCACCTCCCTGTTGCTTCTGGTTGGCGCGGGGTTGTTGTGTGTAGCACGGGCCGTCTGGACGCACGCAGCATCTCCCAAACCTCAGTCTTTCCTCCTCCTCCTCCTTTTCCTTCTCCTCCTCCTCCCTCCTTCCCCCTCGCTCTCTTCCTCCTTCCCCTTCCACCCCCCTCTCTCCCACCGTCCCCCCCTCCCTCCCCCCCCCCTGGGCCCAGAGGCACCTGAGTGGGTCGCCCCCCCCGCCCCCCATCTCACAAGGCTGGGGTTCTGGTCCGAGGTTCTGCCTCAGGCACAGCCGGCTTGGGCTCTTTGAGGCTGGGCCTGGTGGCAATCCCGGCGCACCTTTTCGCGTACAGTCGGGGCCCTGAAGAAGGAACCCTTTTCGTTGGGGAGGGGCTCCGTGTTCCTTGATTGTTTCGCAGCTTGCCTCAGGGTTTCCTTATGTTTTCGATGGGAAATCGAGGTTTATCTTATGGAAAAAAGGGGCCTCGTTCCTTATTTAGGGTTCCTTAGGTCAACGCCCCGACTGTGCATCACTCATGGCGCGAGTGTCACAAAACTCCACTGGCCAGGCTGTGTTTCCTAAGCAATGACTAAGTCAGCTCACGAGGTGACAACGCGAAAGCTGCTGGCAGGGGCAGCCGGGCAGGAGGTGAGGAAGTCATGGAGGCCGGGTGCCGGCGAGGCGTGGTCGTTGCGTGGAGGTGGTGGTGGTGGTGGTCGCTGTGGTGGTTGTCGTGGCCGTTGTGATGGTGATCGTCTCCGGTCGTGATGTTCGTGGCCTCTGTCGTGCAGGGTGGTGGCCCTGGTGCTGGTCGTGCCCGTCGTGGTCGTGGACGCGTCGTCGAGATGGTGTTCGTGAGTGTGGCCGTGTCTCGTCGTGGGGCGGTTGTGGTGCTCGTCGTGATGGCACCAGTCGTCGTAGGGCGCGGGGCTGCTGCCCCAGCGCCCGAGGGCGCTCGGCAGCATCTCAGCACTGCCTCTTCGGAGGGTGCTGCCGATCTGCCGCCGGCGGCCGCCCAGCAGCTCGGAGCGTCCGCCCTCGTCCAGAGCCCCCCCGCAGCTGCGGGCGAAGCTGGCTGCTTCCTTCGGGGGCGGCAAAGAGGGGGGTGATGACTAGGCGGGGGTGGATATCATGGCACCTCTTCTTATTTCATTACGTCCCTGGCCCCCCCGCTGGGCCGCGCACATGCCGCCTGTCATGATTTGCACCCCCCCCTCTTGGGCACCCACCTCTTGGCCGCTCCCGATTCCTGGCTGGGCCGGCTCCGTTGCCTCGAGAGCAAGGCGGGCCAGCTCGCCCCCTTGTGGGGGGGAGCGCCCTCGCTTCTTCTCCACGTCCCGGGCGGCCGCCAGGCCATTCTTGCCGGCGCGGGCACCCCTGCGTCCCTCCTCCCCCCTTGTGGCCTTCCCCTCCCTCCTCCCTCCCTCTCCCTCCTCCCGGCTTCTCCTCCGAGCCTGGTCCAGTCCCGTAGCTCCGACGAGGATTCTTTGTTGCTCCGTTCCGTTCCGCTGTCCCTCCTCCCCCCTCCCGTCCTCGCCCTCCCCTCCTCCCCGCGTCCTCGCCCCCTTTTGCCCTCCTCCCCGCTTCCTCGCTCTCCTCCCCGCTTCCTCGCCCTTCTCGGCCCCCCCCCCTCTCCTCGCCCTTCCCTCCTCGCCCTCCCCTCCTCGCCCTCCCCCCCTCCCCGCTTCAGCCTCCCCCTCCCTTCCGGGCCCCCCTCGCCCCCGCCCGGCGCCAGGGCCTGTGCTCGGCCGCGTGCCGCGTGCTGCTCGGCGGCTC
>CAUYUJ010019036.1:152135-189044 GCA_963575745.1 Prorocentrum cordatum
TCGTCCTTGTCCTCCACTCGCTTCCTCCTCTCTTCCTCGCTCTCTCCCTTTTTCTGCCTCCCTCCTCTTCCTACTTTCGGGGCCGCGCCCGCTGCACGTGCCAGGCAGAGAAGACATGTCCCCCACAGGGGGTGCGAGCGGAAACGAATTAGGGCGCGCATCGAGGGTTTGGTGTGTACGTGTTGAGCGCCAGGCGAGCAACGGAGTGCGAACATAGAATAGTTGATCCCCCACACGGGCGCCCAACATTTTCCGTATGAAAAAGACAAAAGTTTAAATGCCCCCCTCTAGGCCTCCTAGATGGGGTCGGAGTAGATGGGGTCGAAGGATCGTGCCACATCGCCGATGCATCGCCGATGCGGCTCGATGTGGGGCCTACTTTTCTCCACACCGACGTCGCCGATGCATCGCCGACGTCGGCAGTGCATCGCCGATGCATCGCCGATGCATCGGCGATACATCACCGATGTATCGGCGATGCGGCGCGATCCTCCGACCCCAGCTACTCCGACCCCATCTAGGAGGCCTCTACCCACAGGGCTCCACCCTTCTTGGATAGGGCAGGTAGGGCAAGTCTTGGTGCTCAGACGGCGCTGCTGGCCCCGGACCGCAGCAGCAACGGCTCCGGCCTGAGACTCCGTGCCGATTCGCCCAGGGATGGCGCTCGCGCTCCAGACGTCCCTGCGATCTGACCGTCGAACGCATGGCGCTCTCGCTGGAGATTTTCCTCACAGCTGTGCCCTGGCGCAGCGCTCGCGACGTCCGGGAATCGCGTTCTCGCGCGAGACTTCCTCGACTCAGGAGGGGAAACACACACACAGACACAATTCATCGTCGAGATTCCCCAGAGCATATGGGAAATATGGGAAGTGGGGGGAAGACAAACACCCAGACAACATGGGAACATATGGGGACTCCTTTTATTTGTGTCTATTGATTTGTGTGTCCCAGGGCCCCTTCCTCGGCGGCCTCGGGAGCCGTGCGCTCTCTCGCGCGAGACTCCTGCTCTGACGCCTGCGACTCTTTGTGTCAGAAGCACGCGTCCGCCAGCTCAAAGCTGATAGCATCAGACGGACGAAGCAGGAGTAGCGATCTGCCGTGGGAAAGAAAACCGAGGAGGATGAGGATGAGGACCAGTATAAACCCAAGAGTCATCAACGATGTTGGAGTAAACCCTCACTGCAAGCTCTCTCTTCATGGGCCCCTACAACGGTTCATATCCATTGAGGGAATTGCCTCGTTGGAAGACAACTGTTTGAAGACCCTGAAGCATGCCAAAGCATTCTTCTCGGGATTCCAACGCCACGGATCAACCTGACTGTTGCGTTTCGACGATCCTGAATCGGGCCAGAACGCAATTCCAGGGACTTCAACACAGAGAATCCACATAACCGTTGCACCCGCATAATCCTGAATCCTTCCAACAAAAACATGTCCGGTACGTTATTGATGGGAATCCGTGAAACTCTTGCAATATTTTAACACGAATTTGCGCCGCGCTAAGGCGAGAGCCACATTTTGAAAAGGAGCCGCCCTCAGTGGGTGAAACTCCTGCATATTGAAAATCGAATGTGCGCCGCGCTGAGGCGAGAGTCACATTTCTAAAACGATCCGCCCTCAATCCGTGAAGCTCTTGCAAATTCTCAATACGAATATGCGCCGCGCAAAGGCGAGAGCCACATTTTGAAAACCACCCGCCCAATCCGTGAAACTCTTGCACATGTTCAAAACGAATGTGCACCGCGCTAAGGCGAGAGCCACATTTTGAAAAGGAGCCGCCCTCAGTCGGTGTTTTTTTGTGTTTTGTTTTTATATAAAAAACGAATGTGCGTCGCGCTAAAGTGAGAACCACATTTTGAAAACCACCCGCCCTCCATCCGTGAAGCTGTTGCCAATTTTTAAACATCAGAGTCATAGATGGTGAGGAACTTTCAGGCGAAACGCCCGGCCCGCCCTAAAAACTGGCCTCGGGGTGCGACAGGCAGAAGTTATTCATAAGGAAAAGGACTGGAGGAGGAGGAGGAGGAGGAGGAGGAGGAGGATGAGGAGGAGGAGGAGGAGGGGGAGGAAGAGGAGAAGGAGGAGGAGGAGAAGGGGGAGGAAAAGGAGGAGGAGGAGGAGGAGGAGGAGGAGGGGGAGGAGGAGGAGGAGGAGGAGGAGGAGGAGGAGGAGGAGGAGGAGGAAGAGGACGAGAAGGAGGAGGAGGAGGAGGAGGGACCCGCGTGCCAGGGTCCGCCCGCTCCGCCCGCTCGCCCGTGTGGAGGCGCGGCCCGCGGCCTCGGCTCCAGGGGCGGCCGGGCGGGCGGCCGTATCAGGGCGCGCCCCTGAGATCCGACGCTGCAGCACAAGTTTACCAGCCTCGAACGTATCCCTATCCCTAAGATTGACACGCCAAAAGGCGATGACAATCTTAGGGATTCGCCCTCAAAAAAAAGGGAATCCCTAAGTCTAAGATTGGCATCGTGATGAGGAGGTGCCCAGCATAGGGATAGGGATATGTTCCAGGCTGGTAACAAGTTGCAACATCGCAAGCACCCACGACAGGAGCCTCGGACCCCATTTTTCTGCGCCGTTCCCAGAGCCCCTCGGGCAGTGACAGAAAAGTCATGGCGGGAGGTTTTGCCATGTGTTCGGCCTCTGGGGGCACTCACCGGCCCTCGGGACCGTCAAAAAAAAGACTCAGGGCGAAACGCCCGTGGAGGGGAATGGGTCGAGACCTCTCAGGGTCGACGTGATAAGAATTATTCACTGCGTGGGCATCCCCATATGTGCATCTCCTTGCTGGCGCTCCCTTGGTGGTGGGACTCGGTGAGGACGAATCTGGATTTAAGTGTGACTGAGCTGCCTCTCTCTCTCTCTCTCTCTCTCTCTGCTCTCTCTGTCTCTCTCTCTCTCTCTGCCCTCTCTCTGTCTCTGCCTCTCTTTCCCTGCCTCTCTCTCTCTCTCTGCCTCTCTCTCTGCCTCTCTCTCTCTGCTCTCTCTCTCTCTGCCTCTCTCTCTGTGCCTCTCTCTCTCTGCCTCTATCTCTGCTCTCTCTCTCTCTCTCTCCTCTCTCTCTTCTCTCTATTCTCTCTCTGCTCTCTCCTCTCTCTCTCACTCTCCCTCTCTCTCTCTCTCGCTCTCTCTCTTCTCTTCTCTTCTCTTCTCTTCTCTCTCTCTATCTCTCTCTCTCTCTCTCTCTCTTTCTCTCTCTCTATCTCTCTCTCTCTCTCTTCCCTCTCTCTCTCTCTCTCTCTCTCTCTCTCTCTCTTTCGCTCTCTCGCTCTCTCTTGCTCTCTCTCGCTCTCTGTCGCTCTCTCTCGCTCTCTCTCTCTCTCTCTCTCTCTCTCGCTCTCACTCGCTCTCTCTCGCTCTCTCTCGCTCTCCCTCGCTCTCTCCCGCTCTCTCTCTCTCTCTGCTCTCTCTCTCTCTCTCGTCTCTCGCTCTCTCTCTCTCTCTATCTCTCTCTTCTCTTCTCTTCGCTCTCTCTCTCTCTCTCTTCTCTCTCTTCTCTCTCTCTCTCTCCCCCCCCCTCTCTTCCACTCTCTCTCTCTCTCTCTCTCTCCTCTCTCTCTCTCTTCTATCTCTATCTCTCTCTTCTCTCTTCTCTCTCTCTCTCTTCTCTCTCTCTCTCTTCTCTCTTCTCTCTTTCTCTCGCCTGTCTCCTCTCTCAACTCCCCCCCTCTCTCTCTCTCTCCGCTCTCTCTCTCTCTCTCTCCTCTCCCTCTCTCTCGCTTCCTCTCTCTCTCTCTCTTGCTCTCTCTCTCTCTCTCTCTCTTTCTCTCCTTCTCTCTCTCTCTCTATCTTCCTCTCTCTCTCTCTCTCTTCCTCGCTCTCTCTCTCTCTCTCGCTCGCTCGCTCGCTCGCTCGCTCTCTCTCTCTCTCTCTCTCGCGCTCGCGCTCGCGCTCGCGCGCTCTCTCTCTCTCTCTCTCTCGCTCTCTCCCGCTCTCTCTCTCTCTCTCTCTCTCTCTCTCCTCTCTGCTCTCTTCGCTACTGGCTTCTGACGGAGTCTGGGTTAGGTGAGCCTGAGTGTGGGTGAGTCTGAGTATGGGTACGTCTGTGTGTGCCTGACTCTGAAGAAATGAATCTGAGTGTGAGTGAGCTTGTGTATGAGTGAGTCTGGGTGCGAGTCTGAATCCCAATGGTGCCCCTGGCAGTGTCTGGCGACTAGGAGGCCCGGGTCGACTCCTCTTTGGGAAGCCAAAATGCTGCCCCTGGCAGCGTTTGGTGACTATGAAGCCCCTGGTGGACCCCCCCTGGGGCTCCCAAATGATGCCCCTGGCAGCGTTTTGTGACCATGAGGCTCTCAAGAGATACATGTTGGGGACGCCAAACGGCAATTCTAGCTGAGACGTCCCACCAAAATCGGCGCGAACGGGCTCGTGAGATCAGCCAGGGTGGCTCCCCCTTGGGGCTCCCAAATGATGCCCCTGGCAGCGTTTTGTGACCATGAGGCTCTCAAGAGATACATGTTGGGGGCGCCAAACGGCAATTCTAGCTGAGACGTCCCACCAAAATCGGCGCGAACGGGCTCGTGAGATCAGCCAGGGTGGCTCCCCCTTGGGGCTCCCAAATGATGCCCCTGGCAGCGTTTTGTGACCATGAGGCTCTCAAGAGATACATGTTGGGGAGGCCAAACGGCAATTCTAGCTGAGACGTCCCACCAAAATCGGCGCGAACGGGCTCGTGAGATCAGCCAGGGTGGCTCCCCCTTGGGGCTCCCAAATGATGCCCCTGGCAGCGTTTTGTGACCATGAGGCTCTCAAGAGATACATGTTGGGGGCGCCAAACGGCAATTCTAGCTGAGACGTCCCACCAAAATCGGCGCGAACGGGCTCGTGAGATCAGCCAGGGTGGCTCCCCCTTGGGGCTCCCAAATGATGCCCCTGGCAGCGTTTTGTGATCATGAGAGAGTGTGAGTGTGAGCGTCCTATCTTATCTTACCTTTATTACCCTCTATCTTATCTTATCTTGAAATCTCTTATCTTGTCTTAGCTTATCTTATATCAACTCATCTTATCGCATCATATCTTGTCTTATCTTATTACTCCATAGGCTGTCTTATCTTATCTATTGTCATACCTTGTCATATATCTGATCTTACATTATCATATCTTGTGCTATCTTATCTTATCTTGTAGTATCTTATCTTGTCTTGTCTTATCTGGTGATTATCATTGGGAGGAGGGAGGCGCGAACGGGAGGAAGGAGGAGCAGTGGGAGGCGTCAGAGTAAAAACAAGAATCCCAATCCTTAGGATATGGGGAAAAAATCATGGCGTCGGAGTTCTGGGTGTTTCGAGCTGGATCGACGGCCCCCAAAGGGCCCGACATGGAGCGACCATGCCCGCCGTGAACGAACATTGCACCGCCAAGATCTCAGAGGGGCGAAGGGCGCGCCGGGGCGATGGCCGGCGCCGCGGCAGCGCATGGCCGCGGCGAGGAGGGCGGCGACCCTGAGGGCGAGGAGGGCGGCGAGGAGGGCGGCGGGGAGGGCGGCGAGAAGGGCTCCTCCTCCTCCTCCTCCTTCTCCCCCTCCCCCTCCTCACCCCACTCCTCCTCCTCCTCCTCCTCCTCCTTCCTCCTCCGCCTCCTCCTCCTCCTCCTCCTCCTCCTCCTCCTCCTCCTCCTCCCTCCTCCTCCTCCTCCTCCTCCTCCTCCTCCTCCTCCTCCTCCTCCTCCTCCTCCTCCTCCTCCTCCTCCTCCCCCTCCTTCCTGCGAGGAGGGCCGCGGCGAGGAGGGCGGCGAGGAGGGCGGCGACGGGGACTTCCGCTTCGCGCGGCGCTTCACGCCCGAGGGTGTGCTGCGCGAGCCCGGGGAGCGGCGGCGCTTCCTGGAGCAGCTCGTGCGCTGGGAGGGCCACTTCGTGCGCCCGGGCGCGGGCGTGGCGGCCAGCGGCCTCACCTACGACGGCTGCCACATCCAGGGCGGCAAGACCTGCGCAAAACCACTGCTCCAGGCCCAGACCCCCTCGCGCTGTGGCAGAGGTCGCGACGGGAGGCCTTTTTGCTCCTTTCGGCCTCCTGGGGCCCTTACCGGGCCTTGGAACCGTCAAAAAACGACTCAGGATGAAAAACCGGTCCCGGGGAAGGGGTCCAGACTTCTGGCCGACGCTGTGAACAAGTCACGACGTCGGGGGTCTGACGGCTCCAGGCCTGGCCCCTCGGCCCAGCAGCGGTGCACGCGCGTGCCTCTCCCTGGCCACGAGCCCGGAGGGCGCAGGCGCCGCTCCTGGGCGCCCAGGCCCGGGCAAAGGCCTGGGGGCAGGGAGGCTGCACGCATCCCGCCGCCCTGGCGTAGAGGCAGACGCCAGCCTCCGCGTCAGGACGCACTCGAACCCCTCCAAGGAGGCCCTGCACCTGGCGCTGCTCTCGCTCGCCGTGCGACGCGCGGGCCTCGCCGCGGGCCTGCTGCCGCCCGCGGAGGCCCTGCGGCAGCTCGAGCGCAAGGCGGCCGCGCTCGAGGCCTTCCGGGCCGCGAGCCCGGACAGCCACGGCTTCATGCCGTGGTTCGATGCGCGGGGGGCCGGCGGCCCGCTGGAGCCCTGCGTGGCGACCAGGTACAAGTCAGGGGAGGGGAAGGTACCAGATGCTGCTGCTCGTCCCGGAGAGGCCTCGTCGCCACCGCAGGACTCTCCTCGAGCTTCTGGCCAGAACGCACCCCGCGAGAGGTCTGAGGAGTGACAGCATCGGCGCACCTCTGGTTCCCCAGCAATGGCCTGCTGGGCTGGTCGCTCTACGGCGCCGTGCGCGCCCTGCGCGAGGCCGGGCACGCGGCGCTGGCGGACCGCCTCGACGCCCACCTCGAGGAGATGCGGAGCTGGGCCGTGCGCCTCTGCTACAAGGGCGGGGGCCGGGTCGCGGCGTACTTCACCCCGCGGCCGCGCGGCGCGGAGCCGCTGCTGTCCGAGCAGGACTGCGAGGACCCCTTCGCCGGCGAGGTGCTCTGCCTGTTCTTGGACCTGCTGGCGCGCTGGGAGGGCGGAGAGCACGGCGCGGAGGCGCGCGACGCCATCTGGTCGCACCCCGGGCGGCGCCGCTGGCTGAGCACCAGCGTGCTGGAGCTGGGCGAGTGCGACGGCGACGGGCCCGGCCCGGCCATCGAGGCCATGCTGCACGGCACTTTCTCCGTGCACGAGGAGTGGAAGTTCCTGCTGCTGCCCTACACGTCGGTGCCCGCCTGCCGGCGGCTGCTCCTCGCCTCGGAGCGGGCGCGCACCGCCTTCGCGCGCGCGAGGGGGCTGCCCGGCATGCTGGGCGACTGCCACGTGCCCGAGGACTGGCGCGGCGGCAGCCGCGGCGGGCTCGAGTACGTCACGAGCTTCGGCATCCCCGCCCTGTCGGGCCTGCCGGCGGACGAGGCGCGCAGCGACGCCGTGGCGGCGAGCGGCCCCTTCGCGCTGCTGCTCGCCGAGCCCGCGCTCGGGGCGGCCTGGCTTTGCGAGACCCTCCGCGCCTGCCCGGACATGCAGACGCCGTGGGGCATGGCGGAGTCGTGCCTCGCCGACGGGTCTGCGGCCTGCCCGCTGCTCACGTGGGACACGAAGGCGACCACGACGCTCGCCGCGCTCGGCGGCCTCGGGGGCATGGTGCGGCGCTTCCTGGAGCAGGACGGGCTCCTCGCCCGCTTCGAGCGCGTCCTCGGGGCGCTGTACTCCGAGTTCGCGGTGCCCTGGCCCCTCCGAGGGGAATCCCTCGACTTCGCTCCACCGCCAAGCGTGCCGGTCGACATCGGCGGCGCCTCCAGGGAGGAGGACCCGGCGGGCTTCGAGAGGGAAATGGTCAAGGGCTGCCGGGGCGTGGAGCTCCCGCCCTGTGACGAGCGCGCGCTGCGGGCGCTGCGCGCTTGGTTTGAGCGCCACGAGGACAGCGACCCCGACGCGCCCTACTGCACCCCGTCCACGCTGGATGACTGGTCCGATTGGTTCCTCGTGGGCGAGCAGCGGTTCAGGGCCGAGGGCCCCGAGCGCGAGGAGCTGTACAGGCACGTGGTCGCCATGTTCGACCTCGGCATTCCCCTCGCACTGCTGGCGCGCCAGGCGCCCAGGTACTCGCTGTTTCTCGACCTGGACATATACGGCGCTCTCTCGCGGGAGGCGGCGGCGGGGGAAGCTCACAGGCTCGCATGGGACGACCGGCTGGTCCTGCTCCGTTGCATCGGGGCCGCGGTGATCCAGGTTTATCCCCAGCTTGGGGCGGGCCTGGAGGTGGCGGTGTTCTGCTCGTCCGGGCCTTGCACGGTCCACGGCAGGGAAAAGGCCTCGTACCACCTGGTGTTCCCGCAGGTCGTTGTCGACCGCCCTGTCAAGGCGTGGCCCGACTGCCCCGACGGCCCTCGCCCAGCCACCCACGGCCGGCACATGTCGAAGAAGAAACAACGCCATAAGCATAAACCTGTGGAGCTCCGAGCGGATTTCTTGGATCTGCGCTGGGCCCCCCGGCGGCGCCTCTGGCGCCGCCCCTGGCGCGCTCCGCGCGCCAGGGAGGGGGGGTCCGTCGCAGATCCAAGAAGTCCGCGCGGAGCACCAACGAATTATGCTTCTGGTGTTTTCCCTTCTTCCAGCATGGTGGTCCGGGACCACATCGTCCGTGCCCTCATCGCCGAGTCCTCCCAGCCGGGGCCCCTGGCCGACCTGCAGGAGCTGCTGCTCGAGTGCTGCGACGAGCTCGTGACCGACAGCGAGGGCGAGGAGGGCAGCGGCGGAGGCGAGGGCGAGGAGGAGCCGCCCGTGTACCGCAACGGCTGGTCCGAGGTCGTGGACGACAAGCCCCTGCGGCACGAGCCGTGGCCCGACGCCTTCACGGGCTTCCGGCTGCCGTTCACGGACAAGGTGGCGCCGGCGACCTCCGCCCTGGAAGGGCGCCCGAAGGTGCCGCTGGGCAGGTGGCTGCTGCGCGCCGAGGGGGAGCGGGGGCCCTGCGGCCCCCGCCTCTCGGCCGAGCGGCTGCCAGACCTGGGCGCGGCGGAGTGGGTCGGCCTGGGGGACGTGTCTGTGTGCCCGGGCGAGGGGCTGACTCCGTGGGAGGCCGCGGCGATCTGCCAGGAGGCCCGCGAGGAGTTCGACCAGCTCTTCGAATGAGAGGCCACGCCCGCGCGACGTGCGGGCGAGGCTCGCCGCGAGCGGGCAAAAACAAGGACTGTTGGCCGGCGTAGGCCCCAAGCAGTAAGTCATTGCGCCTTGGATGTGTAAGCAATCTGGTGTAAGCTATGTGGTGTGAGCTACGTGGTGCCATGCGGGCGGCAATGGGCGGCAACGTGGCGATTCCCTGGCTTGCCCACAGGCGGCAACGGGCGGCAACGTGGCGAATCCTCGGCACACCCGCGCAGGCAGCAACGGGCGGCAACGGGCGGCGACGTGGCGAATCCTCGGGATACCCTCGCAGGCGGCAACGGGCGGCAACAGGCGGCAATTCGGAGAGCCCCTTGGACACCCCCAAAGGCGGCAACAGGTGGCAACTGGCTGGAACGTGGTAAGCTCTCGGGACATCACCAGCAGGTGGCAACGGGCGGCAAGGGTCGGCAACGGGCTGGAACGTGGCGAACGCCCGGGACACCCCCACAGGCGGCAACGGGCGGCAACGGGGCAGCAACACGCCAGAACGTGGCGAATCCTCGGGACGTGCACTGTTTGGGGAACACGACGCGGCTACAAAGACAAGGACGCCGACGGCCGTGACAAAGGGCAGGGGACCCACCCGCGACACACCCGCGATCCATCTGCGACCCGCCAAAGCCTGAAGGAAGCCCTGCGGCACGAGGACGAGTGAGGAGGAGGAGGAGGATGAGGAGGAGGAGGCGCCGGAGGAGGAGGAGGAGGAGGAGGAGGAGATGAAGGAGATGGAGGAGATGGAGGAGATGGAGGAGGAGGAAGAGGAGGAGGAGGAGGATGAGGAGGAAAAGGAGAAGGAGGAGGAGGAGGAGAAGTAAGAGGCGAAGGAGGAGAATGAGGATGAGGATGAGGATGAGGATGAGGATGAGGATGAGGATGAGGATGAGGATGAGGATGAGGATGATGATGATGATGAGGAGGAGGAGGAGGAGGAGGAGGAGGAGGAGGAGGAGGGAGGAGGAGGAGGGAGGAGGAGGAGGAGGGAGGAGGAGGAGAAGGAGGAGGAGGAGGAAAGGGAAGAGGAGGAGGAGGAGGAAGACCCGCCGTCAATCCGTGCATCTCCTGCATTGTCCAGGGCAAGCTTCGGCGCCAAGGCGAGAGCCACAGTTTGAACATGACGCGCCCTCGGGCCGTGAAGCTCTTGCACATTTTGAAGACGCAGGTGCGCGCGGCGCTACTGCGGGAGCCACCGTTTGCAAGCCGCCCGCCCCCTAGCCATGAAGCGCTTGCAAAGGTGTTTGCGCTTCGGGGGCGTCAGGTGGTGAGGTGGCCTCGGGTTAAGCGCGTGGCCTGCCCATCTGGCTGACTCCTCCTCCTCCTCCTCCTCCTTCTCCTCCTCCTCCTCCTCCTCCTCCTCCTCTTCCTCCTCCTCCTCCTCCCCCACCTCGGTGTGTGACAGGGAGGAGTTTTTTTCTACGGAAAGGGAACGGAGGACCACGAGGATGCACCCCCGCTTCCCGCACGTTTTGGCCCCCAGGTGCGCGACCTCGCGCTGGCGACCGCGCAGCGGCGGGCCCAGCGGCCCCCGGCCTCCCCCTTCCGCTGTGCCTCCCCCCCCACCTGCCCTGTCTTCGACTCCTCCCCTCCCCTCTTTCGGCGTCGTCGTCGTTCCCCTCCTGCTCCCACCTTTCCCCCCCCTCGTCCTCCCCTCCCCGCCCCCCCCCCTGTCGTCTTTTATCTCTCTCCATCGTCCTGCTCCTCTTTTTGCTGCTCCCTCTCCTGCTGCTGCTCTTCCTCCTCCCCGTTCCGCCCTCCCTCCCTCCCCTCCTCCGTGCCCTCCTTTTTCCCTGCTCCATCGTCCCCTTCCTCCGGGGTGATGGTGAGGAGGGGGAGGGGAAGAGGAAGGCGGAGGAGGTTGAACGTGGCGGCGAAGGAGGAGTAGGAGTGGGATTGATAAGAAGACTTACGGATTCAGGACGGTCGACGGCAATGATGATGAGGATGCTGATGCTGCTGATGATGACGATGTTGATGATGATTCTGGTGGTGATGGTGATGATGATCATGATGATGATGATGATGATGATGATGATGATGATGATGACGATGATGAGGATGGTACTGCTGATGCTGATGCTGATGCTGCTGCTGGCGATGCTGCTGTGGATGACGCTGATGACGACGATAGCCATGATGATGCTGATGATGATGCTGATGCTGCTGATGATGATGACGACGTTAATGATGATTTGCGATGCTGATAATGATGCTGAGGGTGATGATGATGCTTCGGCTGATGATGATGCTGATGAAGATAAATATACTGCAGATGATGATGCTGCTTCTGCTGCTGATGATGATGCTACTGCTGATAATTAGAATGGTGGTGATGGTGATGGTGGTGGTGGTGGTGCTGATGATGCTGCTGACGATTGTAACGATGCTGATGGTGCTGATGATGATAAGGATGGTGATGATGATGATGATGATGATGATGATGATGACGATGATGATGATGATGATGATGATGATGATGATGATGATGATGATGATGATGATGATAATGATGATCACGATGATGATGATGATAGTGATATGGGATGCTGATGGTGATGGTGATGGTGCTGATGCTGATTAGTGATGATGGTGATGGTGATGGTGAGGATGAGGATGAGGATTTGTGTTGGGGCTGGTGATGCTGCTGCTGATGATGCTGATGATAGTGATGATGATCGGATTGGGGATGAGGATGCGGAGGCTCTTGCTGATGCGGGTGCTGCTGCTGCTGCTGATGATGATGATGATGATGATGGTGATGCGGGTGATGAAACTGAGGATGCTGATGCTGGTGATGATGGTGATGATGATGCTGATGACGATGATGATGATGATGATGATGATGATGATGATGATGATGACGCCGACGACGATGAGGATGATGCTGCTGCTGATGATGCTGCTGATGATGATGATGGTGATGCTGCTGATAGTTGGATGATGTTGATGGTGACGACGACGATGATGATGATGCTGGTGCTTGTTGTGATGAAGACGGTTCTTCGGTTGCTGATGATTTCGGGCATGCTGATGCTGATTACGACGACGATGCTGATGTTACTGATGATGCTGATGATGCTGATTATGCTGATGATAGCGGTGATGGTGGTGCTGCTGCTGCCGATGATGATGATGACGACGGCGATGATGATGGGATGATCGTATTGATGATGCTGCTGCTGATGATGCTGCTGCCGCTGATGATGATGATGATGATGATGATGATGATGATGATGATGATGATGATGGCGGTGCTGATGATGATGGTGATGGTGATGATTGTGCCGGTGATGATGGTGATGACGTGTCTGGTGATGGTGATAGTGATGGTTGCGATTGATGGGATGCTGGTGATGATGGTGATCATGACGATGACGATGCTGCTGCTGCTGATGATGATGACGATGCTGATGATGCTGATGATGATGATGCTGATGCTGATGCCGATGCTGATGCTGATGCTGATGATGCCGCTACGAATGCTGCTGCTGATGATTATATTGATGATGATCATGATGATGATGCTGCTGTTGATGATAATACCACTGACGATGATGCTGACGATTATGGTGATGACGATACTGATGCTGCTGCTACTGATTATAATGATGATGACGACTATGGTGATGACTGTGATGATGCTGGCGACGGGTATGGTGACGGATATGGTGGTGAGGATGGCATTTGTGACAGCGACGGCGGCGATGATGATGGTGGGGCAATGATGATGCTGCTGATGATGATGATGATGATGGTCGTGGTGGTGGTGGTGATGATGATGATAAGGATGATGATGATGATGAGGATGATGATGATGCTGCTGCTGATGATGATGCTGATTCTGATTATGATTCTGATTCTGATGATGATGATGATGACGATGATGATGATTCTGTTGATGGCGATGACGATGATGATGCTGCTGATGACGATGATGATGATGATGATGATGATGATGATGATGATGATGATGATGAGTATGATGAGTATGATGACTACAGAGGTTTGACTGGACTTCATGGCTACGGAGCCTTCTCCTCCCCCTCCTCACTGGCCGTCTCGGTTTTTTTCAGCCGCCAGATGTTTTGATCCGAGGGGTGTTTCGGAGCGGTCTCGGGGCTGCCCAGCGCCAGTCTGGCGCTGCCTTGGGGCCTCTGGCGGGGTGGTGTCTGATGGTGCCCCAGGCCCGCCTTTGGGCCTTCCGAAGGTCAGACATGTATACAGTCGGGGCGCTGAGGAAGGAACCCTTTTCGTTGGGGAGGGGCTCGGTGTTCCTTAGTTGTTTTGTAGTTCGCCTTTGGTTTTGCTTAGGGTTTCGATGGGGAATCGAAGTTAACTTATTGGAAAAAGGGGCCTCGTTCCTTATTCAGGGTTCCTTAGGTCAACGCCCCGACTGTAGAACCACGTGAGCCGGCTGCCTAGCTTTCTGTTCTTGGCCCTCAAGCTCAAACCTCCATTGTGGGGTCGTCGTGTGTCACGTCCTGACGGCGGCGCTGCGCAGCGGGCGATTGCGCTCGGCAGAGGCGGCAGAGACGTCGCGTCGCCGGCCGAGGGCCGTCTGGAAGCGAAGCCGTCGCCGTACAGGCAAGCCGCCTCCTGCTGCCGAGCCGAGCACGCCAGCGGCCGGGGGAATCACCACATACAAAACCATCCCAACCCAACCCGAAGGCCTCAATTTGCCCTCCATTTCCAGTGTGGGGGGGTCGGGGAACATCGAAAAAACACGTATGGAACCCATACCCCCCCCAACCCGAAATTCGGGTCTTCGGGTTGGGTTGGGGTGGTCTGGTAGGTAGTCAGGGAAGAGGGGCGGTCGCAGAAGCGCAGGGCGCGCGGTTCAACGATGATGCTCACTGGGAGGGGCGGCGGCAAGTGGAGGAGGGAACAGGGGGGTGCACGGGTGTCATCGTCGCCACCCCAGCATACTAATACTATGCGCGCGTCGCCCCCCCCAGGGGCGACGCGCGCACCGAGACACCTTATAGTAGATGCGTCGTGGCGGGCGCTTTCTGGCCACACCGCTCGGGAAACGATCTACTACAAGATGGGTATACTATATGTTCGGGTCGGACGCGCGCCTCCAAGGAGAACATATAGTACTAGTATGTCTCTGTGCGGCCCATGTCAGGCAGGTCCTAGCGTTTCGGTCGGTGCATTGCCGCGCTCTCTGGGACAGCCACGGTGGTCCGAGTGTCCTCCTGGCTCACTCGGGGATCGCGGCAACGCTTCCGATCTGAATTCGTCCACTTTCTGCACAGTGCCGGCCTGCTCGTGGTCGCCTCGCTTGAGACATCTGCCAGGTACAGACCTACAGTTAGCCAGTCACCAAGTGTAGGTCTGTTCTCGTTGGCTTCGCTGGTGACATCAGTGAACAACAGAGCACATACAAACATACACTTATAGCCAGCGGGGGGGTGCGCGAAGAAAGCGGCGACGCCCGCACTCGATGTGCCACGCAGCCTTTTCTCTACTGAAGTGCCAGTCTGTACGAGGCCCCTTTGCGAGAGACATCGGATGCCCGCCCCGCCGCTTCCGACCCCCGCGCCCGCGAGCCACTTCCCGAAATGGGCAGCCCTAAATGGGGGTCCATGTGAAAGTGGGTGGTGGCAGCAACGCCGCTCGCACCGAAAGACCTGACGGTCCCGTGCGAAAGTGACTGCGCCCTTCCGCCGTTCTTTGCAACGCATGCCTTCAAGAGGCCTCGAGACGTGTACAAGGTTGAGGCAGTCGGCAGACACGCGTCTGGGAATGTTTTCGAAGTCCTCGGCGGCCCATCTGTGATAGTAGTTGCTCTAAGACTTGGTGCGCTTGGCATGGAATATTTTTTCCAGCGCCGCGCGCGCTTTGCAGTTGCAATGCGCGCGGACGATGCGTGGCAAGTGTATTGCAGACGGGCAATGATCTTGCAATGTATCTCGCCAGAGAATAGTCTTGCACTGTACTGCGGCAATCTGATTACACGCAAAAAATCGAATATCATTTGTCTGACCTGGAACGTATGGCATGTCCTAAATCTGTTGCAGCCCCCCCAATTGTATTGCAATGTGTTGCAGCTGGCGGGTTGCATTGAACTGCTCCGCTGGCCGTTTGCGGCGTCCCCGACCAGATGCTGCCTCATTGCCAAGAGTCAAATGGGGGAAAAAGCACCCGGATTCGATAATTGGTGTTTACTGAACGGCCCCGGGCGTTTGCTGAACAGCCCTGCCCTTTTTGATTTCTTCTGTGGGTGCGTTTGCTAAACGGCTTCGCGTGTCGGGGTGATTATTATGGGGGTGGATTTTCTGCCCTCTGTAGAGAGCCTGGAAGCAGGGGACGTGGGTGCCTGAGAGCGTTGAACAGAATCCGATGGCGGAATCGGAGGCCCTCTCGCAACAAGCTGGTTGGCCTTGACACCTCGAATGCGCACGAGGCTTCAAGAGCCCAGCAATACAGAGGCATGATGCTAATGATATGCAGCAGCAGTGTCATGCGAACGTGTGGGTGGAACGAATCATATCCAGACCCCACAAACACCACCCCCTTCTACCTGGACCCTCTTTTAGGCTGCCTTGGGGGATGAGGAGGAGGAGGAGGACGAGGAGGAGGAGGAGGTGTATGATGATGATGCACCTTGTTCGTTTTGGTGCAATGCAGTTGTGATTCGAGAGTTCTTTCGGACTTCTGTGAATGCTAGACGCCAGCCGAGGATCACGGCAATGCTGTCCTTCCTTCGAAGCGGGCATTAAGAGTTCTGGGAGGACGAAGCCATGGAGAGCAGCGCTGCAGCTCTTCCACGAAGCGTCTCGATCACGTTCGCCAGTTTCTCCAGGCCATTATCTTTCAACCGTCGGCGCATGTGGTAAAGGTAGGCAGTGGCAGCGGGCTCTGGCGCTGCTCAGCGAGATGTGGGACGCGAAGCTGGATCCCAACGTCCGCAGCTACAGCGCTGGGATAAGCGCGTGCGAGAAGGGCGGGCAGTGGCAGCGGGCTTTGGCGCTGCTGAGCGAGATGTGGGAGACGAGCCTAGAGCCCGACGTCATCAGCTGCAACGCCGGGATCAGCGCGTGCGGGAAGGGCGAGCAGTGGCAGCAGGCTCTGGCGCTGCTCGGCGAGATGTTGGAGACGAAGCTCGAGCCCGACGTCATCCACCCTACAGTGGAAGCCCATGCCAGGAAGCACCCGGCTTGCCTCCAGGGTGCCCTGGTTTTCCTGGGCTTCGGTGGCTTTGCAGTGGTAGGCGCGACGGTCCCAACCCCAGAAATCAAGGGACGCCCTGGGGTTCCAGGGCTGGGTCTCGCCGACCGCTCGGCGTCGGCGCGAGGGCCCCCGAAATGCTGGTGCCGCTCCGGCCTCGAGCGCCCGCGCGGCGGGAAAAGGATCGCCGCGCCGCGGAAGGCGCGGTGGTGAGTCGACCGCGCGCAGCGCCCCTTGGGGCTCCAGCGGAGCCAAGCAGCCGAGGAGGGGCTGGGTCTCTTGCGGATGGTTTCTTGTGGTCGGGCTCCCACTGAGCACGGCCGGGAGCGGCGCGTGCGCCAGGGCGGGGGGCGTCAGGTCTCCCAAGGCGCTCCTGGCGGGCCCTCGCGGGCCTCCAGGCAGCCCCCAAAGGCGCCCCCGAGGTGGCCCACAGCGTCGTCTAAGACGGCTTCTTCACGACGGTCAGAAGTACCTCCAGACCACCTCCTCCTCCTCCTCCTCCTCCTCCTCCTCTCCTCGTACCCCCCGAGGCCAGGAAGCTTCCAAGACGGCCCAAGACGGCCCAGGAGGACCCCGACGACGGTCCGAGGAAGCCAAGATCAGCGGTTCCCCAAGAAACGTCCAAGCCGGCCCCAGAGCTGTCCCACATCGCCGCAGGACGGCCCAAAAGGCCCCGAGAAGCCCAAGCGGCCACAAAGTGGCCCAAGAGGGTCTCGAGTGGCTCCGGACAGGCGCACTGGACGCACCGATGCGTGCCCCAAGCGGGTTCGGTTCGGCTGATAGGCACAATTGGGCACGTCGCGCCTCCCAGGAACAGAAGGCGATCACCCCGAGCTCTCAACGCCCAAGCTCCAAGGAGCGACCTGGTGCCGCAAAAATCGCTGACCACCACCGCTCCGTCGGGCGAGCGCTGACGCCCAGAGCAGTTTTCAGGCATCGACTCCTCGAGCCTCTGAACCCAACGCCCCCTCAACGTCGACGGAATGCCTGGGGGATCGGCTCCTGACCCTGGGTGGGGGGGTTTGCGCACTCGTCCCTCCGGGCGTGGCTCCTCCCCCCGCTCCTCTCTCTCTTCGCTGGTCCGTCTTTGCCTCTCCCTGCACCCTGTTCTCCTCCTCCTCCCCCTGCTCCTCTTGTCTCCTCCTCTAGTCTCCTCGGCCCTGGCTCCTCGATGATCTATCTCGGCGGCAGGCCGCGTCGGTGGGCAGAGGTCGCCAGGAGCATCCGCTCGCAGCATCAAGCAGCAACGCAGACCAGCGGCAGCACGCCGCGGGAAGCAGGCAGACGCAGCAGCAGCAACAGCAGCAGCAGCAGCAGCAGCAGCAGCAGCAGCGGCGGCGGCAGCAGCAGCAGCAGCAGCGGCAGCGGCAGCGGCGGCGGCACGCAGCAACAGCAGGCAACCGCAGGTAGCGGGCAGCAGCACGCGCCAAGTAGACCTGGCCATCCGCAGCACCCTGCAGCAACAAGCAGCGCGCAGCAGCGGCGAGTACTGCAAGAGCACGCCACAGCGGCAGCAAGCAGCAGCACGCAGTGGCATGCGCGCAATGCGAAGCTCGAGCCGTTCGGCAGCATGTCCACCATCACATGACAGTTCGTGGAGATTTCGTGGACGTAGTTCACGGGTAAGCCCTGGTCATCTTTACCATGCCAGGGTCTGGGGGTCGATTTGGGATAGGAGCCTTCGAGCGCACCCGGAGGGCCTAATGTCGACGTCCAGAAAGGCTGTGGAGAGTCCCAGATGGTTCCAAGGCGGTCCAAGACGGCTCCAAAACGGCTCCAGATGATCCGAACGGCGCCCCAGGACGGCCCGAGAGCGCCCGAAGACAGGCCACGAGGACCCCGACGGTTCGACGAGGCCACAGTCATTGAATTCTTTTCCGCTTTTGAAGGGCTTCGACCTTCTTGCCTTTTGGTTCCCAGACGTCCCAAGGTGATCCCAGTATCGTCCCAAGGCGGCCCAACGGGCCCCTAAGATGGTCTCCAGACAGTCCAAGAGGGCCCCAAGACTGCCCATGACGGCGCCAAGGGGACCGAATGGGGCCCCAAGAGGGGGAAGTGGAACTGGCATTTCGCACCCTCCGTCTCAAGATGACCCTCGAGATTGCCAGCAGGCTCCCAGGAGGGTTCCCAGAAGCTCCAGGAGGCCCAAATGAGGCTAAATCAGGCCCCAAGAAGCCCCACAGAGGGCCCCCGAGAGGCCCCCAAGACACTCGAAACTGCTTCCAAAGGGCTTTCAATGGAGGATCCCCGAGAGAGCTCCGAGGGACCGCGCCAGCCTCCCAAGAGAGCTCCGTGGGCGACCCAAGAGGAGATCGGATGTTCGGCCACACGCGTGCGGAGGCCATTGGGCCGTGCGTGTGCTGGCCTGTTCTAATGACCCCCTTCTCGGTCTTTGCTCCTCGCTCCTCTCTCCTCGCTCCTCCCTGCTCTCTCCTCGCCCCTCGCCTCCCTCTCCTCGCTCCTGGCTCCTCTCTTCTCGCCCCTCCTCGCGCCTTCCATCTCTCTCTCTCTCCTGGCCCCTCGCTTCTCCTTCCTGGGCGCTGGCGTCTGTCTCCCCCGCCCTCTCCGGCCCTCCCTCGTCCCTCCTCGCCCGCCGCGCTCCTCGGCCGTCGCTCCTCCCTTCTCGCTCCGTGCTCCTCGCTTCCCTCACCTCCCGACTCGACCCCGACTCCTCGCTCCTTGCTCCTGGCTCCTCGGCTCCTCGCTCCACTCACGAGCTGCAGGTTGTGTCATCTAGCAGCGGCCGCAGGAATCAGCGCTGTGCAAGCGCAACCAGTACAAGCACTCACTCACTCACTCAAGAGCCGCGCCTGGACGGCGCATCGGCAAAAGAAAAACTACATACACATGTCTGGGAGCGGCTACCGTGCCTCGGAGCTCGACCACAGGCAGCCTTTGTGCAAGTGGCGTGCGAGGGTGATCAGCACAAGCGAACAACAGCAATCCGCAGCAGGCAACGGTAGCAACGCACAAGCAAGCAGCAGAAACAGCATGCAACAGGCAGCAGCACCCTTCAGCCGCAGGCAGCAACAGCAGAGGCGAAGTTCGGGCCAAACGTCATCACGGACGCCTTGCCGCAACATCTTTAGCCTGGTCCAACGTGCCCCCTTGGACAGGTTTCGTGGCCGGTAAGCCACGGTTCAGCCCTAGTCAGCTACAGCGCTGGTATCAGCGCGTGCGAGAAGGGTGGGCAGTGGGAGGGGGCTTTGGCGCTGCTGAGCGAGATGCGGGAGGCGAAGCTGGATCCTAACGTCATCAGCTGCAGCGCTGGGATCAGCGCGTGCGAAAAGGGCGGGCAGTGGCAGCGGGCTCTGGCGCTGCTGAGCGAGATGTGGGAGGCGAGGCTGGAGCCCACCGTCATTAGCTACAATGCTGGGATCAGTGCGTGTGCGAGGGGCGACCAGTGGCAGCGGGCTCTGGCCCTGTTCAGCGAGGTTTGGGAGGCGAAGCTGGAGCCATCCGTCGTCTGTGCTACAGTGCCGAGGTCAGTGTGTGCGCACAGGGCCCGGAGCGACATTCCTGGGGGCGGGCCTGCTGGGGGCCTGACGCGCCGCGGGCGACCTCCAGGTCGACCCTAGAGGACCCAAGATGGCCTCCAAGACGGCCCCGGAGGGCCCCATAGACGCCCGGATCGCGTCCCAGATGCTTCCACAACCACGGGCCAGGATGGCCTCGAGACGGCGTGCACGCCTGCCTGCAGACGGCCCCAGAGGCCTCCGAGTGGGCTCCAGGAGCCTTCCCGAGAGGACCCGAGGTGAAAAGCATAGATTCGCCTGCGGCTTTTTTACCTGACTTCGGGCCTCGCGCCGTTTCGTCGCGCCTCCAACGCCCAAGACGCCCCCCGCCGGGGGCCTCCAGTCACCCAGAGGCGGCCCCCACGAGGGCCCCTGGACGCCCCGACAGGGCCCCCGCGTGGCTCGCGAGAGGCCCCCGCGGCGGCTCCAGGGCGCGGTCGGCCGCACGGCGGGCGGCCTGCTGCGGAGCGGCCCTGGAGGGTCCTGGGCGCGTCGGGGCGCGCCCAGGGCGCAGCCAGCACGGCCCAAGCTGGCCCAGAGGCGGCCCAAGATCCCCTTGACTGGCCAACCCTCAACCACCACAGGCAGGACGGGGGAGGAGAGAGGGTGGGGAGGTCCTCCTCCTCCTCCTCCTCCTCCTCCTCCTCCTCCGCCTCGTCCTCCTCCTCCTCCGCCTCGTCCTCGTCCTCCTCCTCCTCCTCCTCCTCCTCTTCCTCCTCCTCCTCCTTGTCCTACCTACGGTGGTGGTGGTGGTGGTGGTGGTGGTGGTGGTGGTGGTGGAGAATCGGCCCATCAAAGACGGCCACGGAGGCCTCCGAGTCGGCCAAATAGGGCTCCGAGAGGCTTCCTCTACGAGAGCCCGAGGGGACGCCCAAGTCGTAGATTTCCCATACAGTTTTTTTCGTGGGGAGGGATTTCAGATTTCTCGCCTTGTCGCGCTTCCGTTAGCCCTGGGGGCCTCCGACACGACCCCAAGCGGGTCCCAACAGGGCCCAAGAGGCCCCCGTGACGTCTCCGAGAGGCTGGCGCCGAATGTACGGATCTTCAAGGCTCCCTTGGGAAATCACTTGCGAATGTGCCCCTACGGGTGCACCCCTCAGCTATAATGCCGGGATCAGTGCATGCGAGAAGGGGGACCAGTGGCAGCGGGCTCTGGCGCTGCTGAGCGAGATGTTGGAGGCTAAGCTTGAGCCAACCGTCATCAGCTACAACGCTGGGATCAGCTCGTGTGAGAAGGGCGGCCAGTGGCAGCGGGCTCTGGCACTGCTGAGCGAGATTAAGGCGGCGAAGCTGGAGCCAACCGTCATCAGCTATAACGCTGGGATCAGCGCGTGCGGGAAGGGCGACCAGTGGAAGCGAGCTCTGGCTCTGCTGAGCGAGATTTGGGAGGTGAGGCTGGAGCCCGACGTCATCAGCTACAACGCTGTGGTAAGCGCGTGCGAGAAGGGTGACCAGTGGGAGCGGTCTTTGTCACTGCTGAGCGAGATGTGGGAGGCGAGGCTGGAGCTCGACGTCATCTCTTTTTGATGGCCAGCATCGGCCCGTGCCAGAAGGATGCCAGCATCAAGTCTCCCAAATCGCCCCCAGCTGGCCTCTGCGGGCCCCGAGTCGGCCCAAGATGGCCCGAGACGCCTCCATACGACCCAAGATGTCGCTAAAATGATTTTCAGACGGCCCACCCCCCAATACGGTCTCCAGGAGGCCCCTCAAGAGGGCCTGAGAGACCACAACCATTACTTCCCCTGGTGCTTTTCACTGATTTTGACGTTCTCGCCTTTTGAGGCTTCCGACGCTCAATGGCTGTCCAAAGGGCCCCCAAGATCGTTCCAACACGGCCAAACAGGCCCCCAAGAGGCCAGGAAGCCCGCAAGAGGTCCAAATCAGGCCCCAACAGGCCTCCGAGAAGGCCCAAGACATCCCCCACAAACCGCCTCCGATCTGCTTCCGATGGGAGATCCCTCAGAGAGCTCTGGGACCGCGCCGGCCAGCCAGAAATTCGGCACCCAGGTTTTTTTTTTTTTTTCCTCCCTTCGACGGTGGAGAATCGTGAGAGCTCAAGCATCTGTGCGCAGGTTGATAGACCTCCTACCCTGACACGCCGATTGAGGAATTGGCCGTTTTCGGTTCGCGAGAGGGCGCCGCGGCCGTCGTTTTTGCGGGTCCAGGCCCGTCGGTTCCGGTCCCAGGCCGTTTTCACTAAGGGGGGAGGTTTACTACAGGGAGGCCTGTCCACCGCCGATCTGTGCGCTTCTTTGTGTCCAGCTTTGGCCCCAATGCTGCCCCAGGGCGGCTCAAGATGGTCCCAGGGCAGCCCAAGACGCCCCCTCCCGCAGCCCCTTTACCCCCCCGAAGGCCCAGCTGGCCTCCAGTTGCAGCCCAAGACGCCTGAAAGAAGGCATGATGAGGCTCATATTGAGCCCAGGAGACCACATCACAGCTTCCGAAAGCAAACAGTAGCAATCAGCAAGCCAGCAGTCAGCGAACCAGCAATCCAGCCAGCAAGCAAGCAAGCAAGCAAGCAAGCAGCAAGCAAGGGCGCCACCCAGCCAGCCAGCAAGCAAGCAAACACGCGGAACGCAACCAACAAGCCACTGCAAAGAGGCGAACTGTTCGCAAGCAGCACCAGCAGCAAGCAGGCCGAGCGAACAAGCAGCAGACATCGACTCCTCCAGCCTCCAGCCCACCATCCCCTCTGAGGAGTCGGCCCCTGGACCCTGGGGGTGTCTGTCCGGACCGGTCTCTCACTCCAGATCGTTTTTTTTTCCGCTCCAGAGCCCGACAAAAGTCCAGACGTTTACGAGTACGACGAACTTCCTCGAACCTCGACGCTCCTCGCCCACCTCCCCTCGGTCGTCATGCCTCCCTTTCGCGCTTCGCTCTTCGCTGACCGCCCATCTTTTCTCCCCTTTGATGTCCTCGACGTTCTCGATGCTGACTCCCCCCTCTTCGATCGAAGTAGCGAGAGGCAGCACCCTGCGGCATCAAGCAGCAGCAGCGAACAGCAGCAGCGCGAAGCGGGCAGCAGCAGCGGGAGCGCACAGCAACAGCAAGCAGCAGCAGGCAGCGGTCAGCAGCACGCGCGAAGCAGAACTGGCCATCAGCAGCACCCTGCAGCTACAAGCAGCAGCGGCACGCAGCGGTGACCATTGCCAGCAGCACGCAGCAGCGGCAGCAAGCAGCAGCACGCAGTAGCATGCGCGGAATGGGAGGGTCGAGCCCCACATCATCATGTCAGGCTTTTGGCAGCGAGCCCACCACCACATGCCAGCTCGTGCAAATTTCGTGAGCGTAGCCCCTGGGCCAGTCCTGGTCTCTCCCTACACGGCCAGGGGAAGCGCGTGCAGGAAGGGAATCGGAGGAAGTGCCCCCAACTCGGCCTCGGCGGGCCCCTGGCGTCCCCGGCGCGGCCCCGCGTGCCTCTGGGCGGCTCGAGAACGCCGCGGGACGCCTTCTGGGAGCGCCGAGGTCGGGCCACGAGCCCCGACATGGCCGTCTGGACGGCCCCCGAGGCCGTCCAGACGGCCCGCGGCGGCCGAACGCCTGCGATGCTCCTGTGATTTTTGTGAGATCTTCGGGCCCTCGCGACGTTTCGGGCCAGGAGCGGCCCAGGACGGCTCTCGGGCCCTCCCCCGAGCGCTCTAGGGCCGCCCAGGAGCTCCGGCAGGTGCCAGAAGCCGGCGCAGGGAGAGCTCCAAGACGGCTCCCAGAGGAGCCCTAAGACGGCCCAAGAGAGCCCCAGGACGGCCTGCCAGAGCTCCCTGGAGCCCCTAAACGGGCCTGATTGCCGCCAAAGAGAGCTCACAGAGAGCCCAAGAGCTCCAACATGGCCCCAAGACGGCCCAAGAGGCCGTCCAGATGGCTCGCGGTGGCCCAACCTTTTTTTTTTCCGATTGGTTGACCTGATTTTCAGGTCCTCGCTCTCGCGATTTCGAGCCAGGAGCTGCCCAAGACGGCTCCCAGGCCCCCCACGAATGTTCCAAGGGCTCCACGACGGCTCAGGAGTGCTCCAAGATGGCTCCCGGAGGAGCCCAAGACGGCCCAAGAGAGCCCCAAGACGGCCCGAGAGAGCTCCCAGGAGCTCCCAGACGGGCCCCAATAGCCGCCCAAGAGGGCTCACAGAGAGCTCCGAGACGGCCCAACACCCCTGATATGGCCCCAAGACGGCCCCAGAGGCTGTCCAGACGGGCCGCGGCAAATGAAATTATTGAGTGTCCTATGGTTTTTGGAAGATTTCCGCCCTCTCGCCATTTCGAGCCAAGACTGGCCCAAGGCGGCTGCTGGGGCTCCCCCGCACGCTCCAAGGCCGTCCAAGAGGATCCGGAGAAGGCCCCACGACCACCCAGGAGGGCTCCAAGACGGCCCAGGAGGCGCCCAAGAGGCCCCAAGAAGGCCCCAAGGAGGGCCCGGGAGCCACCCGAGACAGCCCCAAGGCGGCCCACGCCGCGCCCAGGGCGGCCCCAGTGGCCCCCAGGAGGCTGAAAAATCCCTCACTCAAGAGGCCCCCCGAACGGCTTCCAGGAGGCCCCCCGGCTCCAAAGCTGCTTTCAAGTCACGGGCAGCGGACGAGAGGCGAGAGGTTCATCGCACGGCCGAAGGGGTGGTTTTCCACGCTCCGAGGGCCCTGGCAAACAGGAGCAACTCGCAGGACCTGCAAGCAGACATCAAGCAAGCATCACGCACACGGCAAGACGGTGCAGGCCAAACAAATCACGCGCGCATTGGGAATGAAACGGCAGAAAAGCAACCGAGCGCAACAAGCGACAGCAGACACACGCTGACATTATTGCTTTCGTGGGCAGAGCCTACCGATCAGCCCTCGACATGTTGCAACCCTCTAAGATTGCCCCAAGACGCCCCAGAAGGTTTCCAAGACGGCCACAAGACGCCCCAAGCCAGCCCCAGGACGGCCCCAGCGACGCCCAGACGGCCCAAGAGAACCCCAAGCGAGCCCGAAGAGCGGCCCAAGGGGCCCCAGACGGCCTCAAGACTGACTGGTAGGCGCCCGAGACAGCGCTGGGACAGCCCAAGAGACCTTCAAGAGGCAAGCAGAAGCCCCCAGAGACCCTGGATGCTTGTGCTCTTGGAAGTGTCGTCGTAGAAACGACGATTGGCACGACCGGACGATAAAGAAATGAAACAAGCAACAAAGATGGCCTCAGAGGGTCTCGAGACGGCCCACGAGGGCCCGAAGCCTTCCGGTGGGGGCTCCACGACGATCCAAGAGGTCGCAAAGACGCCCCAAGAGGGCCCCGAGCGCACGCCAAAGAGGCACAAATCGTCAAATTCCTATAGGAAAGCGTATATTTTCAGCATGCCCGCCTTGTGTGCTCCTCAGCGGCCCAGGACACGCCAAGAGGCCTCCCAAATCGCCCCAAGAAGACGCCAGCGGCCCCTAAGTGGGCTCCAAGACGGCCCATCAGAGCCCCAAGACAACGCCAGAGAGCCCTGAAACGGCCTCACAGGACCCCAAGACGGCCCCAAGAGAGCTCGGAGGGGCCCCAAGAGGCTCCCAAGACGGCCTCAGGCAGCCTCACGAGAGCTCCAAGACGGTTCAAGGCCTCCCAGACGCCCCGTGACGGCCCAGAATGGCCTCAAGACTTACCAAAACGCTCCCAGAGCAACCTAGAAAAGCTTCAGAATGGCCCGAACAAGATCCCCTCAAGGACCACCAAGCAGGCCCAGAGACGCCCATTAAAAGAGCGATCGGTGAAGTACAAAACCCCAGAGGGCCTCTAGACGGCCCCCAGACGGCCTAAGACAGCCCCGGACGGCCCCGAGAGGCACCCAAGGCGGCCCAAGAGGGAGGGCCCCAAGAGGACCCCAGGAGGCCGCAAGCCGGCCCAAAAGGGCCCCAAGAGGCCCCCAGGAGGCCGAAAAGGAACCCCGAGAGGCCCCCAAACAGTTCTCAAGCAGATGGCAGCGCCCGCTATCAGGCTTCGAAAAGTCAACCAGAAAAAAGTCACCAGAGCCCTTCGGGTGACTTTTTTCTCGGCCCCAGGTGCTCTCAAAATGGTTCAAACCAGGGGGAGCAGACAAGCGGCGGGAGGCACACCGCAGACCCACCATAGCCGTCTGTGATGCTCCGAAGGCTGTCCAGGCGGACGTGGAGCGGAAGGCGGACGGAGAGGAGGAAGCGCCCGCCTTCCAACTTCGGAATGGCGACCGGAAAAAGTAACCGAAGGCTTCGGGGTGGCTTTTTCCTGGACGGGGGCCCAACGTGGAGGCCCGCCAGGGGGACCTGCTGGTCGTGGACGAAGTCCACGGGTTTGCCCTAGTCTTCTCTACTACATTGCAGGGGCACGTGCGTGCGGGAAGGGTGAGCAGGCTCAAATGTCTCAAAACCGCCCCGGGCTGGCCCCGGGGCGCCCCGGGCCGCCCAGGCAGGCCCCAGGACATGTCGAGAGGGCCCCCAGAAGCCCCCAAGACGGCCCCGGAGAGCCCCGGCACGCTTACAGATGGGCCCAAGACGCCCGAGATTCGCCCCAGGCGGCCCAAGAGGCGTCCAAGACGCCCGAAGAGGCCTCCCAAGAGGCCTCCCAAGAGGGCCTCGAGCGATAGAAATCGTCGATTTCTACTGTGTTTTTCGATGTTTTCGGCCTCCTCGCCTCGTCGGCTTCCCGACGCTCCAAGACGGCCCAAGAAGCCCCCCCGACCGCTCCAAGACGGCCGAAGAGGACCCCAAGAGAGCCCCAAGACGGGCCAGGAGGGCCCCCAGACGGTCCCAAGACGCCCCAGGACGGCCCCCAGACGGCCCAGGAGGCGCCCAAGACGGCCCAAGAGGCACCCAAGACGACCCCAGGAGCGGCCCAAGACGGCCCACGACAGCCCAAGAGGCGCCGAGACGCCCCAGGACGGCCCCCGGACGGCCCAGGAGGCGCCCAAGACGGCCCAAGAGGCACCCAAGACGACCCCAGGAGCGGCCCAAGACGGCCCACGACAGCCCAAGAGGCGCCGAGGCGGGTCTCAGACGGCCCCAAGACGGCCCAAGAGGCACCCAAGACGGCCCGAGAGGGCCCTAAGAGCCCCCCCGGGAGGCCCAAACGAAGGCCGAAGAGGCTCCGAAACGGCCCCCACGAAGCCTTCAGTGCCTTCAGAATTCCCTCCAGGAGCGGGGGAGCGGACGAGAGGCGACACGTGCGCTGGGCGCCTGAGCGGCCCCGTTGCGGAGAAGATCGCAGGGACGGGGACATCACGATGGCGAGCACCCCGCGCCATCACGACGTCGTGGACCGCGACGTCCGCCATTCTTGCGGGGAGTGCGCCCCGCATGTGCAGGCGCCGCATTTTAGTTGCGTTTGCACCTCCTCTCTTCGGTTCCGACCACGCCTCCTACTCCAATCCCCTGAACTTGCTCGCACTCCTGGCCATGCAGCCGCCATCCCTGTTGCCGTCGCCGTCGTCGTCACATCCGTGAGCTGGACGGGGCCTTCTCAGCAAAGGCAGAGGGGGGACGGAACGACGACGACGACGGCCACGACTACGACGAAGGCAATGACGACGACGACGACGACGACGACGACGACGACGACGACGACGACGACGACCACGGCGGCAGCGTCGGCGGCGGCGACGGCGACGACGCCAGCAGCGACGCCGACGGCGACGGCGACGGCGACCGCAAATGCGACGTTGACGGCGCCGCCACGGGAGGGTCCCGACGAGGGCTCCGTACTTTCCCGGGCCCCCGAAGCAGACCGTCACGCAGACAGGCGCGCTTCGACGGAACCCCGCAAGTGGACATAGTCCACGGGTCAGCCCTAGTCAGCTACAGCGCTGGGATCAGCGCGTGCGAGAAGGGCAGGCAGTGGCAGCGGGCTTTGGCGCTGCTGAGCGAGATGCGGAAGAAGCTGCAGCCATCTGAGATCAGCTACAACGCTGGGATCAGCGCGTGCGAGAAGGGCGATCAGTGGCAGCGGGCTTTGGCGCTGCTCAGCGAGATGCGGGTGGCGAAGGTGGATCCAACCGCCGTCAGCTACAGCGCTGGGATCAGTGCGTGCGAGAAGGGCGAGCAGTGGCAGCGGGCTCTGACGCTACTGAGCGAGATGCGGGAGGCGAAGCTGGAGCCCGACGTCATCGGTACGACAATTCTGTTCGCCGCGCGTGCGAGAAATGCGAATACAAAAACCGCCCCCGAAGTGCTCGGGAACGCCCTCGGGACGCTCCCCGACGGGCTCAGAGGGACGCCGGAAGACCCCTGGGACAGCCCCACCCGGCCCTGAGACAGTTCTGAGACGCTCCGGAGGGCGCCAGGACGGCCCAAGGGGACCCCGAATGGAGCCCCATGACGGCCCCGGAGGGCCCGATGCCAAAACGGGAGCCTCTAGAGACGGCCCAGTGGACCCCGATGATGGCCCCAACTGGTCGTCTATAGCGCTGGGATCAGCGCGTGCGAGAAGTGCGAGCAGTGGCGGTGGGCTCTGGCGCTGCTCCGCGAGATTTGGGAGGGAAAGCTGGAACCGTCCGTCATCGCTCCGACAATGCTGGGATCCGCGCGTGTGAGGTGTCAGGAGGGGAAACGCAAACACAGACACACAGACACACAGACACGCAGACACAGACACAGAGACACACAGACACACGGACACACAGACACACAGACACACAGACGCACGGACACACAGACACACAAACACACAGACACACAGACACACAAGAAGACCAAGACACGGACACACACACAGACACACACACAGACACACACAGACACACACACAGACGCACCCAAAGAGACACACACAGACACACACAGACACACACAGACGCACACAAAGACACACACACACAGACACACACAGACACACACAGACACACACACAGACGCACAGACACACACAGACACACACAGACACACACAGACACACACAGACACACACAGACACACACACACACACACACACACACACACACACACACACACACACACACACACACACACACACACACACACACACACACACACACACACACAGGCACACATATATATATATATATATATATATATATATATATAGACACACACAGGCAGACACACACACGCAGACACACACGCAGACACACACGCACACAGACACACTCACAGGCCCACACGGACACACACAGGCACACACAGACACACACACACAGACACACACACACACAGACACACACACAGACACACACACACTCACACACAGACACACACACAGACACACGCACACAGACTCACACAGACAAACACAGACACACTCGCAGACACACGCGGACACACACAAAGACACACAGACTCACACAGAGAGACACACACACAGACACGCACACAGACACGGACACACAGACACACACACAGAAACACACACAGACACACAGACACACACAGAGACACACACAGACTCACGCACACAGAGACACACAGACACATACACAGACACACACAGAGACACACGCACAGAGACACAGGCTTAGAGACAGACGCACACTGACACACACACACACAGACACACACACAGGCACACACACACAGAGACACACACAGACACACACACAGAGAGACACACACACAGTGACACACACACAGAGACACATACAGAGACAAACCCAAAGAGACACACACACAGAGACGCACACACAGAGATACACGCAGAGACACGCACAGTGACACACACAGAACCGCACACAGAGACACACATACACAGGCACACACAGACTCACGCACACAGACACACTCCGAGACACACACAGAGACACACACACAGAGACACACGCACATATACACAGAGACACTCACACAGAGGCACACACAGAGACACACACAGACACACAGAGACACACACAGAGACACACACAGACACACACAGAGAGACGCACGCACACAGACACACCCAAAGAGACACACACACAGACACACAGACAGACACAGACACACACAGACACACACAGACACACTCACAGACACACACAGACACGCACACAGACATACACACAGACACACACGCAGACACAAACACAGACGCACAGACACACACAGACAGAGACACACCGACAGACACACCGACAGACACACAGACGACACACACAGACACACACCGACACACACAGACACACACACACACGCAGACACACACACACAGACACACACAAGCACACACAGTAACACACATGTACATATACACAGACACACACAGATACACACAGATACATACACAGAGACACACACAGACAAACACACAGACACGCACAGCCACACGCAGACACGCAGACCCACACCCAGAAACACACACGGACACACCGACACACACAGACACACACACAGGCACACACAGACACACACACACAGACACACACAGACACACACAAACGCACACACAGACACACAGACACACAGACACACAGACACACAGACAGTCACACGGAACCGCACACAGACAGACGCGCAGACAGACACATAGACAGATACACACAGACACACAGACAGACACACACAGAGACACACACGCAGAGGCACACACAGACACGCACTCAGACAGGCACAAAGAAACACACAGACACACACACAGACGGACACACACACACACACACCGCCAAACACACAGACAGACACACCGACACACACACAGGCAGACACACGCAGACCGACAGACACAGGCAGGCACACACAGACAGACACACATAGACAGACACGCAGACAGACCCACCCGCAGACACACACACACACACATGCAGACACACACAGACAGACACACACAGACAGACACGCCCAGGCACACACAGACAACCACACACAGACAGACACACACACAGACACACACACAGACAGGCACACACAGACACAAACACACACAGAACGACACCCACAGGCAGACACACACACACAGAAAGACAGCCAGGCAGACGCCCACAGGCAGACACACACACAGACAGACACACACACACACAGAACGACACACACAGAACGTTACACACAGACACACACTCAACCACACAAGGCTACACACAGGCACACACAGTCACACACAGACACACACAGAGACACATACATATACACACAGACACACACAGACCCACACACACCCACACACAGAGACACACACAGAGACACACAGACACACACAGACACACACATATGCACACACAGGTACACACAGACACGCACTCAGACAGGCATACAGACACACACATACACATTCACAGACACACGCACACAGACACGCACACAGGCATACACACAGACACACACAGACACACACACACCGACACACACAGACACACACATACATACACACAGACACAAAGAGACACACACAGACACACACAGACAGGCACACACAGACACACACACAGACACACACAGTCACACACACGCAGACACAAACACACAGAGACACACAGCCACACACACACAGACATACACACATACACACAGACACACCGACACTGACACATACACACAAAGACACACACAGAGACGCACACAGAGCCGCACGCAGACACACACACAGACAGATAGATACACAGAGACACGAACACAGGGACACACACATAGAGACACACACGGAGAGATACACAGAGAGACACGCACAGAGACACATACAGAGACACACGCAGAGACACACACACAGAGGCAGACACAGCGACACACACAGAGACACAAACAGACACAGCCACACCGACACACACATGGACACACAGAGACACACACACAGAGACACACACAGAGACACACGCAGAGACACACGCACAGAGACACACACAGAGACACAGAGACACACACAGCGACACACACCCAGACACACACAGAGACGCACAGAGACACACACACAGAGACACACAGAGAGACACACAGAGAGGCAGACAGGGAGACACACAGAGTGACACACAGAGAGATACACAGAGAGACACACACACACGGAGACGCACAGAGAGACACACATAAGGACACACACACGGAGACGCTCAGAGAGACGCACAGACAGGCCCACAGAAAGACACACACACACAGAGACGCACAGAGACACACACACACACACGGAGAGGCACACAGAGAGACACACAGAAACGCACACAGAGACACACACACAGACACACACAGCGACTCACACAGAGACACACACAGAAACACTCACAGAGACACACACAGACACACAGAGAGACCCACAGAGAGACACAGAGAGACACACAGAGACACACAGAGACACACAGAGGGACACAGAGACATAGAGAGACACACCGAGACACAGAGACACATACAGCGACACACAGACGCACACAGACACACACACAGACACACACCGCCAAGACACAGACAACCACACAGACAGAGGGACATACACACCGAGAGACACACAGAGACACACACAGACACACACACACACATATACACACAGAGACACACACAGAGACACAGACGGAGACACACAGAGACACACACACCGAGACACACACATGGACACACAGAGACACACGCAGAGACACACAGCGGCACACAAGGAGACACACAGAGAGACACACAGAGAGACGCACAGATGGACACACAGAGAGACACACAGAGAGGCACTTAGAGAGACACAGAGAGACACACAGAGCGACACACAGAGAGACACACAGACACACACATACAGAGACACACAGAGACACACTCACATATACACACAGAGACACACAGAGAGACTCGCAGAGACACACACAGAGACACACAGAGACATACACAGAGGCACACACAGAGGCACACACAGCGACAAACAGGCACACACAGGCATACACAGACACACGCAGACACACAGAGACACACAGAGACACAGAGACACACACAGACATACCGACACGCCTACACACTGACACATCGACACACAGACACACCGACAGACCGACTCACCGACACACAAACACGCCGACACACCGTTACACCGA
The DNA here is from genome assembly GCA_963575745.1 of Prorocentrum cordatum. Classification (NCBI taxonomy): domain Eukaryota; class Dinophyceae; order Prorocentrales; family Prorocentraceae; genus Prorocentrum; species Prorocentrum cordatum. The sequence continues at coordinate 184,791 of CAUYUJ010019036.1, forward strand.
CACACCGACACACCGACACACAGACACACAGACACACAGATACACAGACACACAGACACACAGACACACACACACATACACACAGACACATAGACACACAGACACGCAGACAGACAGGCACACACCGACACAGCAAGACACACACAGACACACACAGACACACACAGACACACACAGACATACACACAACATTCACACAGCATTCACACACAACACACAACACACAACACACAACACCCACAACAACAACACACAATACACACACTCACTCACACACACTCACACACACACTCACACACAGATATTCACAGACACAGGCACAGGCACAGACACACACACAGACACAGGCACACACAGACACACACACAATGAAATGTCGTCTTCCGCGAGAAAATGGGAACACATGGGAAGCGAGGGGGAAGCCGAAACTGAATAACACATGAGAAAGTATAGAGAGTCCGGGGATCTGTGTGTGCTTGTTTGTGTCTTCCTGTGCCCCTTTGGGAGGAGAAGGAGGAGGAAGAGGAGGAGGAGGAGGAGGAGGAGGAGGAGGAGGAGGAGGGAGGTTCCAATGGGCTTCGCAAGGCCCCCAGGAGGCCCACAAGAAACCCCGAGAGGCCCCCAAACGGTTCCCAAGGAGAAGGAATCGCCCGCCATCAGTGGCCGCATAGGGAGGGTTGCCCTCCTCCGTGGGTGCGTGCGCGAGAGCGCGAAGCTAATCGGGCTCGCACGGCGCCCCAGACGGCTCCGAACCGCTCAAGAGGGCGCCACCACGACCCCAAGACGGTTTCGAGCCGCTCCACTGGCCACCCCGACGGCCCCAGGGGCGTTCCGAGCCGCTCAAGAAGCCGCTCCAACGGCCCCAAGGGCTCCAGGGCAGGCCAGGAGCCTCCGAAGAGAGCCCTCGAGGATTCCCCAGGACAGCCCCGAGACGCAACAACCGTCCCATTTCCACTGGAACATTGCTTTGTGTTACATTCTCGTCCCCGACGCGTCCACGATGGCCACAGAGTTCCCCACGATCGTCCTAAGATGCACCCATCAGGGCCCCAAGACGGGCCCAGGACGGCCCAATAACAGCCCAAAAGGCACCAGAGACAGCCCCAAAGACGGCCCCAAGCGGCCAGAGCACGGCCCAATAGGCGCCCAAGACGGTCCATGACGGCACCAAGGCGGTCGAGAAGGCACCCAAAACAGCCTCAAGAGCCACCTAAGACGGTCCGAGACGGTCCCCAGACTGCCCAAGAGGCGCCCAAGACGGCCCAGGACGGTTCCGAGACGGCCCAAACGGCACCGACGAGCGCCCAAGAGGGCCCCAAGAGGCCCCTTCGAAGCCGAAAAGAAGCCCCATGACGCCCCACACGACCCCCAAGAGACCCTAAGCGGCTACATAATTCCCTCCAACAGAGGGGGGGCGGACGAGAGGTGAGAGGCAGAACGCAGGCCCCAACAGCCGTTTTCGATGCTCCGAGGGTCTACGATTGGCGATCCAAGATCCAGGGCATGCAGGATCGAGGTAAGGAGGAGGAGGAGGAAGAGGAGGAGGAGGGGGAGGAGGCGGAGGCAGAGGAGGAGGAGGATGAGGAGGAGGAGGAGGAGGAGGAGGAGGAGGAGGAGGAGGAAACCCGAGAAGGCCCCGAATAGAGCCTCATGAGGGTCCAGGTCACGTACGGATCTATGAACGTGGCCGTAAGACGGCCCAAGAGGAGCCCAGACGGCCCAAGATGGCCCCAAAAGGTCCCGAAGAGGTCCACAAGAGGACCTGAGAGGCCCTTAATCCCCCAAGATGCCCAAAGAGGCTTCACAACAGCCTCCAGGGGAGGGGGCCCAGCGCTCCTGACACGCCCGAGAGAGCTTGGCCTTCAACAGAGCTCCAACCAAACGGCGTCCCCAACGTAGCAGAGCACGTCGGACCCAACGTCGGTTTCTGTTAAGATCTTATTGACTTTCACACCTTCTTGAAGCTCTCTTGGGCCCTCCCTGGAGAGCTTTCCGAGCTTCCCCAGCGCTCCCGGTGGCTTTCCCCGAGGGCCTCCCGAGCCCTTCCCTGGGCGCTCCTGAGCGACTCAAATGGGCTTCGACTTTGACGCACATCCCCGAGAGATTCCCAGACTGCCCTGAGCGCTGCAGGAGCTCGGACACGAAGGCGCGGTCTCGCTGCCGCCGCCCCCGCCGCCGCCGTACTAATAGGTTTTCGGCAAACTCTCCGCCGTTCCTTCGAGAATCATTCCAGAAAGATGTCGTGGACGGAATCCACGGGTCAGCCCTAGTCTCTTCTACATTATCAGCTACAACGCTGGGATCAGTGCGTGCGAGAAGGGCGACCAGTGGCAGCGGGCCCTGACGCTACTGAGCGAGATGCTGGAGGCGAACCTAGAGCCTGACGTCATCAGTTATAGCGCGGGTTTCAGCGCATGCGAGAGGGGCAAACAGTGGCAGCGAGCTCTGGGGCTGCTGAGCGAGATGTGGTGGGCGAGGTTGGAGCCCAACATTATCAGCCACAGCGCTGCGATCAGGGCTTGTGAGAGAGGGGGGCAAGTGCAACATGCGACTTGGTTGCTCACCGAGACGTGGGATGCCAAGCTTGAGTCCAGCGTCGCTACCTTCAGTGATGCAGTCATGCTTGCGATGCGCAGGTAGACATGTGGGCAGATGCAGTCACAATCCTGGGATGAACGTGTGCGAGAAGGGACAATTGTCGCAGCAGGCGGTGCCGCTGTTCACGGAGATGGTGGAATGTGAAGACGAAGGCCAATGCCATCGGCTGCAGTGCAGGGGCCAGGGCGCACGACACGGGCGAGCACCAGCAGGAGGGCTCCGCCGCTGCTCCGCTCGGGCGAGGTGTGGGGGAGCGACGCTGGAGCCGACGCCATCTGCTGCAGCTCTGGAGCCAGAGCGCGCGCGAGAGCTGGCTGGTTTCACCTCATTCTGGCCGTGCTCGTGCGGGTGCGCTCGAGGAATTTCGACCTGGGCCCTGCCGGGCGGCTTTGGCTTGTGGCCACGGCGTTCGAGCAGGGCGGGCACCGGAAGCAGGCGCTGTCACGGTCCGGCCGGGTGCAATGCTCGCGGTGGGATGAAGCGACCAGTGCGTGCGCAGGCTGTTGGAGGCAGTCATGGGTCGGCTGCAACGCGGGGATCAGAGCATGCGATAAGAGCATGCGGTGGCAGCAGGCTCTGGCGCTGCTCAGCCAGAAGCGAGAGGCGAAGCTGAAGCTCAGCGTCATCCGCATCACAGTTTTGACAGGCGCACGTACGAACTTCGGAAACACATGATGGTGACGCTGATGCTGGTGATGGTTATGGTGATGGTTATGGTTATGGCGAAGGCCGAGGTAGGCTCAGGGAAGGCCTTCCTCCCACGAGTAGCCCAGGGTAGGCCCAGGCAGGCCCCAGGACGGCCGAGGAAAAGGCTTCCTCACAGGGATTCGGCGGCACCCCAACATACTTATACTATATGAGCGTTGTCCCCCCGGGGGCGACGCGCGCACCGAGAAATCTTGTAGTATATGCGTCGTGGCGGGCTCTTTCTGACCACACCGCTCGGGAAACGATATACTACAAGATGGGTATACTATGTGTTCGGGTCGGACGCGCGACTCCAAGGAGGACATTTAGTATTAGTATGTCTTTGTGCTTCCCAGGGATCGTCTCCCTTAAGTCCCTTGATTGATCTTCGATCCTCGATCGCTCGATCCTCGATCGAGCCCGTGCCATAAACTCATGCCTCCGGCGGCCGTTCGGGGCGATGCGGGCAGCCTCGGAACGCTCTCGGCGAGGCGCAGCTGCCGGCTCGCATGCCGAGGCTGGAGAGCCGCCGCGAACCGACGACAGCGACCGAAAACCTGGAGCCTCGGATCGACAACGAGCGAGAGCAAGATCCTCGATCCTCGATAATCGATCTTCGATTGTTGATTGCTCGATTAGGAGGACGAAGAATGACACAAAGATGCAAACTCCGCCCCTCCCTGGCGCGCGGAGTGCGCCAGGGGCGGCGCCGGAGGCGCCGCCAGGGGGGTCCAGCGCGGGTCCCAGAAATCCGCGCGGACCCCCGAGTTTTCATGTTTATGCCATTCTTCGTTCCCCTAATCGAGCGATCGATCGATCCTCGATCTCCGATCGACTCTGCGGCCTCTGCACGATGGGGGGCGCGCGGGCCGAGGTTCTGGGCGGCCACGAAGAGCGCCCCGCTGCACTGGGACCGCGCGAAGGCCGAAGGCCGATTCTCGGGAGGAGGAGGAGGAGGAGGAGGAGGAG
>CAUYUJ010019037.1:0-62500 GCA_963575745.1 Prorocentrum cordatum
CCGCCTGAGCGAGGAGGGTATCGGAAAACCATACTATTTACATTGTTTCGTGCCCCTCCCACCCCTCCAGGAGGGCCCCGCCTGAGCGAGGAGGGTATCGGAAAACCATACTATTTACATGGTTTCGTGCCCCTCCCACCCCTCCAGGGAGGCCCCGCCTGAGCGAGGAGGGTATCGGAAAACAATACTATTTACATGGTTTCGTGCCCCTCCCACCCTTCCAGGGAGGCCCCGCCTGAGCGAGGAGGGTATCCGAAAACCATACTATTTACATGGTTTCGTGCCCCTCCCGCACCTCCAGGGTGGCCCCGCCTGAGCGAGGAGGGTATCCGAAAGCCATACTATTTACATGGTTTCGTGCCCCTCCCACCTCTCCAGGGAGGCCCCGCCTGAGCGAGGAGGGGATCCGAAAACCATACTATTTACATGGTTTCGTGTCCCTCCCACCCCTGCAGGGAGGCACCGCCTGAGCGAGGAGGGTATCCGAAAACCATACTATTTACATGGTTTCGTGCCCCATCCCACCTCTCCAGGGGGGCAAAACCATACTATTTACATGGTTTCGTGCCCCTCCCACACCTCCAGGGAGGCCCCGCCTGAGCGAGGAGGGTATCCGAAAACCATACTATTTACATGGTTTCGTGCCCCTCCCACCCTCCAGGGAGGCCCCGCCTGAGCGAGGAGGGTATCCGAAAACCATACTATTTACATGGTTTCGTGCCCCTCCCACCTCTCCAGGGAGGCCCCGCCTGAGCGAGGAGGGTATCCGAAAACCATACTATTTACATGGTTTCGTGCCCCTCCCACCCCTGCAGGGAGGCCCCGCCTGAGCGAGGATGGAAATGAGACCACTCAGACCAACCTCACGAATCGGATCTCACGAGGAAAATGAGACCACTCAAACCAACCTCCCGCTGCTGCTCCTGCTGCGGTTCCTGCTGCTGCTCTTCGCCATCATCCATCTTATCCTCTTCCTCCTCCTCCTCCTCCTCCTCCTCCTCCTCTTCCTGGAGGGTATCGGAAAACATGCTGTTTACACGGTTTCGTGTCCCCCCTCCACTCCTCCAGAGAGGCCGCGCTTGAACGAGGAGGGTCGCGGAACGCATTACTCTTCGCCAGGTTTCGTAGCCCTCCCCCCTTCCAGCGGGGCCCCGCCAAAGCGAGGAGGGCATCAAGAAAATGGGTCCCACGAAACCGTTAATCTCTTTATGTGGGGAACTCCGTTAGCATATTTTTTTGTTTTCTCTCTCTCTCTCTCTCTCTATGTTTTCTGTCTTTTAGTTTCCTCCGTGCTTCTGAATGGCTTTGGCTCCGTGTGTGTTCTCCGCCTTAGTGCCCGCTGTGGTGCTCGCTGTGTGCTCTATCCAACACGCTCGCGGCGAACCACCGCCGTCACATGCATTTTGGACATGCGTACGTTGCGAAACGTGGGGCCGAACTCTTGCCAAACTATCTGGATATGTGCTCCCCCAGCCGTCCTGGGAGCCCTCACGGAGCACTCAGGAAGGAAGGGAGAGATATATATAGAGAGAGAGAGAGAGAAAGACGATGATGAGGTTGATGGTGACGATGATGATGCTGCTGATGATGGTTCTGACGATGATGCTGCTGCTGATGATGCTGATGATGATGCTGATGCTGATCATGATGCTGCAGATCATTATGATGATGAGGATGAGGATGATGATGCTGCTGATGATACTGGTACTGATGATGATGCTGCTACTGCTGATCATGATGCTGATGATGATGATGATGATGATGCTAATGCTGATGCTGATGATGATGCTGATGCTGGTGCTGATTCTGCTGATGATACTTATGATGATGGTGATGCTGATGATGCTGATAATGATAATGATTATGATGCTGATGATGCTGATGACGGTGATGACGGTGATGATGATGATGATGATGATGATGATGATGATGATGTTGATGCTGATGCTCATGATGATGCTGATGATGCTGATGATAATGCTGATGATGCTGATGATGATGATGTGGTTGATGCTGATGATGACGATGCTGATGCTGATGCTGCTGCTGCTGATGATGATGCTGTTGATCACGATGATGATGCTGATGCTGACGATGATTATTAGTAAGCGACTGATAATGCTAATGATGTTGCTGATGATGGTGATTATGATGATGCTGATGGTGATGATGGTGATGATGAGGATGCTGCTGCTGATGATGATGCTGATGCTGAGGATGATGATGGTGCTGATACTGATGATGATGCTGAGCATGGTGATGGTGATGCTGCGGCTGATGATGATGCTGATGCTGATGTTGCTGCTGATGATGAGGATGATGATGCTGATGCTGACGATGATGATGATGCTGCTGATGATGATGATGATGATGATAGCGATGCTGATGATGCTTATGGTAATCATATTGATGATATGGTGGTGGTGGATGATGCTGCATACGTGGTTGGTGATGGTGATGCCGGTAGTGATGATGACGATGATGATGCTACTGACGATGATGCTTATGATGACGATGATGCTGCTGATGATGAGCATGATGGTCATGTCGATGATGATGCTGACTACGTGATGATTAGGATGCTGATGATGATGTTGCCGATTATACTGCTGCTGCTGCTGATGCTGATGCTGCTGCTGATGCTGCTGCGGCTGCTGATGATGATGCTGCTGCTGATGACGCTGATGATGCTGATGATGCTGAATATGATGATGCGGCTGATGATGCTGCTGGTGGTGATGATGCTGCTGCTGCTGGTGATGCCGACGATGGGAAGGAGGAACACGAACAGTACTACGACAAATAAGAAGACCACTACTACTACGACAGCTAATCCTAATACGAAGAATAGTAATGGCAATGCCAATACTATTACGAGTAATACCAATATTAATACGACTAAGGATACGAAGAAGAGGAGGTTGAGGAGGAGGAGGAGGAGGAAGAGGAGGAGGATGATGAGAAGGAAAGGGAGGAGGAAGACGACGAGGATCAGGAGGAGGAGGATGAGGATGAGGAGGAGGAGGAAGAGCAAGAGGAGGAGGAGGAGGAGGAGGACAAGGAGGAGGAGGAGGAGGAGGAGGAGGAGAGGAGGAGGGAAGAGGAGGAGGAGGAGGAGGAGGAGGAGGAGGAGGAGGGAGGAGGAGGAGGAGGAGGAGGAGGAGGAGGAGGCGGAGAGAGGAGGAGGGAGGACGAGGAGGATTATGAGGAGGAGGGGGAGGAGGAGGAGGAGGAGTAGGAGGAACATGAGGAGGAGGAGGAGGGAGGAGGAGGAGGCGGAGGAGGAGAAGGAAGTCGGGGATGCTGGTGATGATGAGGAGGAGGAGGATGAAAAGGAAGAGGGGAAGGAAGATGATGATGATGAGGAGGAGCAGAATGAGGAGGAGGAACATAAGGAGGAGGATGCGGAGGAGGATGAGGAGGATGATGAGGGCAGGGCAGGAGGAGGAGAAGGAAGATGATGATGATGCTGATGATGCTACTGACGCTGATGATGATGACGATGATGCTGATGATGATTGTGTTGATGCTGATGATGGTGATACTGATGATGGTGCTGATGATGCTGATGAGGATGCTGATGCTGATGCGGCTGATGATGATGCCGATGATGATGCTGCTGCTGATGATGATGCTGATGATGATGCTGCTGATGATGATTATGATGATGCGGCTGCTGCTGATGATGCTGATGATGATGCTGATGCTGCTGATGATGCTGATTATGGTGATGATGCTTCTGCTTCTGCTGATCATGATGATGATGATGAGGCTGATGATGATGATGCTGATGCTGATGCTGAGGCAGATGATGACGATGATGATGCTGATGATGATGATGATGCTGATGCTGATGATGCTGCTGCTGCTGCTGATGATGATGATGATGATGATGATGATCATGCTGATGATGATGCTGATGATGATGCTGATGATGATGATGATGCTGATGATGATGATGTGGTTGATGCGGCTGCTGATGATGATGATGATGATGATGATGATGATGACGACGACGACGATGATGATGATGATGATGATGATGATGATGATGATGATGATGATGATGATGATGATGATGATGATGATGATGATGATGTGGAGGAGGAGGATGAGGAGGAGGAGGAGGAGGAGGAGGAGGATGAGGAAGCGGAAAATGAGGATGACGATGAGGAGGCGGAGGAGGAGGATGAGGAGGATAAAGAGGAGGAACAATATTTTTTAACAAGGACGGCAACGAGGATGAGTTAAAGGAGAGACCAGGGACCCGTCTCGACTGTAACCCCTGGACGCTTAGGGTGCTTCCCCTTCGCCAGAAGCCTCCAATTGTCCAGGGTGTGACGGGTGGGTCTCTCGCAGCTCTTGGACAGCCCTCGAATCTGTCCACGGCTCGAGTACCATTTACACTTGAGACAGACAGTGAGAAGCGCATCACCACTGCACTCGAGCGAAACACAACTATGATTAAGAGCGCGAAGGGACGAGGTGGTAAGGCCGTGCACTTGGGCACATTCACCGGGGGGGGGGGGGGCACACTCGTTCCTCGACGGACTCTGCTGCAGTTCAAACACAGGAAAACCCACGCAGTCTCTGCCACTCGTGACCAGGAAGAGCGGGTGGGGCCTCAGGGAGGTCACGACGATGGGGGGCGGATAAGCTCGACCTCCGAGAGGTCGAGCTTCGGCCAGAGTGGGAGAAGCGTGGCAGCAAGATTACAAACTTGTTTGGAAACCTTGATCTTACGCTGGAGCTCCTGTTCGTCCTGCTCTGACCAGGACGGGTGCATGTTAGCTCCAGCGCGAGCGGCGGCGTCGGCAGCAGTATTCCCGAGTCGCCGCCACCGCTCTGAGAAATCTAAATCCGCTTCGTTAGGGTCCAGATGGTCTTTGACATTCACCACACCGTTCACCCATTTGTACCCTTGTTGGTAGTACCGCATCATTACAGCGTAGGGCCTGAAATAGCTAAGCTGCTGCTCAAGTGGCTGCTCGCTCTGCTTAACAGCATTGAGACAGTCTGAATACATACCACTAGACCCTACAAACTGAATGGAGGCCATAGCTAGGCTGTAGAATTCTCCAGCTTGGGGGGGGGGGGCGTAAGAGGGGTCGGAACGGGTCCGAACAGCCTGCCTTCCACCTCGCCTCCTGCCTTCAACTGCACAGCTCCCCACCCCGCACGTTGAAGTTCAGGAACAATATGTCTGCTACAGCTCCCGTCAATGAAAATGCTCCCCTGGAAATCGGCATCCGTTCTGTTTTCGTCGGCCCACTTCATGTCGGACGCTCCAGCATTCGCTGCTCGGGGGTGCTTATCTCCAGGGTGCTCGAACAAACCTCGACTGTACAAGAGCTGCTCGACTGGCCCTTCCGCAGCAAGAGCCTGGTTAATGTCAGACTGTTCAACAATTTCAAGCCGCTGGTCTTGGCAACTTGAACATTCCCACAACCTGTGGAGCTCCGGGTCGTCGCATTCCTGGCATAGCGCACAATTAGTGGACAGGACTTGATACCCGCAATCCTTCGCGCGACTCGGAGTCCAGATCGCACCGCAGACCAACGATTTCACACAGCCGCGCCCGAGCGGAGTCGATCGCTTCGACCGAATCTTCGCTCGAGGCACGTCGTAGCACAATCGGGGAAAACCATATTCGCTTTACTACTCGCGTCGCGCTCAAGAGACCTAAGCACGGCACAGAACAGCATGCCCTTGAGGAGTGAGGGAGAGACGAACGTCAGCACCACCTCCTCCTCGAAATCATTCCTCAACGTAGCAAAATCCTTCATGTCCCACGATTCCTCTTAAGCGCAAGCTTGAGGGCCGACAGCGGGCCCTTAACCTTTATCCAATCCTTCACCTCCTCATCCTGGTACCCAATCTCCCACGCCGTCCTCAACTCCTGAAACGTGAAGCTGTACGGGTACGAGCGGGAGTGAGCAGCCCAGATTTCCTTCGCATATCGAAGGATCGGGGCCACTTCGCATCTCCAGGATGGAACATCCTCCAAAATCATGAGCGAGGTGAGAGATCGGCCAGCAGCTTGCGGGCGGAGGACCTTGCCTGGTGACTGCCTGGTTAAATGAACTTCTCGATCGGAGATTCCGTGAACTGCTGCTCCATACTCGATGCAGGGCAGCGTGCCAGAAACGAAGATCCTTTTAGCGTACCTGCCCAAGGTCTGCCCGATCCCCCTGAGTTTTCTGGTCTGTTTCTTGAACTTATGTAACCTGATCGTGAACTTCTTGGCTCTGTTTCGGGTCCTTCGAGGCCCCCCCACCGTGTCGTCGATCCCCAAATTAGTAGCACTCAACAGCTGGACCGCCAAGCTCTCCTAAACATTCCCTGAGCTCGTGAGCCACATGATTGTCGGAGCAGGCGAAATTGGCTTTGTCTCTAGAAACTTCGCAGCCTAATTCCGTGACGAACATTTGGTAGAGGGCAGCCAGGGACTCCTTGATATTCCTAACGACCTCCTTCGCTTTACCTACGCTGTTCAGCCCAGTGTCGCCAATATACTGGTCAATGTTCACTGGGACTGGGAGTCTGGAGATCAGCTTATCGCATGGGCCTAGCATGTAGATCCTGACGAAGGTGGTCGCGAAACTACATCCTGTTATGACTCCTAGTAGAGCGTAGTGAGGTCCAGAGACCATGGACGAGATGCACAGGTATCGCGCGCTGCGATATGTGTTGATGCACAGCTGGGCGATGGCCATGGGGAACCCGAAAACCCTGCACTGGTCCAGGAGCCGATCTAACTGGAATGTCTCGTAGAATTTCGTCATATCCCAGAGTAGCGTCGCAGAGACGTCTCCTCTGGAGGTACCTACTTCAGATCGCAGGGCCTGGCGCCATACGACGTCGCAGGCGGCCGCAACATTAGACCCTGCGAAGAAAGGTCTCAGGTGTGACATTTCCCATTGTTGGGCGTAGACCCTCCTGCGACGCCCCCAAAGCCTGAATAGGGAAACAAACAACCCGATCGGACGCCAACCCCCCGCGGGCTTCCTCAGGGGGGGCACCTGGATCACACGTATTGGCGAAGGCAACGTGGGCAGGATTTCAACCTGGGAAAACAGGAGGGACGCCGCTGAGAGGGCATCATCAGTGAGCCAACTGTAATGCTTCATGTGGAACCCATCCACACTCTGGGCCGAGCGAACAGGGTACCTGGACGACACTCCTCTTATGAAGGCTGGCTCCAGCCGCGGGAAGGCTTCTTGCACCCCTTGGAAACCACGGTCCAGGAGGGGGGTGGCAGTGGCTTTCCACAACCCGCTGAATCGCTCGGATTCCATGCGCAGAAGGGCCAACGGGTCGGAAATAACAGGACCTCCAGCGCTGAAAGTGGTGGTGGGCTTCCACCCTAGCGCTGGCTTCCTGGCAAGGTGCGCATTCCTGCCACCTTTGTCGATGTTGGACAAGAGCCATTTTTTCCATCCCGTCCTGGCCTCCTCCTGGGTCTTGGCCTTCACCTCCTCATACTCCTTCTCCACCTTAGCCAGAAAAAGAGACACCTCGGTGCTGTCCAACCCTCCGGGTGAACGAGCCGCTGAGGCGAGCGCAGATGCTTCAACAAGCGTGCTCTTGTAGGCGCCGATGCCGTCGAGCACAAACTTCGGCGGCGGCGCCCACTCGCCGCGCGCAGAGGACTGCTCCTTGCACGCCTGAAAAAGACCGAACACCTGCCTGACTCGGTTGTTCAGCCGCTTCATGGCTGCCAGTTCTGGGTACCTAAGGGGGTCCGTCTTGGCATTAAACACGGGGGCCCATTGGAGCTCAGGAGGCTTGCCACGACTTCCATACTAATAAAGACCAACTTGTCCAACCTTCGAAAGTTCAATTTCAGCCTTGTTGGCGAACTTTTTATACGAGATGTCGAGGCCGCGGGTCGCCTTTTGCACCGGGCCTTTTTCAGCCGCGTCCAGCACGTGGTGACCGACGTCCACAGCCGAGTCCCAGGCAGGGGGGGCGGTCGGGGGGCCGATAGGCCTAACGGTCGGAATCCTAGGGTGGCGTCGGAACTGCAAGGCTTGCAAATCGCACGCGCGCGGGGAAAGGGTCATCTGAACAGGCGCGTGGGTTTTGATGATGGTGGTGGTAACTCTCTCTATAGACTTGACAACTTTACCCACTCCTGGCGAGACCACAAAATAGTCAATCAACGACTTGCCTCCTTGCCCAGTGTAGCAGGTGGCCTCGCGACCGGCCTTGACAAGTTCACCGGGCTTTTCGGGGAAACCGCTTTCCATCAGCAGTTCGGGGGGAAGGTGCAAATCGGCACCAACAGTCGTCTCTTGCCCCAAAGTCCCTGCGGCTCCCCCGACCTGAATCAGAATGTCTAAATTTCGGTCCGACAGTCCTTCACCGTCGTGGAGGCAGAGCGAGGCGATGTTGATAGGAGTGGAGCTGGGGAGGTGGACTGTAGCCAGTACCGCTCGGCCTGGGACCAGAACACCTGCGCTCTCGCCTGCGCCGACAGCATGGTGCAATCCTAGCCAAAAGCGCGCCAGCACAGCGACTCCGCCCCGCGTGCCACCTCCTGGTCCAGGGGTAGCAGCTGCAAATATTCCTTTCCACTGATGCCTAACAAGCCAGCTGCTGGCCTCGTCAATGCTGTCCCCGCGCAAGTGGTGCTCTTGCACGGCAAGATGTGAGCTTGTGTAATTTCCAACCGTTCCTCGATGGAACGCCAACTCGTACAGTTACACGTTTCGATGATCAGGGAGAAGTTGTCGCGAGGTGGTGATGGAGGGGCGCGGATGGGATCGCTTACGGCCTGGCCTGGACCCGAACCTTTCCCCTCGGCCCGCCCCTCGCTGGAAGAGGTCGAGCGCTCTGGAACCCCTGAGCTACGACAGATTGAATTGACTCGACCCCCCCCCTGTGTGCTTAGGCCTCTCGCCCAGAGCCCAAGAGGGGGGGGGATTCGGAAGAAACCAAAACTGTGGGACCCCAGGGTGCAACGCAGCCTGAGCCTGGAAACCTGGATCAGGCGGTCACCTGGGATACCCGAGGTTATCCTACCATATCTGTTGTGTGCGCCCCCTTCAGTGCCAAGATAGCTACCTTGGCGGGGGCTCAGAATTCGTGCGCTTGTCTGCAGCCGACGCCGTGTCAGCTTCCACCAGCTCCCTGGCTCGGGAGCGCACGTCGGCGGCCTTCCTGGCGGCAGAGGCTCCACCTCCGCCTGCCGAGGCAGGCTGGCTACCGTTGAGGAAAGCCTCAGCATCGGCTTCAGCGGCTGCGTTGTCCAATACGCTACAATGAGGCACAGCATGATTGAGATTCGCCTGTGCCGCCCCTGCCGCTGGAGGTCCTGTAGCTGGAGCCTGCGAGCGCGGAGGGGGAGCCGATGAAGTCCTGCCTGCGCTGGGTCCGCAATCCTCGCCAGTCTTCCGCTTCTTGCCCATCCTGCTGATGTGGTCGGCGTGTTCCTTCTTGATGTTCTCGACACTAGCAAGTGCCCCAGATAATAACTCTTTTGCACACTTCTGAAGAGCCTCCTGCATAGTACCCATGCACCGACCAATCTCTGCCTTATCGTCGTCCGTAGCCTCGTACCCGTGCACGTCAAAGAAAGCGGCGGTGTCGAAAAGCTCCTCAGGCTTGATCTCGCTGTTGACCAGGCGCGAGCGGCATATCTTGGCGGTGGTGGGAGCTTTCGGTTGCACAATGCCGCCCGCCAACTCAGCAACAATATCACAGTAATATTTGTCCGCCTTGTCGAGTTCTTGCTGCACTTCGATGACTCTAGCCTTTTGCCTAGAGACCATGCCCAGCAACTCCTCGAGCTTATCCGTCTTCTGCTGTAGCCGATCTTCCAAGGCCACCACCCGCGAGTGAGCCGTGGAGGCCCTCTGCTGCACTGGGGTAGGCGCCTGAGATTGTTCATGATCTGCCAGCTGCTGCTTGTACTTCTCGACTGCGACCTGGTCGCCCGCCTTCTCCGAGAGTGAAATGAGCTTCTCCAACTCCTGCTTGGACACATCTCACTGGAAGCGAACTCTGCTGTTGTCACGAGAGCGAGCACTACCAGGAGCTGAAGGAGCATCGCCGAGATCCACGACCTGGCGAGCACCTCCACGTCCAGCAGCTGGGCGCCAAGGAGGAAACCGAGGGGCAGCATCATCGTCATCACGAAGAGCGCCCAGTGCTGCTGCTTCTTCTCCTTCGGCCCGATCGGCTTTGCAATGCTTGCAATGATTGAGTTTGTCTTCGTTCTTCTTGCATCCGCACAGGCCGCACGTCCACCGTCGGGGGCGGGACTGCGGGCGCGGCGGGGGGCCTCCCCTGCTGCGCCCGTCGCCGCCATAGGCGGCCGACGCCTCCCAGCGGGACTGCGCGGCCTCGCGCCACGGCGCCGCAGGCCACCGCCCTCCACGAGCTGGCGGTCCGTACCTCGGCGCAGCCCCTCCGCCGCGGCCGCGGTGCATGGCGCGAGGGAAGTGTGGAGCGAACTTGTCTTAGAAATGACCGTGGCCAAAATGGCTCGCAGTCACACAGCCGTTCTGAAGATCAGTGACTGCAAGCCCAGGAAACCTTGGGCCAGAACGGCTGGAGGAGGAGCACGAGGACGAGGGAGAGGAGGAGGAGGAGGAGGAGGAGGAGGAGGAGGAGGAAGAGGAGGAGGAGGAGGCGGAGGAGGAAAGAGGAGGGGAAAGAGGAGGAGGGAGGAGGAGGAGGAGGAGGAGGCGGAGGAGGAGGAGGAGGAGGAGGAGGGGAGGAGGAGAGGAGAGGAGGAGGGTAGGAGGAGGAGGAGGAGGAGGAGGAGGAGGAGGAGGGGAGGAGGGGGGGGGCGGAGGAGGGAGGAGGAGGAGGAGGAGGAATAGTAATAGTGTTCAGAAGAAAAACTATTAGTAAGAAGATCATACGACGAAGGAGAAGAGAGGAGGAGGAGAAGAAGAGGAGGAGGAGGGGGGAGGAGGATGAGGATGAGGATGAGGAGGAGGAGGAGGAGGAGGAGGAGGAGGAGGAGGAAGGAGGAGGAGGGAGGAGGAGGAGGGGGGGAGGAGGAGGGGAAGGAGGAGGAGGATGGCGGAGGAGGGCGGAGGAGGAAGAGGAGGAGGGAGGAGGAGGGAGAAGGAGGAGGAGGAGGAGGAGGAGGAGGAGGAGGAGGAGGAGGAGGAGGAGGAGGAGAAGGCTCTTGGGGGCCTCCTGGTGCCTACAGACTGCCTAAGAGGGCCCCAAGATGGTCGGAGACGTCCCATGTCCCGAAGATTGTCCAACAGGGCTCCAAGATTGTCGGAGATGCCCCGACAAGTGGCACAGCCTCAGACGGTCAACTCGAGAACAAGCATACTGCGCCGTAAAAGTGCACAGCGTCAAACGGACAACACGGGGACCAGCACTATGGGCCCAGTAGACAGCCTCTTCTTTGCTTCCCCGACCTTGCGGAGGGGTTCCCGTTGCGTGTTCCCGTGGGGGGGTCTGGGGGGGTACCCCTCGAAATCTGGCCCCAGCCACGGGCGGAACGCCAGTGGAAGCTGGCGGAAGTCGGCCGCAATTTGGCAGACGCTCTTCCGGGCGGCACGGGCAGCCCCAAGATGGTCCGTAAGATGGCCCAAGGGGGTCACGAATCCCCGACTGATCGGACCAGACCATCCCAGATGGTTCCCACACGGCCCAGACAGCCCCCAAGACGCCCTAGGAGGCTTCCCAGCATTGATTTCCTATGGATTCTTTCAGGTTTTTCGCGTTTTCGCCTTATCGACCTCCCAACGCTCCAAGACGGCCCAAGAGGCCCCAAAGATCGCCCCAAAACGGCCTGAGAGGCCCCCAAGAGAGCGCCCAGACGGCCCAAGACGCCCCCAAGACGGCCCAAGGAGCCTCCCAGGCGGCCCAAGAAGGCCCCAGGAACGCTAAGAGGGCCCCGAGACGGCCGGAGCTGCCCCAGGGCCAGAAGACTACCCAACAGGGCTCCAAGATGGTCGGAGAGCATAGTGCGCCTTACAGCGGCGCAGCGTCAAACGGACAACATTGGAATCAGCATTATGCGCCGCATAGGCATCCTCTTCTTCGTTTTTCTCTTCCTCGCTCACGCCCACTCGTCCTCCAAGGTCGGGGTTCGTGGCACTATCAGGTTTTTTTTCTCGCAAGTCACGCCCACTTGTCCTCCAAGGTCGGGGTTCGTGGCAATATCAAGTGTGGCTCATGGTTTCTAGAACCCGCCCTACGTCCAGAACGCCCCTCGCGAGGTCTTGAGGGCCCTGAGGAAGTCCAAAGTGGCAGCAAAAAACCTCGTGTTCCCCGCCTTCGCCTTCCCGCTGCGTCATCGAAAGTGCCTCGTGTCTCCCAACCGTGTTGGATCCGTAGCTGTTCTCGCGGTACATTCGCTACAACGTCGTCGTGTCTAGACTGCAAGGGTGAATCGGAGGAAGACTCAGAGCCAGAGTCGCATGACGGCGAGGGATCCACAGGAAGCCGCCGAGCAGTACGTGGCCTTCTGCCGCAGGTTCGGCTACGCTCTCACGAAGGAGCTGGTCCCGAAAGCGCCACCAGTGGCGACAGACGGGGGCGGATGGCGGGGACGCGAGCAAGTGGGGATGCCCAGGGAAGGGGAAGGGCGAGGAGTGAGGCAGACCAAGGCAGCACGCGGCGCGCTCCAGAGGGGGCCTCGCCCCTCGGCGGAGGCAGGCGGGAAGGATGGCGGAGGCTGGCGGAACAGCCGAGCACCGCGGCGGGCCCGCCGGCGGAGGTCGGCGGCAGCAAGAGCGAGACGTCAGCTTTTGTTGTTGTTGTTGTTGTGGTTGTTGTTGTTGTTGTTGTGGTTGTTGGCTGTTGTGGTTGTTGGTTGTTGTTGTTGTTGTTGTTGTTATTGTTGGTTGTTGTTGTTATTGTTGTTGTTGTGGTTGTTGTTGTTGTTGTTGTTGTTGTTGTTGTTGTTGTTGTTGTTGTTGTTGTTGTTGTTGTTGTTGTTGTTGTTATTGTTCGTTGTTGTTGGTTGTTGTTGTTGCTGCTGTTATTGTTGTTGTTGTTGTGGTTGTTGTTGTTGTTGTTGTTGTTGTTATTGTTGGTTGTTGGTTGTTGTTGTTGTTGTTGTTGCTGCTGCTGCTGTTGTTGTTGTTGGTTGTTGTTGTTGTGGTGGTTGTTGTTGTTGCTGTTGTTGTTGTTGTTGTTGGTTGTTGTTGTTGTTGTTGTTGTTGTTGTTGTTGTTGTTGTTGTTGTTGTTGTTGTTGTTGTTGTTGTTGTTGTTGTTGTTGCTGCTGCTGCTGCTGTTGTTGTTGTTGTTGGTATTCCGGATTTCTGGAGTCGCCCATGTGGAGTAGGAAGGTATGGTGGTTAAGTCGGGCCTGTCCCTCTACAGGATGAAGATTCAAACATAGTAGAAAAATGGTATGGGGGCGATTTTTGGGCTATTTTTGGGATTTTGTTTAAATGTTTTTTGACTATTTTTAGTTTTCGTCCAAAATCCCCTTGTAGAGGGACATGCCCGACCTAAAGGTATGGAAGGAACGGAAGGATGGGGAGGAGGACGAGAACGAGGGTGAGGGGGCAGTCTCGCTGCACTGGTGGGAGCGGGAAGCGTCGGAGCCGCCGGGAGTCACCGGGAGGGGTTTTCATGCCGGCGGCGACTTTGCTCCACGCCGCGGTCAGGGACAGCGGGGGACGCACAGGTGCCGAATGTTGCACAACACGGAGGAAGGACGCCGAGGGAGGGGGGAGGAGACCGCAGGCGACGGATCTTCCACGTGTTTGTGCCAGAACACAGGCTTACGCGAGCAGCAACACGGAAGGCGAACCAGCGTACCAGGGTTCGGCGGGTTCATGAATTGCCAAGGTCGCAACTCAAGTGTGGCTGCGCAGATAAAGTCATGCGAAGGACAGTCCAGGTTGCAAGAACAGTGCAGGGGTCCAGCTTGACGACCACACGTGTCGCGATCGCGCACACCAGGGGCCGAACACGCAAGCAACCACGGGCAGAGAGCCGAAGCAGTATCACGTAGCGAAATCGGCCAGGGTCAGGGCCCGGCTGGAGCCAGCCAAAGGACGTGACGGGACCGACCGTGATCGAGGCGGCGTTGTGCGCCGCGCGTGCCAGGTGGATGGTTTCTCAGAAGGGCTTAAGCGACCCGTCCTCCTCTTCCTCCTCCTCTTCCTCCTCTTCCTCCTCCTGGTCCCTCCTCCTCCTCCTCCTACTCCTCCTCGTCCCTTCTCCTCGTCCCTCCTCCTCCTCCTCCTCCTCCTCCTCCTCCTCCTCCATCTCCTCCTCCCCCTCCCCCTCCCCCTCCCCCTCCTCCACCTCTTTCACCTCCTCCTCCTTCACCTCCTCCTCCTCCTCCTCCTCGGGTCGCCTACGGCCCCGGGGGAAACCGTGCAGTGCCAGGAGGTGACCACGGCACAACATCGTGGCCGAAAGGCCAGAACCTCCAGGCAGTGGAGAGATCGTCGCAGATCACGTCGCCCAACTCCTGGGTGGACCATCCTCCCACCACATGGCAGAGAGGCTGACCACCATCATCTACGTCGGCTCCTTCTTCATATGCGTACTTCTTTGGCAAGGACTGTAGTTGATCTTCGTCTTCAGCTTCCTCGTTGGCGTGGTTTCCTTCAGGATTGGCCGACGTCGCCCGGCTCCACGCCGGCCAGCAAAACCTGGTGCTGGGCAGGGCCGCGCAGCAGCGGCGCAGCAGCCGGGCAACACAGAAGCCGCCGGGGCCGCCAGGGCGGCAGGGCCGGGGAGCGCCGGCGCTGCATGCGCCCGCACGAGGTGGCGGCCGCGGAGGGGGAAGAGGGCGGCGGACGGGGGCCCCGGGAAAGAGCGCGCAGCCCCCAGCGGGTGTCCAGCGCACTCCCCGCACGCCTCGCGCCACGGGCCGTCCCATGGGCGAGCTGCGGGGGACGCCGACTCGCTGGCAGACCGCGGGGGAAGAAGGCGGAGGGCCAGCGATCAACACTCGACGGCGGCCCTGAACGCAGTGGGCCTCGGAGTGCCTCATGGGGCTCCAGGGTGCCTGAACCCCCTCTTCCTGCTCTTTGCCAAGTTGTCGTCGTCGTCGTCGTCGTCGTCGTCGTCATCGTCTTCGTCGTCGTCGTTGGCGGCGGCGGCGGCGGCGTCGGCGTCGGCGTCGGCGTCGTCGGCGTATTTAGCGGGCGTCCAGCGCACTCCCCGCACGCCTCGCGCCATGGGCCGTCCCATGGGCGAGCTTCGATTATTTTTATAAAGCTCCCCCATGTCGGCCCAGGGGAGCCCGCGCTGGAGCAGCGGTGGCGGGAGTGCGGTCGAAAGAACAGGGGGGGAGGGACGCGGGTCGCCCAGAATAATCCGGCGCCGGCAACGCAGAGACCAGGGGGGCAACAACTCATCCAACTTGGAGAGAGAAGGGGACACGTGCGCATGCCAACAGACACCAGGGTTACCAGGGCGGCGAACTCCGGCACAGACGGTTGCAGAGACATGGGCACGGCGGGCCCACAAACAGAAAAACACCAGGAGCACAAACTCACCGCGAGGCTGGCCGAACGCCGATCCCGAGCTGAATGGAAATCGCAGGGATCTGGAGCGGGCTGCGATGGCCCTTGCAGCGGGAGCTCTCTGAGCCCAGCAACACCAGGGCGGCAAAGCGGACATGACCACACGCAAGCGAAACGTGTACCAGGTTCAGGTGTGTGAGCCGAACGGGCGTGGCAGCGACCAGGGTCAGTGGGACCCAGCCGGGGCTCCGTGCCGCCTCTCGTGCCCGTGCCTGCACCCCAGCTGACTGCTGCTGTTCGCTTGGCCGTCCTGTATCCCAGCTCTGGTTCCACTCGTCGCTTGGAAAAAAACACCCGCCCCACAACAGTCTTTCTGCCAGCTCATCCTGGGTGTACGCTGGCGTGTCTACAGGCACTGTGTTAGGCATGCCAGCACGGCACACCCCGATTCAGTAACCCCAGGGCCGACGAGGCCGAACCGAGGAGCCATGCAAGTGCTGAAGACTTTCGCACGCCGGCGAAAGGCCAGAGCAGACGGGCGGGCAGGCATGCACACGTCAACATCACCAGGGCGGCGAGAAGCCGAGGCCGAAACTGTGGTGGGAGCAGGCGTGTGCGTGTAACAACGTTGTCTTCAGGGCGGCGAAAAGCCGAGTCAGACAGGTGGGTGTGCATGGGCACGACAACGTGACCAGGGCGGCGGAAAGTTTGAGCCCCTTCGCACGATCCCGATTGTGCGTGCGAAAACGCTGGCCTCAGTATTTTGGCTGTTCAGAGTTCCCGATTGAGCTGGCGGGGATGCTGGCGTCGGAGCTTTTAGCTGTGCTGGCGAGGATGCTGGCGTCGGTGCTTCCGGCTGTGCTGGCGAAGGTGCTGGCGTCAGTGCACCCAGTTGTGCTGGCGAGGACGCCGGCGTCGTTGATCCGCGCTGTGATGGCAAGGATGCTGGCGTCGGTGCTCCCGGTCTTGCTGGCGAGGATGCTTTCGTCTGTGTTTCCGGGTTCGCTGGCGAAGATGCTGGCGTCGGTAATCCGCGCCGTGCTGGCGAGGATGCTGGCGTCGGTGATCCGCGCTGAGCTGGTGAGGAAACTGGCGTCGGTGTTCCCGGCTGTGCAGGCGTGGATGCTGGCGTCATTGATCCGCGCTGTGCTGTCTAAGCTCCCTGCTCGGATGATCCGCGCTGCGCTGGCGAAGATGCTGGCGTCGGTGATCGGTGCTGTGCTAGCGAGGATGCTGGCGTCGGTACTCCCGTCTGTTCTGGCGGAGACAATAGCGTCGTTGATCCGCGCTGTGCTGGCGAGGCTGGCGTCGGTGATCCGCGCTGTGCTGGCGAGGAAACTGGCGTCGGTGCTCCCACCTGTGGTTGCGAGGGGTTGCGCCTGCGCTCCTGGCTGTGCTGGCGAAGAGGCTGCCGTCGTTTATCCGCGCTGTGCTGGCGAGGGTCCTGGCGTCGGTGATCCGCGCTGTGCTGGCGAGGATGCTGGAGTGAGTGTTCCTGGCTGTGATGGCGAGGATGCTGGCGTTGGTGTTCCTGGCTGTGCTGGAGAAAATGCTGGCGTCGGTGGTCCTGGCTTTGCTGGCGGAGTGCTAGCGTCGGTGATCCAGCTGTGCTGGCGAAGATGCTGGCGTCGGTGATCCCCCGCTGTGCTGGCGAAGATCTTGCCGTCGGCGATTTGATCCGCGTTGTGCTGGCGAGGATGTCGGCGTAGGTGGTCCGCGCTGTGCTGGCGTCGGTGTTCCCGGCTGTGCAGGCGAAGATGTTGGCGTCGGTGGTCCGCGCTTTGCTGGCGAGGGTCCTGGCGTCGGTGATCCGCGCTGTGCTGGCGAGGACGCTGGCGTCGGTGATCTGTGCTTTGCTGGCGAAGATGCTGGCGTCGGTGCTTCCAGCTGTGTTGGCAAAGATGCATGCGCGGCTGATCCTGTCTATGCTGACGAGGACGCTGACAACGGTGCCCTTGCTGTGCTGGCGAGGATGCTGGCGTCGGTGCTCCCAGCTGTGCAGGCGAGGATCCTGACGTTGGTGATCCGCGCTGTGTTGGCGAGGATGCTGGCGTCGGTGATCCACGCTGTGCTGGCGATGATGTTGGCGTCGGTGATCCCAGCTGTGCTGGCGAGGACGCTGGCGTCGGTACTCCGGCTGTTTTGGCGAAGATGCTGGCGTCGTTGATCTGCGCTGTGCTGGCGAGGAAGCTGGCGTCGGTGCTCCGCGCTGTGATGGCGAGGACGTTGGAATCGGTGCTCCCGTCTGTTCTGGCGGGGATGCTAGTGTCTGTGCACCCGCTTGCGCTGACGAAGATGCTGGATCCAATTTGACATCCTGCGGCCTGATGGGCAGCGGCGAGGCACGCTGCCCCTGCTGCCCACTTGCACACTCGCCGCTCGCAGCCCTCTAGGTGATCGTGCTGGGCTCCATCCCAAAATCAGGTCTGGCGTCGGGCGAGGCGTCGGGCTGGTCGTCGAGCTGGGCGTCGAGTTGAACGCCGACGTCGGGCACGGGGTCGAGTAGGGCGTCGGGCAGGGCGTCGGGAGAGGCGTCGAGTGGGGAGACTGGCAAGGCGTCCGCTACGAGGCCGGACGGGGCCGCCACCCCGGCGCCGCCGGCCGCCGCAGTCACCAGAGCGGCCGCAGCAGCCGCCCAGGCCGCCGCGGCCATGGAGGCGGCGGCCGCGGCGCCAGCGGGGCTCGTGGCGGAGCTCGCGGCGGCGGCGGAGGCCGTCGCGGCGGCCGCGGCCCTGGCCGCGCGGGCGGCGCCCGCGGCCCTGGCGGCGCCAGGCGGCTCCAGGCCAGTGGGCGCCGAGCGGCGGGCAGCAGCGAGCTTGGCGCAGGTCGTGGTGGGTGCGTCAAAAGCCGAAGTAATGGCACTGCGTGTAATAAGGACCCGGTAGTCCGCATGTAGCACGGCTTCGCTACAAAACGACAGGCGGACCGGGTGTGGACATTCCCCCGACGCGCTTCGGGTCGGCATGGGTGCGCGTGACGGCGTTGGGAGTGATCCTTTCCGAGCCTGTAGTGCTGATTTTTCAATTGACAGTTTGAGCAACGCGGACAAGGGCCTCTCGTGCGCGGGACCTGGGAGGCAGCTGTCCTACCTGATGCGCGATGGAGTCGACTGGGTGCTCGAGGCATGACGCGGGGGGACAACGTGGCGCACCGCCCACGACGACAACTGAATGGCATTTCTGCGGCGGATGAAGCTGGTGCTACCTGGTGCGGCGCGCCGTTCTTCGGGGCGCGTCCCCTGGCAAGTGATACCCCAACCACAACTTGAGCTGTGTTGACTAGGGGCTGTCGCGCGCCTGACCTGACATATAGGCCCGCCCCCTACCAGACTGCAGATTGTGGCTTCAGCATCGGGGAAAGGCGATCAGCTCATCAGGTCCCAATGCAGATTTTAAGCTCCTAACGTCATGTCCTTCACCGCAGTTATCTGGCTCAAGGGATTGAGGCTTGTTAGCGCCTGCCAGGCTAGACGGCGTGCCTCGGCGCTGCCTGCTAGCCGAACTGCGATGGAACCGCCAGTGGGTCTCCAATGTGGGAGAGAGCTGGATGACGCAATTAATTCATGCGACGTACTGTCGACTGCCAGGTTTTCAGCCGACTAACGAAGATCACTCTGCGCGCCGCGCCGAGGTGAAAATCGCGCAAGGGACGAGGGACCTATCCACGCAGAAAGCCGAACGTGCAGCACAACTCGAGAATCACTGCAGAGAGGGCGCTGCGACCGCCGCGCGCTGGGATGCGCTGTCGCGACCGACCGCCGACGGAAGAGGGGCGCCCGCACCTGCGCCTTCGATGCGCTCCAGAGCATCGCCACCAGGTACCGCGCTGCAATGGCGCGGGCGCCGCTGTGGGCCACTAATCTTCGTCGGCCCACCGCGGACAGGCCCCAGCGGACAGGAGATGACCAATGCCCAGCGTGTCCAATATATTTTGTCCATGCAGGTCTACGAGATGGCGGACTTCGAGGGCGCCGAGCGGAGAGCCGTCCACTCCGAGACTCTGACTCTGAGACTCTGTACGACGTCGGGGATGTCATCCTGCATGCCGCCAGCGAGCGCGGCAACGAACCTGATCTTCAGCGCGCGCAAACGCGCAACTTGCGCGTGACAGCGCAGACGCGCGACGGGGCTACATGCGCGCGAGGGCGACCCGAGCGGGAATTTGGAAACATGAGTGGAGGTCGACGACGACGATCTGGAGCACCTCAGGAATCACAGAGCCAAGTGCCGGGTACCAGTCACCAGCGCAGGAGAGTTCGACACAAGGTGCGCATTCCAACTCGGGCCACCGTCCAACTACAGCCCGCAGTGGCCACATTTCGGCAGCATTGAGTGGCGCCCGCCAGCCGATGTCGAAGTCGAACCAGACATCGACGCCACCGCCGTCGCACCAACCAAGATCGCCCCAGTCGAGGTCTTCACGGGGCGACGGCTCTTGCCGCGAGGGGCGCCGGATTGGATCGAGCTTGAAGAACAACGACGCGTGCCAAGCTGCTCGCAAGTCCCTCGCGGCGAAGCGGAACGACCGTCACGGCGACATCGGCGACGACCGCGACTTGCTATTTCATAAGTCATTGTTCGCGCCGCACAAGCGGGCCATCGAGATCTTGCCGCGGGCGATCGAGGGGGGCCAGATCGCCGGGCGAGAACGGTCGCGCCCGCCCCCGCGGATGGCGAAAGCTCGATCACGCGTGCTTCAAAACAGACGCCTCACCATCAACCCTGTTCCGCAACCGCAAGCCCGCCGCGACCCTCCGCTGCCCGCGTGCCCACCGCCACCGGCATGCCTGCCAGAGCGCAGAAGGTCCAGCTGCGACGGGCTGACAACGCGGCTGCAGGTGCTGGACATCCGCTCAGGCAGGCCGCTCAGCCAGGCGCACCAGCCCCTATGCCCGCGCCCGCGAATCTACCCTGAACTCAACCCCAAACATTGTTTCAGCCAGGTCAACTACTTCAACGCTGAGACTCTAGCGTCATCCCTGGACTACCCCAGCAACTACCTACTCATGCGCGGAAGGAACGATTTCTATCGCCATGAGCAGGGCGGCGCTGTCCGAAGCCCGCCGCTCGCGCCGAGACGTTCAGGACAACCGCCGTCGCCGAAACCAAGGGCGCCATCGTCGCCTCCGCGCTCGGTGCGCGTCGACATCTCTGCCGTGGGCGGCTGGGCGTCCCTCTGCAAGAGACTCTCAGACGCCACCGAGAAGAACGTCACGGTGATAACCGCGGACGAGCCGTCGAACGACCTGGCTGGCGACTCTGAGGTCGAGACCTGCGCCCGCGACTTCAAGAAGAAGCGCCGCGACAAATTTCTGCTGCCGGAGGGCATCCTGAAGAGCATCGCAGAGATCCAGACGGCGAACCCACGTTTGGCGATCGACCATTCCGACACCGTCCAAGCCAGCACCAACCGACCGGGCCGACTGAACCGATTGCCACCGCAGCGCAGACGCCAATCCAGACCGAGTTATCGGGGAAACGGACCACAACCAGCATGACATCAACGACCTAATCAACCTGCTGGCCGACGCACGAGCGCCAACGCCGACGGCGCCCGCGCCGGCCCGGGGCGGTCATCCCGCGCCCAGTTGCGCGCCAAAGAACGGTCATAATGTCCAGCCGACCAGTTTAATGTGAGCGAGTGCCATAGCGTTGAGCACAAACAAGATTCTAAAAGAGGATGCCAGAAACCGCCTCCGCAGAGCAATCAGCTATGGCAAGCAGTGCCAGCCAGGCCCCCGCCGCCACGCCGCGAGAAAGCGGGCGCGCCCGCCGCCGCGGCCCAACTGGCAGACGACAGGCGGCTCGGCCCGAGGACGAAGCAGGTTAATGTTGCACAGGCTGCTCAGCAGGTCCCTAGCAGTCCAGCCCCCGCAACGCCCCCCCGCAACGCGTGGGGGTGACGTTCGCGTTCCTGACGAACCATCATCGCCTTGGTGAGGGCGCCGCCCTGCCAGGGAGCCTGGTGTGACAGCGGCCTGGCGATGACCATTCATGGGCCAGACGAGCGGGCGCCAGTGCCGGCCCCAGACAAGGTCCTGGCCAAGGGCGCCGAAGAAACGTAGACGCGAGTGGCATCCTTGCGGCCAGCCACATGAGGAGATAGCATTGCGCCATCAGGTATTAAGAAGGGATAGGGAGCTGCGTCGCCTGTGCAGCCCGATCGCCCGCAGGAGCCCGCTATTGCGGCGGGTGCGGGAGAGCGAGCACAAACGCTGCACTGTAAATGATCTGTGCCCATAGACGTATCATGCACGTGCGTGTCCACCATTGCGGCGGCATCAGTCGAAGTGGCCGGATTGCCCACTGCCGCACGTACTTGTTGAAGAACCGAATTGCCGGGACTAAGCCCCGACGGGGGGGGGTCCAGGTAGCGTAGCCTGGCGGCCTGGGCCGCCTCCATATTGGCGAGGCCCTGGTCACTGAACTCCTGGGGGCCTCGGTCTCTCAAAATCAAAAGCGAGTCGCTGACCTTCTCTCATCGATGAGGTCGACCACCCAGTGAGAACGGGCGAGCCGGTCAGGGGGCCTGCTGCCAGCATATAGAGAAAGGATGTCCGTGCGCGTCTTGCTCAGGGTTGTGCCGCCGGACGGTGCCATTTCCAAGTGGTCCGATAACATGTTTGCGAAGCCCTCTGCGACGTCAGCGTCCGTAGGGATGTCAAGCTCCACCGTGTTTTCCAACTCTAGGTCACCAGTGCCGAGCATGACGGCGTCCTCAGCGTCGCGCGAATCGCGCGTAAGTTGGCGCCTCGCGATATTGGCCGCCTCTGGCGCTAGCACCGGGCCAGCAGGTGGCCGCCTCCGGCGGAGAGCAGCGGCGAAGGCATCTGTGGTGCTGGTGGGCCCACGCTGGTGCTGCTCGGCGCGCGCCTCCAGGAATGGGCACATCGAATCCCAGGCCTCGACCAGGCCATCATCCCGCGCGGGCGCTGCTGCAGCTGGGCCGATACCGTCTGGGACAGCAGCAGCCGAGCCGTCTGACGTAGGCGGAGGCGCGGCAGCCGTAGCCAACCCCCGGGGCCGGCACAGCGCGCGCAGGCACGGGCTCGGTCGTGCGGCGGAGGCGCCCGAGTCCATGGCAGTCACATTGCAGAGTTGCAGATTGCGGGCCTTCACGAGAAAGCTGGCGCAGGCCACTGAGGAGGGCCCGGCCAGTCTCATGAGAAGCAACATCTTGCCATTGGAGACGATCTGGGGGATCCCCAGCGTCGTCACCACAATCAGAATCACTATCAGGAGCGATGCAAAAGTATACGTGTCCGTTGCCATGGACGGCATGCGTGGCCACTGGGCCCGCGGCCGCCGCAGGCGCGACCACCGCCTGCGAGGGAACCCAGACGCCCTCCGAGGGGCCACCTCCGGGCATGCGCTCGGGGGCCACGATGACCGACGTCCAACGCGAAGCAATCCGGATTCCCGTCGACGCCATCAGCAGCATAAGCTACCCAGAGGTGTTGTGCGAGTGGCAAACGGACCCGTATTGCATCGACCGCGTCGAGCACGACCAGGTGGCGCACTACTTAAACGACGCTTGGCGCAAGAGCTTCGAGGGGCCAGCTGGCGACCGCGTCCCGCCCTGCAAGATGCGGACCAGCCATGCGGTGTTAGTGCGCTGGGTCATCTACCGACTGAGCAGCGTCTCCCTTTGCCCGGTGGCTAGGGACCGCAGAGACTTACCTGCGCCGTGCCGAGCCCAACGTGACTGTGACGAGCTGCGTGAAGCTCCTCCTGCGCTGCAACCCGACGAGGACACCGACGCCATTCGCCGCTTCCTCCTTCCAGAAGGACGTCGCCATGCTTTGCTGGACGAACCAATTGCGGCAACATAGTGATGCCAGCAGAGCAATCATCCCCGCGCCTGCACCGAACGACCAACAACCTCGCGACCGCGATTCACCGTCGGGCCCCGCGAACGGCCCCAGCCACCAGGGCACCGTGACAGGCCCAACGAGTCTTGACGACGACCTACTTGCACAGAGCCAACAAAGTCACGGCCAACAGCAGGCACCTTCTATTTTGTCAGCCACCCACAGTGGCCACGGCACGATGCCGACTGCCGACCTTTTCAAGCGAGGATTGGTGCGCGCGACGGACAGGAGGGCTCTCAAGCAGCATCAGCAGCAGCTCCTGCTGGCACAGTGCGCCTTCCCAACATCACCGCGGGAGGTCATGCCACTGCCGCGACCGCCGACAGCTCGAGTCAGGACGGCGGGCAAAATGCGCCCAGCAGCGGGGTCTACCTAGTCGACGCGCGTTGCCCTGTATTGCGGTCCCACGCGACCGCCATCCAGGACTAGAAAGAGGACGAACACTTCATCGGCTACGACAGTGCGGACTTCCATCAAGGCGGGCGCTGGCCTACTTGCTGGCGCAACCAGCGGTCACCCTCGACCTCAGTCCACGGGAGCCGCAGCGGGAGCGGGCGACCCCATTGCGGCGTGATCGGTGACAACACGACGCCCGCCCCAGTGTGGTTCTATTCTCGAGGTACTGGGCACATAGTAACATTGGGCTCCAAGGCCCGCCGTGGCTCTCTCACCCACGGAGGATCAGTCCGACGTGCCGCGAAGCATCACGACGGCGGCTACAGCTACAGCAGGCTATGCTATGCAGTGGGTCCACGGTAGCATGGGGCTACACAGCCCGCCGTGGCATTCCCACCCACATATGGGAACCAACCGGCGTGATTTTTTCGTGGACGCACTTCGTCCGACGCATGCCTGCGTGTTTGCCGTAACACAGGGCTCCCAGGCCCGCCGCAACCTTCTCGCCCATAATGGTCAGGACCATCGCCAAGTCGTGAAGTCCTCTCACGCGACTCCTTGACGCCACCTCAATCCCGCCGTCGTCGGGTCTCGGAGGCGTGTGACACGAAGGACCCACCATCAGTTAGGCCGCTGGGAGCTTTCTCCAAACCTTCCTTTCCTTCCTGGCTGCCCATTTCTCTCACGCTTCGCCCGCTTCCTTCCCGACTGACCTACGCTTTCTCCACTATTGCGGTGCGGGGCGGGTGGGGCGATCACATTTGCTGGGAGGGAAAGGGAACCGACGGCCGACGGCCCCTCGGCGTTGGCCAGGAGGCCGCGGCCACCAGACCTGCCAGCCCACCGTCGTCACTTTTCTTTTTTGCCACATCGCCTGCGCATCTCCGGCCCAGCCATACCTGCAGCGCCGCCCTGGCGTTCAGAGCTCGTTCACTTGCCAGTCTTGCCTCACTCATCCCACTCGCCTACCGCTGCACCCAACCTCAACTTCTGCACTTCGCGGCCGTCGTAGCAACGCCACCTCCGCTCGCTGCTTGGGGAGAGAGGGGACGGAGCCAACCGTCGGACGAGCTGGCGTTGGCGGGGGCGGCTGCGGCAACGGCCTGGCCGCCGCTATCTCCAACCACGTCGTCCCTCTTCCCAGCTGGTCAGTTCGCTCGCCATCTATATTTCTCTGGCCAGTAGCTCAGCGCCGCTGCATCTGTTGCTGCTTCCTGCTTTCACCGCCACGCCGCGCCGCCCCGCAGCACACGAGTCGCAACGCCGCTGCCACTGTGCGCACCACGGGGTGCCACCGCAGCCAGACGGCGTAACCCCTCCCCTCCGCCGGTGGCCAGTCCAGGGTGGCCCCCAGTTCCGACCCTGGGAGCCCTTCGACCGCGGGGCGCCTGGAAGTGCCTGGGGGCCGTCCCGCTGGGATGGCCTATGACTGAAGGGAGAGGCCTTGACGCCATGCTACTCTCGGCGAGTGTGGCATCGGCCACGCTGTCTCACACCACAGTTCCACCACCAAGCGCCGCGTCGCGCCGCTCAGCATCCCCTACTCATCCCCCCATCCTCGATCATGTGCGTTCCCCCGAAGGGTGCCGAGGGACACCGTCACGTCGCCCCTGGGTGGTCTGTCGGATCACTATACCCCAAGGGTGGGTGGGTGGGAACTTCAGTACGGATCTAATGCTACTAGTTCGAAAGTCGAAGGAGGAGTGGGATCAGGATGAGGATGTGGATGAGGATGAGAATGTTAAGTAGGATGATGATGAGGATGAACGTGAGGATGGGGATGAGGATGAGGATGCGGAGGAGGCGGAGGAGGAGGACAGGACAGGACAGGACAGGACAGGACAGGACAGGACAGGACAGGACAGGACAGGACAGGACAGGACAGGACAGGACAGGACAGGACAGGACAGGACATCCGCATAAGGGGTCAAAGCCGAAACGCCCGCAAAAGGAGCTGTGGGGTACGACTTGCAAATACCCATGCGATTATAGTATGCCGCACACCCAGACTTCTCATGGGACAGGCAGGGGGCATACCCCGTAGCTCAAGGGGGCGAGCTCCGAGGTGGCCTCGTGAAGAGATGCTCCCTGATTAAGACGAGTCCCGACGGGCCAGCGCGAGGGGAACAGCTGCTGGCCTGTTCGCGTGCCCACTCTGGGGGGAGGAACACACCCAACGAAGATATAGGAGCAGGTGGCGGGGCGTGGCAGGAGGAGCGGCGGCGGCAGCGGGAGGCCTCCTCGACCGCGCCTCGACCCTCCCTCCTCGATCCTTCCCTCCTCGAGGCTTCCTCCTCCTCCTCCTCCTCCTCCTCCTCCTCCTCCTCCTCCTCCTCCTCCTCCTCCTCCTCCTCCTCCTCCTCCTCCTCCCCCTCCCCCTCCCCCTCCCCCTGCCCCTCCCCTCCTCGATCCTCCCTCCTCGAGGCCTCCCTCCTGGACCCTCGGCCTCCCCGGCGTGCCTGCCTCGACCCCGCGCTGGCGGGGCCCGCGCCTGCCCGCGCCAGAGGCGAGCCTGGCCCCCGCCAGCCCGCGCCCGCCAGCCGCCCGCTTCGCGGGCCTGCCGCGGCCCGGGGGGGCCTCCGCGGGCCCGCCGGCGGGCGGGCGCCCGGCCCACGGCGGAGACGAGAAAGAGGATCCTCTTCCTCCTCCTCCTCCTCCTCGTCCTCCTCCTTGTCCCTCCCTCCTGCCTCCTCCTCCTCCTCCTCCTCCTCCTCCTCCTCCTCCTCCTCCCTCCTCCCCTCCTCCTCCTCCTCCTCCTCCCCCTCCTCCTTCTCCTCCGCCTCCTCCTCCTCCTCCTCCTCCTGTCCTCTCCTCCTCCTCCTCCTCCTCCTCCCCCTCCCCCTCCTCCTCCTCCTCCTCCTCCTACCTCCTCCTCCTCCTCCTCCTCCTTGTCCTTCTCCTCTCCTCCTCCTCCTCCTCCTCCTCCTCCTCCTCTCCTCCTCCTCCTCCTCTCCTCCTCCCCCTCCCCTCCCCCTCCTCCTCCGCCTCCTCCTCCTCCTCCTCCTCCTCCTTCTCCTCGGCCTCCTCCTTCCTCTCTCCTCCTCCTCCTCCTCCTCCTCCTCCTCCCTCCTCTCCTCCTCCTCCCTCCTCCTCCCCTCCCCCTCCCCCTCCTGCTCCTCCTCCTTCTCCTCGTCCTCCCTCCTCCTCCTCCTTCTCTTGATACTTACTCACTCACTCACTCACTCACTCACGTCACCTCACACTCACTCACTCACTCACTCACTCGCTCGCTCACTCACTCACTCACTCACTCAGGGTTGATGATGTCTTCCTCCTCCTCCCGCCTCCTCCTCCTCCCCTCCCCTCTTCCTCCGCTCCTCACCTTCTCCTTCTCCTTTCTCTCCTCCTCCTCCTCCTCCTCCTCCTCAGTCCCCTCTTCCTCCTCCTCCAGTCCCCCTTCCTCCTCCTCCTCCTCCTCCTCCTCCTCCTCCTCCCGCCTCCTCCGCCTCCTCCTCCTCCTCGTCGTCGTCGTCTTCGTCGTCCTCCTCCTCTTCCCATCACCACCACCATAGATATGACGGGGGAGAAGGGAGGATGGGGAGGTCCTCCTCCTCCTCCTGCTCCTCCTCCTCCTCCTTTTCCTTCTCCTCCTCCTCCTCCTCCTCCTCTTCCTCCTCCTCCTCCTCCTTCTCCTTCTCCTTCTCCTCCTCCTGGTGGGAAATCGGCTCATCATCGAGGGCCCTCCCGACGCCTGCGGACTTGGTTCGTGCCGTGCCGAGGTCGGCGTTGGCTTCTGACACCGCGCGGAGCGTTCGACCTTGGACGATCGGCCGTTTCCGAAGCGCACATCGTGCAACGTCGGCCGATTCCACGTTGATCGCCGTCGGCGGGGTCGCCGCCGGTCCACACGACGCGAACCTACCGCATCTTGGTCTGATGATGTTCCAACCTACCTTAGCTTGGATCACCATGTTGCAGTGAGGCAGATTTTCACCGATAGGTTCAGCGTCAGGAGTTTCTGTCCGTGACCAATTGGGCTCAAGGGTAAAACACCTAGTCTGTCTCCGTCTGCCACAGTTGGTAGCGGAGCGTGGCCCGGGGCGAGGTGCCATGGGCGGAGGCGACCCTGCCACGAGGTAGGCGGCCTGTCGCTCGCGTGCCCTCGTCCGCGGCTGCGCTCGCACCGACGAAGCAGCGTGGGATCCACGGCCAAGGTGATCATGCCCGCCGACGGCGAGGCCGGGACGGAGGCAACGGACTTCCACGTGGGCGCTGGCGGCCAGGAGGCTCCAGGTAGCAGCTCGGGCAGCCAGAACGCCACGGTGACCATCCGACGCGAGGAGCTCAGGGATTTGATCAAGAGCGTAGTGTCAGAGACTATGAGATCAGGGGCTCCAGACGGAGGAGGTCATCGAGGGGTCGCTCGCGAGGAACCGTCACACGATGAGTGGCACGACGCCGGCAAGGATCCTTGGCGAGAAGGTCGTGATCGAGGAGCTCCCAGTGGGGGGCGAGAGGCTGGAGGCGAAGGTCTTCAGCGAGATCGTCAAGACGGAGACAAAGACGCCCGAGGAGAAGGCCGGTGGCGTGACCCAGGCAGCGGCTGGAACAGCTGCGACGGTGGCCAGGGCAAGTCCGGGCCCGCGGAGGCCTGGGGCTCAGGCGACTGGAACGGCGGCTGGGCGGACCGCCGGAGATCGGCGTGGGACGCCGGACACGGCGGAGGCTGGGGGGGTCGAGGTGACTTCAGCGACCCACCCACCTGGCCCGGATGGGCCCACTACCGACAATGGAAGCGGGCGCTTAGGCGCTGGAATACGAACACGGATGTGAAGCTATGGAGGCGCGCCGAGAAGTTTCTCAAACTCTTCGAGTACAGCTTCCAGGCCAAGTTAGAGGACATCAGTGAGGACAAGCTGTGCTCGACAGAGTGGATCGACGTCATCCTGCAACGCATGGATCTCATGGCGGGCGAGCGGGAGGGCGACGACCTCCGGCGCGCTGGCAGGAAGGCATTCTTCGAGGCATCCAGAGAGACAAAGGAGGGGCTGACACAGTTCGTCCACCGGCGAGAAGCACAGCTTCAGGAGGCCGAAGGCATGGATCTCTGGATGAGCTCCAAGCTGAAGGGGTTGCTGTTAGAAGAAGGAGCTGGTCTATCAGCACAGGGAGTTCAGAACCTGCGCACCTTGACCCAGGGCAGGACCGATTTTGAGCATGTGGCCTGGGCGCTGAAGCAGATGGACGCCGGAGGAGCCGAGCGGCTCCTCCCCGGCCGCAGTGGCGCAGCGCTGCTGGCCGAAAGTGAGGGCTTCGGCCCGGGCGCCAGTGAAGCCGCGAGCGGTGCTTTTCAGACCTCTCCTCCCCCTCCCTCCGGTCGGTCAGAGGTAGGTGCCGATGGTGAGGAGGACGACGCCAACTACTACGACTACGACGAAGAGGTCGAGGGCGACTCAGGAGATGAGTCAGCTTGGGATGCCGAGGCGCTGCTCGCAGAGCTGGAGGACCTGAACCTGTGCGAGGACCAGTCGGAGGAGTTCTGGGTCATGATGGAGGGCAGGCGTCCGGCGGGACGGACGTGGAAGCAGAACAAGGAGCTGAAAAGAGCGGCCCGGAAGGACCGCGAGTACTTTGGCGTGAAGCCGAAGGCAGGTGAGCGGCACCCACCCCGCCGCCCTCCTCCTCCTCCAGCGGGGGCATCTCGAGCGAGAGGCTCCAGCGGTCGACGCGATCGAGGAGCTCGCAGCAGAGGCCGGGAAGGTCGAGGCATCCGCGGCAGACTGACGATCGAGCAGCAGATGAAGGTGACGAGATGCAAGCGGTGCCAGCAGAAAGGACACTGGGGACGAGAATGCCCGAAGTTCGGGGACCACGTCGGCGGCGGTCAGGCCGGCGGGGATCAGCGAGCCCGTGCTGGGGGAGAGCGACAGAAGATGTCGGCCTACATGTTCGAGGGCTTCTCCGGCGAGAGCTTTCCCATGTGGAGGGGCGAGGCCGACCAGATCTCCTCCGGAGCGGTCTACATCGTGGCAGAGGCGGACCAGGCGCTGGTCGATCCCGGGGCCGGGAGTGACCTGGTAGGAGTGCAAGCGCTCAACCGGGAGGCCCAGGCGCTCGCCACTCACGGACTGACGTACGTCGAGATCCCCAGGTCCCACCGTCCGATCAAGGCCGCCCACGGGATCGGCGGCATGGGCAGGGTCATCAGCGTGGTGCTTTTCCCGTTGTGCCTGGGAGGTGTGTTCGGGATCATCGAGACCACCGTGTTGGCGGATAATGTACCTCACATCCTTTCGGTGAATTTGCTCGATTTCCTTAAGTGCCTGATCGATCTGCCAGGCAACGAGATGACCTCCCAGACCTTGGACGATGTGATTCCTGTGAATCGTCTACCCTCTGGTCATCGCCTGGCGCAGATAGTTTGCAAGCTAGCCGCGCCCGCCTGCGTTCCCGACTCGGCGCTCAGGCGCTATCCGTTTTTGAAGAAGGACTCTTTTGAGATCGGGGGCAGAGCACCCCCCGTGATGTCAGACGACGGGGTTGTGTCGCAGTGCCTGCTCTCCCTCTCCCTCCTGATCGTCATCCTCAGCCTTGGCACAGCAATGTGGGGATCGTGCGTGGGGAAGCTCGGGGACATTCGGGAGCACTCAGACAAGTTCCAGGGGAAGGTCTTGGGAGGCCTCGGGTGGCCACGAGCTCAGCTAGCGTCAGATCACAGGGCCGGGGCCTCGGGATCAAGTCAAGCTAAGGTGAAGGGCCGACGGCCTCGAGCACAAGCAGGACCCAGGAGGGCGAGTTGGGTCCTCGTTGCGTGGTTGGCCTTGCTTATCTCTTCCGTAGCCAGTTTGGGCTCAGTTGCAGAAGCTTTCAGTCATACACGTTCCTCAGACCAGAGGCAGCATTCAGGAAGGTCAGGCGATGTCGCTGGCGCTCTGGCTGGCGTGGATGCTCTTCCAGCAGGCCATGGGAGGCAAGACCGAGCCAAGGGCGAAGAAAGCGACGGAGGAGTTTCTTGCTCGACGTCGGAACGAGTCAGAGTCAGAGGTCTCTCTCGAGGCCTCAGTCGATACGGAGATGCCAGGCACTTTCGTCAATCCGACGGCCGAGATCATGGCGCAGCAGTTGGAGCCGGGACCATCCAGTGGACCTGGCAACGGTTCGACGGCCTCGGCAGGAGCAGTCGAGGCTCAAACGCAGCTGGACCCAGCACATGGAGCACCACCGTCGATCGACCAACCGCTGTGGACGGTAGAGGAGGCCCATTCACCCGCGACGCAACCGGCAGTGGGCGGGGCCCCAGCCCCGGCAGGACTCCCGCCTACTCAGCCTCGGCAGCCGCCCGGGGACGCAAACTGGCCGAGAGACTGGCCGACGCTGCAGCGTCAAGGGGCGTCAGTACCTCACGGGGCTCCTCAGCTCGGACCTCCAGCAGCAGTCAAGCCCCCGCCTGGCTTCACGAACCCGCTGAACCCGACGGGGAACGCGCTCGTTTATCAGCAGAGCCTCCTCGGCGTCGGGACTCAAAGGGCGGCGGGAGGGGGACCCTCATCGTCAAGCGCGGGGACGACTCCTGCGGCAGCGGCGAGCGCATCCTCAGGCTCCGGGGGCTCCCCTGCAGCCGAGCAGGTGCCGCTCAAGCCGCCGCCCAAGCCGCCGCCCGCTTGTCAGCATCCCGCCGACCGGATCAAGTACTATGGGAACCAGCACGGATCGGGATCAAGGTGCTTGCAGTGTGGGCAGCGACTGGTGTGGGCGCCGCGAGGCGCTCAGGGCCTGGCAGGTCCCCCCCAACAGTCGGCCGCAGAGGCCGCGCGTGCCGCCGCCGCTTCGGCGCAGCAGGCAGTGGACATGCTCCAGAACGACCCTACCTTTCGCGCCGGCGGAGCTGCGCTGACTACGGTCAACTCCCTGAGCACCCTGCTGCAGGGACTACAGTGGCAGCTGTCCCAGGTGCCCGAGGGCGTGAGGGCGCTCTCCCGCGTGCAGGAGGCACTGGACCAGATGGCGGCGATCGCGATGGCGGCTCAGAGCACCCCCACTCAGGTGGAGGAGGGCCTCCAGCAGATCTTTCAGCAGCTGCTGGCCATCAAGGGGTCGCTGGGAGCCTTCGAGGAGTTCGGGGAGGTGGTGGACACCATGCAACAGACGATGGTGGGTATGCAGATGCAGTTGAACACCGTGGAGACGACGGTGCAACAAGTGGCGATGATGCTCGTGCAGATAGGCAACGCGGTGACGGGTCTCTACAATCATCAAGTGGCCGCTCAGCAGGTGATCGCCCAGCAGATGGAAGTGGTCGGCGCGGCGCCGCCCTCGGGGCAGCACGGCTCCGGGGATCCGTGGCAGGCCCATGCGGGGGGCCAGCCTCCGCCGCCGGACCACCCCCCGCCGGGCTGGAGTCCTCCACAGGAGCAGGGAGGAGCACCCACCGTGCCGACGACCACGACGGGCCAGCCCGTCAGCCCGCTGCTCAACGAGCTGGGAACCATCCCGGAGGAGGCCCCAGTGCTGGACGGCCCGGAGTGGGAGGTCCTCCCGGACCAGCTCTAGAACGCCTAGGGGCCCGCGGGAGGCGACAGGCCTCTCGCGAGAAGGGCCCGAGTTTCAGCCTCTCTGCATGCTTCGCTCAGTGCGGCTGCGAGACGTCCGATCCTCACAGCACTTCTGGCCCTCGAGGGGCATCTCAGACACAGGGCACCCCTCATCCTCCTTCCTCTCCACTCAAGTCATTACGGGGCCCGAAAAGACCGAAGCAGGCTTGGGGCGATCTGGGGCCCGAGTGGCTGGACGGGGACGTCACCAATGACGACCGCGAGGTGGCTTGCGGAGCCTCGGTCCGGAAAGCTCTCGGCGAGTGCGCTGCCATGTTTGGGTTCGGGGGAGCGGGGGTGAGTCAGCAGCTAGAGCTCGACGAAAGCTACCCCGCCCGCCGGAGAGCTAAGGTCTCCTTCTCCGAAGTGTTCTCTCCTCCTAGGATTGCTCCTGAGGTGGCCAAGGCGGGAGCCCCTCTCGGAGCTCGGGCCAGTTGGGACCTTCGCCAGGGATGGGATTCGTCTCGAAGGTCTGACGTCAGAGAGCTCTGGAGGCACCTCGAGGAAGACAAGCCAGAGACCGTTTGGCTGTGTCCTGAATGTAGGGCGTTCTCTGCGATCAATCGCATCAATCGGGATAGGATGGACCCCGTGGAGTGGCAGAGGATCGTGACTGATGGCGTTCGGGATCTTGTGCTCTGCATGGAGATCGCGGAGCACCAAGTCAACCAAGGCAGATACTTCGCGTTCGAGCATCCTCTCTACGCGTCGTCTTGGGGCTCGTTCGTCGTTCGCTGTGTCTCGTCGCTCCCGGGGGTTAGACGGATCCGTGTCGATATGTGTAGCTTCGGGATGCAGGTGGACAGTCGAGGACTGAACGAGAAGCCTACTGGACTACTGTCCAACCATCCGCTTCTCCTCCAGCGTTTGGAGAGGCATCTCTGCACCGGGGGGCGCCAGCATGCTGTCCTCGAAGGGGGTTCGATAACCACCAAGGCGAGTTGCTATCCTCTCCAGTTTTCCCGAGCCGTGGCCAGGGCCGTGGCTGAGCGCTGGGCGGGGGCTCCCATTCGGAGCAAGGCGGCTTGGGCCGACCTCGTCGAGCACGACTACCCGGAAGGGGAGGCCGGGCCTGCGGAGGGGGAGAGCGAGGTCGTCTCGAGCGAGAGCGAGGACGAGCCAGAGACTCGACCGACGTCGAAAGGAGGCAAGACCACTTTCGAGGAGATCGAACCTAGTGAAGACGAGAAGAGATTAATATACAAGCTCCATGTGAATGTGAACATGGGGCACCCCGAGGTCAGAAAGTTTGCGAGGGTGCTCAGGGCTGGAGGGGCGAAGCGCCGACTCGTGCGCTGGGCCCGTGCCAAGTTCCATTGTTCCGAGTGTGCGGAAAGGGCCCGATCGGGCCTTCATCGAAGAGTGGCGCTCCCGCGCACGTTTAGATTCAACCACATCGTGGGAGTGGACCTCATATACTTGGAGTTCCAAGGGGTGACGAGGCCATATCTCAACATCGTGGATCACGGATCTAATCTTTAAGTGATGGCTCGAGTCACGTCGGCCACGGCCTCAGAGGTGTGGTCGGAGTTCCTTCGAGCGTGGATTAGACCTCTGGGGGCCCCCCAGTTCCTGATCTCGGACGGGGGTTCGGAATTTGGGGCGCGTTTCGCCCGCGGTCTTGAGCAGTGGGGAGTGTGCCACCACGTCTGCGACGCAGACTCCCCCTGGCAAAATGGGAGGGTTGAACGCCATGGGGGGTGGGTCAAGGAGCGAGTGCGCTCGGAGCTGGAGGCGGGGTCTTTCGTGCCGGAGACGATCGAAGAGCTCGATGACCTCATCACCGAGCTGGTTGCTCATAAGAATCGCTTCTGGCACCGCGGAGGGTTCTCCCCCCTCCAACTTGTTTTCGGAGAGAACCCCCGCCTCCCACATGACATCCTCTCCGACGACCATCGGGGGCTTCCCGGCTGGCAGGATCTTATTCGCCCGTCGGCTGAGCAGGACGAGGCCGGAGCCGAGTTTGCGAGAGCGCAGCAGATTCGGGCCGAGGCTCGACGGTTGGCGATGGAAACGACATCTCGCGAGAAGATCAGCCGCGCCTCGAGGGCGAAGCCGCCAGTCGTCCAGAGGTATACTCCTGGGCAGTGGGTGTTCGTGTGGCGACACTTCTCCCGCACCTCCTCCAGAGCCGACGCTCTCGGCCGTCGGAGAGACGGGTGGTGCGGCCCGGGGGTGGTCGTTCTCAGCGAGGGGGGGACCGTGTGGTTGGCGGTCAGGGCCCGCCTGTGGAAGTGCAGTCAGGAGCAGCTTCGATTGGCTAGTCCCGAGGAGGAGTACGGACTTCAGTTAGCCCAAGACCCCCAGTGGCAAGAGCTTCTCCTCGCCTCGCGCACTAAGCGAGTCTCGGCTGTCGATGTGCAACGAGAAGGTCCCCCGCCCGACGACTCGCTCGACGAACCCGCGATTGTGGACCCCGACACAGGACCGAGGATCCCGGGGCCTGTGGCGGTTCCTCAGGAAGAGACCGGGCCCGAGGAAAGGAGCTCTCGACCCAACCCTTCTCGGGTCGGGCCCATGGGCCTCCCGAGGCCACCTTCCTCGAGGGCGGGATCTCGAGCCGGATCTGTGGTGGCTCAGCCAGGTTCGAGACTGCCCTCAATTTCTGAGACTCGAGAGCCGTCCGAGATGGCTAGGTCGATCACCTCTCCTACTGCCCCTCCTTCTCCTCGCCGGGATGAGAGGGATGATGAGGGATCGGGGGAGTCCAGGGGTCCGACGGACGCCCCCGGACCGCCGGGAGAGGCGTCGAGCGGGAACAGTGACCCTGCTATCCCACCTCCTCCCGCTCCTGTCTCCTTACCTCCCGCTCCCGCTCCGGCCGAGGGGAGACAGAGTCGAACGAGGCTGAGGCAGCCATCCGACGTGCCCCTGTGCATTGCGTGAGCTCGGGCAGAGAGCTGCCCGCCCGAGATGAAGAGGGCCAAGACGGAGGGAGGCTCCGACTCCTCGGCGCCAGCCCCGCCCGAGGTACCGAGCCCGGGGGGGACCTCTCTCCTCCCTCCCTCTCCCGGGGTTGGTGTTGGTGGTGGTGGCGGTCCCGGGCCAGGACACTCCCAGGAGCGTCCTCCCATGATCCCGGGTAGTGAGCCAGCGGCCTCCGTCCGTGACCGTGTGAGAGCGATTGAGGAACGTGGTCGATCAAAATCTCCTAGCGGCACCGGGTTTGAGGGGGCCACCGAGGATTTTGGGCTGGCGGCCGAGCAGGGGGGCGTTAGGGTTTTCCCCATGCAGTCGAGCTGGACCGGGGTCTGTGAAGATGGCGGCACTTTCGCCACGGGTCGAGGGGCCGAAGTTTCTCTGAAGAAGCTCTCTCCGGCCGAGCGGGCCAAGTTTAGTGCCTCGGACCAGAAAGAATGGGCTGCTATGATGGGGGCCGGGGCCGTTCGAGTCGTTCCTCCGGCTAAGGCGAGAGTCATGCGTCGTGAGCTCCCGGACAGGATCATATCCAGCCGGATGGTTCGTAGGTGGAAGCCGGTGGAAGGAACGTTTGCCGAGCCGGAGGCCAAATCTAGGTGGTGCGTGCACGGCCATCGCGACCCGGACTCGGGCTCGCTGGCAGTGTACGCACCGACTCCCCAGACCTCGTCGATCATGATGTTTCTGCAGGTTTCGGCCAACCTGCATCAGCTCTTGGACATAGCCGACGTTAAGAACGCCTTTTGTCAGTCTAACCCCATGCAGCGTGCTGCAGGTCAGATCTTCGTTGAGCCCTGCGAGGGCATAGACCTGGAGCCGGGGGCCCTCATCGAGCTTCTGGTGAATGTGTATGGGTTGGACGACGCCCCAGTGGCGTGGAGGCGCACGGTAGTTAGTTATCTAGAGCAGAACGGCTTTGTCCGAAGCCTGTTGGAACCGTGCTGGTGGATGCGTTACGGGTCCCAGGGCCAGATCCTCAACGTGATGTTGCTAGAAGTAGACGACTTCATGATCGGCAGCTGCGACTCGACCTCGAGAGCCTGGATTCGGCAGTTGCTGGAGGCCAGGTTCAAGTTCGGTAAGTACAGGGACT
The DNA here is from genome assembly GCA_963575745.1 of Prorocentrum cordatum. NCBI lineage: Eukaryota > Dinophyceae > Prorocentrales > Prorocentraceae > Prorocentrum > Prorocentrum cordatum. The sequence goes on from CAUYUJ010019037.1 coordinate 36,224, forward strand.
GCCGCGGGAGTCCCGTGGACTTCGCCGGACGGCGGATCACGCTTGGGGAGCAGAAGATAACCGTTGATCAAGAAAAATACATCCTTGAGGAGATTCGGCCGTTGAGTTTAGCTAGGGGAAGAATGTCTCGCAGTGATTCCCCACTCGAGCCTGATGAATTTCGAGCACTCAGGTCCCTGGTATATAAATTTAACTGGGTCGGCAGGGTGTCCAGGCCGGAGGCCGCAGGCATAGCCTCGATCCTGGCCAGTCGCCTGAAGAGTGCGACGATCTACGATGTCTCTTGTGCCAACAAGTTAGTCAAACATCTTCGGACGACGGCCTCTCGAGGCCTGACGATTTGGAGCCTGGACCCGGACCGCATGGCGTTTGTGTCGTTTTCCGATGCCGGGGGAGTAGGAGCTGACATCAAAATGAATGATGATCGGGGGCTCCCGGCCGACCCAACCCAGGGGGCTTGGTTGGTGCTGGCCACTGACAAGTCCGTGCTGTTGAATAGCTCGGTCAAGGCGTCATTCCTGGGCTGGAGGAGTAGTAAGCTGAGACGTAAGGTCCCGTCCACTCTGGCCGGGGAAACCCAGGCATTGTCCGCCGCCGTGGCGGAGGTGGAGTACCTTCAAGTGCTCTACCGGGACGTGATGTTCCAGGACGTGGATGTCCCCGAGTGCAGAAGAGCCTCAGGGCCCTTCACTACCGTGCTTCGTAGAGATTGTAAGTTGGGGTCCCGGGAGAACCAGGTGCATGTCGTAGACGCAAAGTCCATCTACGACACGATGTTGAAGGAGGGGAACGCCAGCGCCAAGGACAGGCGCACTGCACTGGACCTCGCAATTATTTGCGAAGCACTAGAACGGGCGCGCGGAAGCGTGCGATGGATCCCGCACGGCAGGATGCCAGTCGATCCACTGACGAAGGATGACATCACCAAGAGCAATGCCGCCCTGGCCGACCTCATGACACGAGGCCGACTCATCCTGGTGGACGAGAGCTCTGAACTGGATCGCCGCCGAGCGGAGCCAGAGCTCAAGGACCGCTCCCAGCTAGCGTCTCGGAGACAGTTGGCCCGGAGTCAGAGCATGCTGTCGTGGCAGGAGTTCCAGGACCAGGAGCTCTACCAGGTGGGTGGTGGTGGTGATGGTCCTGCCTCCCCCCTTTCCTCTCCCCCTCGGCCGGACGGTCCTCCCGGCCTTCCTCCACCATCATTTCAATAGTTTTCCGTCGTTGCTCTCATTCTTGCCTTGTTTTCTTGAATACGGCCGTCCTGGGGGACGGAGGCTTCCATAGAGAGCCGCGACCGTGTACTGCGTTTTTCCGCGAATGGGTGGTCACAGTTCTCCTGACATGGGGAGAGCTGAACCTAGAAGAAAGTTTGACCAGTGTTGCAGTGAGGCAGATTTTCACCGATAGGTTCAGCGTCAGGAGTTTCTGTCCGTGACCAATTGGGCTCAAGGGTAAAACACCTAGTCTGTCTCCGTCTGCCACAACCAGAAAGAGTATCGAACACCAATTAAGTGCCGAGACTGGAGGGTTTGCACGCGACGGGCCCTGGGAGGCGATTCTCGTTCGACGGGCGTTCGAGCTTATTTCCGGGATGTGGTCCTTAAGTACGATGGGGGCAGCATGCTCTTGATCATTGTCCATGCCGGCCGTCGCCGATCCTCGAGGACGATTCACGAATCAACGCCGACCAAGACGGACGGTGGCCAAGATCGACACGACGTTTCCGCGCTCATTCTTGGTCATGGTCCCCGTCCTTTACCTTCCCGAGGAGAGAGCGCTTGGCTTCCGACTCGGAGGCGCCGACGAGCAGGGGCAACGTAGGTGGGGGGAATAGGCATAGGCTCAGGGGGGAAACGCGTCGACCCCCAGTTGCACATTCATTGCCGATAGGGGCCCGATAGCCCACCGTGCGGTCCCTCAATCGCCCATTCATTGCTGATAGGGACCGATCGCCCACTTTGCGGGTTCGCTTCTGGGGGCCTATCGCCGATCCATCGGCGATTCATCGCCTATTGCAGCTCAAAGTCACCCCCCCTCCCCCTTGAGCTGGTCCCTGCTGACGTTGCCCATTAGAAGAGGGGGGTGAGGATTGCATGCCGGTCGTTGAACGTAGATATGTTTGGACTTCCGGATCCCAATCTATCTCGAGCGCCTTCAAGAACCGATGCGCTTCTGCTGTGTTTTGCAAACTTTCTGGGGGGGCCTAAACCCAATCTCCTTTGTCCGCCCTCCTGCTTCATGCTATGTGTGTGTGTGTTTGTCCAAGGAGCGAGCGATCCGATAGTCAGGCTGGGTCTGGTGCCGAGTGTACGTTGGCGGGGGCCAGTGGACAACATATGGGGCACTGGCCAACGAAGACCCCCATATGTTGACGTGAACACGTACCTCCATGTAAATACTTTTTCGCCCTTAGGGCCTGTAGGAGAGCGCGGAAGGGGGGAGGGATATGAAGGGAGCTGGCAGTTCGAAGACATCCCGTTCCACCGTTGTCAAGTGTGTGTGTGTGTGTGCGTGTGTGTGTGTGTGTGTGTGTGTGTGTGGGCGCCCCTCACATGGCTCCACGACGGCAGACACGACGCACCACGACCTTCTGGTAGGTCCCCCTTGGAAGTCCCACTCCGTTCTCTCCCCTCGGATCTCCTCACCCCGCCCTTGTCGAAGTTCCCGGGACGGCTTCCGGGGACCCCCCCCCCCCCTCCACCCCCGAGGCCCTAAAGAGCTCCCCCCCGCTCCCCCTCATCCCTCCCCCCCGACGCCCTGAAGCAGCTCTGACGATCCCCTCGAAGACTTTTGAGGCTTGGGGCATCTTGGAGGCTTCCCTGTGGGTCCTTCCTCATCGGGGTCTCTTAGGGGCCTCCCTGGGGCCTCTTGGAGGCCTCTTGGTGGCCTCTTGGAGGCCTGCTGGCGGTCTCGGGGACTATCTTGGGGTGAGAGCTCCGAAGATCAGCTCGAGCTTCTCCTCGCGGCCCCTCTCGTGGGCCTCCTGGAGCTCTCTTGGCGGCCTGGGGTCCGTCCTGGTGGCGTCTCGGGCCGTCTTTTACACCCTCGGGAGCAAAGAGGCGCGCACGTGAACATCATAGAGACAACTGCGGTTTGTCAGTGATTTTGGCTTGCAGCGCTGGCTCCCAGGGCTTGTCCAAGATTACCACAATTGTTATCGAGAGGGCTCCAGCGCGGACCATCTCAGGGCATGTTTGAGGTTGAGATCTCCCAGGGCCCTAACCACGCTCCCGAAGTTCGTCCTCCTCGCCTGCCACCTCATTGCTTTTTTTAATCTTCTCTCTCCTCTCTCTGGCTCTCTCATTCTCTCTCTCTCTCTCTCTCTTTCTGTCTTGTCTCCATTTTTCTCTTTCTCTCTTTCTCTCCTCTCCTATTTTGTATATTTCTCCATTTCTCTCTTTTCCTCTTTATCTCTTACTCTCTTTCTCTTTTCCTTTATTTCTTGCTGTTTCTCTTTCTCTCTGTACTTTCTTTTCTCTCTCCCCCTCTCTCGCTATACATAGGTATTACTCTCCATCCCTCTCTTCCTTGTGGTCGTCGCTGTCGTCGCTCCCTCCCCTGCTCCTTGTCGTCGTTGTTCTTCTCGTCCTCGTCCTCACCGTTTCCTCTTGCCCCTCCGCCGCCTCCTTTTTTCTTCTCTTCATTCTGCCTCCTCCCTCTCCCCCTCCCTCTGTTTCTCCTTGTCCCTCCCCACCCTGGACAAATCAGGATGTGCCCAGGGGCCCTCCGGAGAACCCTGGAGGCCCTTGGAGTCTTTGGAGGCCCAGACAGGGCCCTGAAAACACAGACACCTTGAGATCCGACGTTGCACACAAGAACAATCAGCATTGCAAATTACTCCGACGGTGGGACCCACATGATAATCGATTTAGCTTGTCCCGTGCCTTTTTCTTCTTCGTCTGGCGGAGGCTTCCTGCCGCCCTCCGTCCTCCTCTCCTCCTTCTTCTCCTCCTGCTCCTCGTCCTACTCGTTGCATTTCTCATCATCTTCCTCTTCCGCCTCCTCCTCCACTTCTTCACTCTCGTCCTCATGTTTCTCCTCCTCCTCGGCCTTTGCCTTACCCTCCTCTACCTCCTCCTCCTTCACCCCCTCCTCATCGCCGCCCCGCTAGTTCTCCTCCTGCACCTCTTCTTCCTCCTGGCAGGGGCGCGCGCGCAGATTTTCCTCGGCGCCCTCGCCGCCACTCCTGGCAGGGGCGCGTTCCCTGACGACGAAATCGCGCAGCCGTCGGGGACAGCCCCGCGGGCCAGGCCGTCGGGACAACCCCGCGAGCCGCTGGCGTGCGAGACCAAGCCGTTGGGACAACCCCGCGGGCTCCGAGCGGGGCGCCGCCACGCTTAGGCGGGGGGCAGCACGAAGCCCAGCTCTGCCGCGAGCTGCTCCGTCTCTGCCCAGGAGCTCTCCGTTCTGACGTCGAATTCCAGAAGCGCCTTCCGCATGGATGCCGGCGGCCCTCGCTCCATGAACTCTCACGGTGGCGGCCGCAGGATCACCATGTTCCGCATGCGCGTGGCGCTGGAAAACATGACGTAGTGGTGCAGCCACCACTGCTCGTCCAATATGCCCGTGCGACCAGCGTCCTCGTCCCTCGCGCAGTCGATTTTGGCGCCCTTGCGCAGCGTCTGGTCCTGCGACAGCGTGGGGGTGAGGTACGACGCGTGCGTCATGGTGAACCCCGAGCCTCCGCGGCCCACGGCGTGCGGCCCCGAGTTCTGCCACGTGAGCTCCTGCTCGCTGGGCCTGAACATGAGCACGCTCCTCGCCCGCGCCTCGGCCTCGCCGTCGTAGTCGGCGCCTTCGGCGCCCTGTAGCACCACCTCGGCGACCTCCTGGTAGATCGGAGACTCCGTGAAACCGTGCACCTGCAGCCAGATCGCCTGCGGTAGGTAGCGCGGGCTGAAAAGCTGGCACGGCGAGCGCTCCTCGTACCGCTGCTCGTCCTCGGGGTGAAGCTCGAAGGATACGATGGTGGCCCGTTGCTCTTGCACGAGCCCCAATTTTTTTTTCAGCTCTTCCTGCGCTGCCGTGAATTGCACCTCCATGTCGACGTGGGCCGGTATGACGCCGTGGATGTCCCCCGTCTTGTGCATGTTCGGGACGTTCAGGAGGCGCCGGTCCGCGTCGGGATCGCCCTGAATCGTGTTGCACTCGTCCACGGCCTGCAAGAAAACGAAGGGCACGCCCAGACGCCGCCGGTCGCGACGAGTGCGCGTGTCGAGCCACCTCGCCAGCGTCTCCTTGCCCATGCCGTAGCCGAGCCGAAAGTTCTCGCGCTGGTGCCGAGGGTCCAGAAACCCGTGGTTGTCTGAAGTCAACGTCGTTTCCTAGGCGGACCAGACCTCTGGCGGGAAGGGCTTGCCTTCCCGCGTGCAGCCCAAAAACGTGATCAGAGGGTCTGGGCCCCCTGGCTCGCACTGCTTCTTGCAGTTCAGCTCGAAGACGCAGGAGATCTGAGAGAAGACTTTGATGGCGCGCTGAATCTCCACCGTCGGCGGCTCCGCGTACTTATGGGGCCCCGTCGTCCAGGAGCTCGTTCACGTCCGTCAGGAGGCCGATGCTGCCCGTGGTTTTCAGCAGCACGAAATCGCCGAGGTGCAACACGATGGGGACGCGCCCGAAGTGGTGGTGCGGCCGCTTGTACGTGGACTCCTGCACGTCGTGCGTGTCACTGCGTCCGTTGCGTGCGCGAAGGTCCAGCGCGATGTACAGCGCGGCCGCCACCCGCTTGATACTTCCTTCATATTCAGGCTTCAGGGGCCCCAAAGTGACGACAGTTACAGGATCCCGATGACCCGATCACTGAAAGACATGCGCGGCGGTCCCCATAGGGAGAGGGATCCAGTTTAAGACTTCCACGCAATTCACTCACAAACTAAGTTTCCGCCTGATACTTCTTCCATATGAAGTCTTCAGGGGCCTAAGAGTGACGCCAGATACAGGATCCCGATGACCCGATCGGATTGAAAACATGATCGGCGGTCCCCAGAGGGAGAGGGATCCTGTTTGAGATTTCCACGCAATTCACTCACAAACAAAACTTCTGCCTGATACTTCCTCCATATCAAGGCCTCAGGGGCTCAAACGTGACGACAGTTACAGGATCCCGATGACCCGCTCGGGTTAAAAACATGAGCGGCGAGCCGCGTAGTAAGAGGGCTCCCGCCTGAGACTTCCTCGCAATTCACTCACACACGAGGTCTCGCCTGATAGACCCCCCACAGCAGGCCTGACGAGCCCAAAAGTGACGACAGTTACAGGATCCCGGTGACCCGATCGGATTAAAGACGTGCGCGGCGGGCCGCATAGTGAGAGGGCTTCCGCTTGAGACTTCGTCGCAATCCACTCACACACGAGGCCCCCGCCTGATACTTCCCCCATATTCAGGCCTCAGGGGCCCAAAAGTGACGACAGCTACAGGATCCCGATGACCCGTTCGGATTAAAAACATGCGCGGCGAGCCCCATAGGGAGGGGGCTCCCGCTTGAGACTTCTTCGCAAGTCACGCACAGAGGAAACTCTGTTGAGGATGGTGTTGTGTTAATTGTGATAATCATGAACGATGAATAGTAGTTGTGAATGAGTGAGCCATTTGGATCATGAGGGTGCGTGTGACTGTGTAAGTTATGCTGATGATGATGATGATGATGCTGATGGGGATGATGATGATGATGATGATGATGATGATGATGATGATGATGATGATGATGATGATGATGAAGATGATGCTGATGCATGTGGTGAAGAGGCTGCTGCCGATGATGGTGATGATGACGAAGATGATGATGTGAATGTGTGTGTGTGCGTGGAGAAGGGAGGGAGTGTTCCTGTTCCTGCGCGGGGTGTCGTGAGAAAAAAAGGAACCCCACTTTGGATATGGGAAAATTCACGACCAGAGCCCTGTACCCTATCGTTATGCGTCACTCCTAGAGCTGGATCGATCTGCCAGGGTCCTGGGGCCCGAAACCGGGCGAACACGCCTGTTGCAAAAAAATGCAACGCCAGCGTTCCAGGGCACCTCGTCGCGCTCGTCGTCGTCGTCGTCGTCGTCGTCGTCGCCGCCGCCGTCGTCGACGTCGTCGTCGTCGTTGTCGTCGTCGTCTTCGTCGTCGTGGTCGTCGTCGTCTTCGTCGTCGTGGTCGTCGTCGTCGTCGTTGTCGCCGCCGTCGTCGGCGTCGTCGTCGTGGTCGTTGTCGTGGTCGTCGTCGTCGTCGCCGCCGCCGACGCCGACGCCGTGGCTGCAGCGGCTGCAGCGGCCCCATGCGGCGGGGCCCGGCCGCCGCGCCGCGCGGGCGCACCCCGGCCGCATGGCTGCGGGAGGCCCGGCGGCCGCTTGGCGGACGACACGCAAGAGCGACTCTTCTCCGCGGTTCTCCAAGAGGCCTCTTGATGTTGAGTCGGGCGTGTCCCTCTACAGGAGGAATTTTCAAAAATAGTTAAACATACCCTGGGCACGTTTTTTTTGTTTGCTTGTTTGTTTTCTTTGTTAGAATTATATGTATATATATATGTGTATATATATATGTATATACATATAGCCCTGTGCACCCACCAAAAACCCCCTTTCTCATGATTATATATGATTTTATATATGATTCCTTCGATTTTCGGACTCACTTTTGAGGCTCTTTTTTGGAAGACTTTTTGGGCTCCCTTCTACTCAACTCCCTCCGTCTCCAACACAACACCCATTACTCAGCAGCCTCCTTCTCCAACACAACACCCAATACTCAACAGGCTCCCTCCCCAAGCTGAACTTGAAAAGAACCTTCTACTCAACTCCCTCCGTCTCCAACACAACACCCAGTACTCAACAGCCTCCTTCTCCAACACAACACCCGATACTCAACAGGCTCCCTCCCCAAGCTGAACTTGAAAAGAACCTTCTACTCAACTCCCTCCGTCTCCAACACAACACCCAGTACTCAACAGCCTCCTTCTCCAACACAACACCCGATACTCAACAGGCTCCCTCCCCAAGCTGAACTTGAAAAGAACCTTCTACTCAACTCCCTCCGTCTCCAACACAACACCCAGTACTCAACAGCCTCCTTCTCCAACACAACACCCGATACTCAACAGGCTCCCTCCCCAAGCTGCACCAAGAACCCCCCTTTCTCATGATTATATATGAATTTATATATGATTCCTACGATTTTCGGACTCACTTTTGAGGCTCTTTTTTGGAAGACTTGTTGAGCTCCCTTCTACTCAACTCCCTCCGTCTCCAACACAACACCCAGTACTCAACAGCCTCCTTCTCCAACACAACATCCGATACTCAACAGGCTCCCTCCCCAAGCTGAACTTGAAAAGAACCTTCTACTCAACTCCCTCCGTCTCCAACACAACACCCAGTACTCAACAGCCTCCTTCTCCAACACAACACCCGATACTCAACAGGCTCCCTCCCCAAGCTGAACTTGAAAATAACCTTCTACTCAACTCCCTCCGTCTCCAACACAACACCCAGTACTCAACAGCCTCCTTCTCCAACACAACACCCGATACTCAACAGGCTCCCTCCGTCTCCAACACACACATGTACTCCAGATCCTACCACAACACGACGCGACACCCGAAACTCCAACCGCACCCGCTCCCCTTTTTTCTTGGCATTTCACAAGAGAAAAGGGGGGTTCATGGTGGGTGCTGCGGCCTACATATATATATATATATATATATATATATATATATATATATATATATATTCATATTCATTATGTACAACAAATATTTGTTTGTTCATATACGCACATGGCAGATTTATATACAGACATACATATATATATATGTATATATGTATGTAAAGGTTTTTGATTACTTTTTGCATCGTCTTTCATTCTTCCTCCAAACATCCGCCTGTAGGGGGACATGCCCGACCTAATCGCAAGAGCGACCCTTCGCCGCGGGCCTCCAAGAAGCCTCCTAAGAGGATTGTTGTTATTGTGTTTGTTTGTTTTGTAATGTTGCATTTTTGGGACAACGTCGGATCTCAGGGAGGAGGTCCAGGCCTCCCAAATGTGCGACGCAAGAAGACGAGGTCTTCTCCGCCGACCTTGGCGCGTAAGCTGCCAGCGCAAGGTCGCGCGTAAGCGCCGTCGTCTCCATTGTGGCGTGCCGCGCGGGCGGCCCGCGTAAGCTACAGCGTACGGTTTCTACGCCATCTCGCGTAATACCAGTTTTTGATCGTCGCTCAAATGGGGTCGGAGCAGATGGGGTCGGAGGATTGCGCCGCACCGTCGATACATCGGCGATGCGGCTCGACGTGGGGTCCGATTCTCATTGTCTCCTCGTTAGCGTCGCCGATGCATCGTGGATGCATCATCGATGCGGCGCGATCCTCCGGCCCCATTTGGTCGGATCCCTTCAGGGAGGCCTCTAGATAGGACAGGGGGGTGTCCTCTGCCTTGGCATCCTGCGCCAATGCATCGACGGTGCGGCGCGATCCTCCGACCCCGTCTGCTCGGACCCCCTCTGGGAGGCCTCTAGATAGGACAGGGGGGCTGCCCTGCCCTGGCGTCCTGCGCCAATGCATCGACGGTGCGGCGCGATCCTCTGACCCCACCTGCTCGGACCCCCGCTGGGAGGCCTCGAGATAGGACAGAGGGGGTGTCCTCTGCCCTGGCGTCCTGCATCAATGCATCGACGGTGCGGCGCGATCCTCCGACCCTACCTGCTCCGACCCCCTCTGGGAAGCCTCTAGATAGGACAGGGGGGGTGCCCTGCCCTAGCATCCCGCGGGGTGCCAACTCACCACGGGAAGTTCTCTCGGCAGCTTCCGGGCTCCAGGGGGCCCTTGCCAGGCGCCACGGCCGTGAAGCAGAAGAAGCGTCAGGCTGGAAGGCCGGCCCCCGGGAAGCGGCCCACACCTCTGGGGAGGCACACTGCGAAAAAATCACGACGGCGGAGATGTCTGGGTGGGCGCGTCCCTAGGGGGGAGGGTGCACCCGGGGGGGGGGGCCCAGGGGGGGGCGCGCTCTCGGGGGGTTTCTCGGGCCGTCTTCTTGGATCACCACCCGCCAAACGACCCCATCCCAACCCGAAGGCCTCAATTTGCCCTCCATTTCCAGTGTGGGGGGGGTCGGGGAACATTGAAAAAACACATGGGACCCGTACCCCCCCCAACCCGAAATTCGGGCGAAATCCAGGTCTTCGGGTTGGGTTGGGGTGGTTTGGTAGGTAGTCACTGGAGGCAGTGAGGGACGGCCCAAGAAGGGTCAGGGCAGGGACTGGAGGGGTTTCAGGGGGGGCCTCACGTTTTTCTGGACGGTGCCACTGAGACGTGAAGTCCTCTATGAACACGCGCGCCGCGATCTACTTTTGCAGGTGATATCTGCGGTCCAGTACACGATGCAGCACGACCACCAACACCGCCGCACCCTTCTGGAACACACTGATCGTGTGTAGGCACATGGTGCTTACGTTGTAGCATGCGCATGTAACCCGCAGTACAACAGGTGCCTGACATGCTATTACATGTGGTGCGCGTCAGGTGATGTAAAGCAAGTGGTTATTGCAAGCTGGTGGCCCGCAGTGTTGTGTCTTTGCGCTTGTGTTTGTCAAGGAATGCATACATGTTGTTACGTGCATGTGTCGATCGTTCCGCACTGCTTTTTGACTGATATGCGCGATCGTTTGATTAGATTACATGCCTGAACCACCTCCACAAAAAAAAGATGTGGGATAGTCTTATCCCAAACAGCACAGAGAGGACGCCGAGCACGTTCCCACATTCGTAGTAATATAATGGGGAGCGTTATCAATATGGTGCCACAGTTATGTTTGGGCGCGCTACAGAGCTCCGTAGAAATGGTGAGGATCAGCAAGAAGAGAATGATGAAGATGATGTTGGGGAGGGGAAGTAGAAGGATGAGGACGATGAGGTGGGGGAGGAGAAGCAAAGCAGAGCGAAGATGATGATGAGGAGAACGAGGAGCATGGAGGAGGGAGGACAGGGTAGGGCGGGGGAGGAAGAGGAGCAAGAGCGAGGGGCTGCACGCAGGGAGGGAGGGACCATCGCCGAACGAGGAGTAAGGCCATGAGCAAGAGGGAGGCATGGAAAAAGGTGGGGCAGGGGAGGAGGGATGAGTGGTAGCTCTTTGCTCCCGCCTCGGATCCTCACCCCCAGAGGTCCCGGAAGGCCCCCAGAGTTCCCTGGAGACCCCCAGTTTCTGGAGGCCTCCTGAGGCCCGACGGGGCCCAAAGCGTCCCAGAGTTTCCCCCCTCTCGACCCCGAGGGCCTGGGGCAAACTTTGGCAGTTGCGGCCACAGCGACGTCGGAGGCCTAGAGGTTGAGACCAGCACCAGTGTCGGCGGGGTGCCTCCACCGAGGGAAGATGCCCCCGACCTCGGTGATGGTGGTCCTTTGCGGGCGTCCTCGGTGGCCGAAGTACTACCACAAACACCGAAGTCTAGGATCGTCTTCCCCTTGTGGAGGCAGCCCCCTGTTCTGGTGTTGGTGCTCGTGTCCAAGCCTCCACTCGGCGGCGAGCTGGGGGGTGGGGGGGGGGGGAGTGGGAAGGGGCGGTCCTTCTCAGAAGGCTCGGAAGTCCCCTGGCCTTCTGAGAAGTTCTCTAAGCCTTCCGAGAGCTTTCAGAAGGCGCGAGAGCTTCTGAGAAGTCCCGCCGCCTTTGGGCAGGCGTTCTCCTCCTCACTTTCACCTAGACGCGCCGCCGACTTTGGTTTTTGGGTCATAATTCGGGTCCCCGGCGGCCGTTCGGGATGATCCAGGTACCCCCAGAACGCTTTCGGCGAGGCGCAGCTGCTGGAACGCATCCCGAGGCTGGAAAGCCTTCCAGAACCGACGAAAACGTCCGAAGACCTCGAACCTCGAGTCTCGCACCTCAAGCCTCGAACCTCTGAGGCGGCCTTCTCCTTCTCACTTCCCCCCCTCGCTCGCCACCGATCCAAGGCGACGCCCACGCCGACGCCGACGATGACGATCCTCCGCCCCTCCCCGCCTCGCGGCGCCCCAGGGCGCGTTCCCCCTCCCAGGTCGGCCTGGCCGCGGCGCTGTTGGCGCACCTCCCCGAGGAGGGCCGCGGCGGGCGGCAGGGGCAGGAGTAGGAGCCGGATCCCCTCGGGCCATCAAAAATCACGACGGAAGGTTTCTCGCCATTGGCGGCCTCGGCGGGCCCTCACCGGGCTCCGGGACAGTCACCAAACGACTCAGGATGAAAATCTGGTCCTGGGCAATGGGTCGAGACCTTTGGATGTCGACGTGATGAAGATATCATGCCGCCGGGGGTCTGGGTAGCGGGGGGGACAGTATCCCCCTCCCCCTCCTCTGGCTCCTCCTTCTCCTCCGCTACCCCTCTTCCTCTTTCCCTTTTTCGATTCTTTCCCAAGGGGTATCCCAAAGCCTCGCTCTTCCTCCCTCCTCCTCGTCCTCCTCGTCCTCCTCCTCCTCCTCGTCCTCCTCGTCCTCCTTGTCCTCCTCCTCCTCCTCCTTCTCCTCCTCCTCCTCCTCCTCCTCCTCCTCCTCCTCCTCCTCCTCCTCCTCCTCCTCCCCCTCCCCCTCTTCCCCCTCTTCCTTAGCCGTTTCAGGTGCTTGCGTGCCACGGCGGCCCCCCGAACGCGTCAGCGTTCCCTCTTCGTCCTTGTGTCCCCGCGCGGCCAGGTGCGATGGCGGTGGCGGCGCGCCTCATGTGGGTCTTCGCTCAGCATGACCACGGCCACCTAAGGCTTGAACGTGCGGATCGTCCTCCAGCGCAAGGTGCCGGGTGCGGGCGTCGCCGTGAACAGGATGTCCATGTAATGGGTATGGCGGGCGATCCAAACGCTAGACGCGTGGGCGTCGGTAGACCACGGGCAGTGCAAGTCTTGTGGGACTTCGCATGGAAATGCGAAGTCTACGCCCATTGGTGTTGGGCCACCTGGAGATGCTTCCGAGCCAGGAGATGACAGTAGAGATGGTTGCGGCGCTCATTACGGCGTCGAGGGCGAGACCCACGGCATGGAGAGATCTCGTCCGATCGTCGGGCTGCGAAGGCGTCTTCTGGGCTGTGCCCCTCTGGGAGCGGGTGTCAGGCGGCGCCCGAGCGTCCTCGCCGCAGGGGTTTTGTGGGCATCGGTCCCAACATCCTGTTGCTTAAGGTCCCCTCGTTCCCCCACAAGATGCATGCATCAGTCTTCCAGCCGAGCTACCCCGAGAGAGTGGACCTGCTGCTGAACGAACTGGGAGCCCTCTCCGCTGGAGGTTCTTCTGCTGCGCAAGATGTGGCTGGCGCCCCAGTGGCCCTGGATGCTCGGGCGCACCCTTCCTAGCACTCACCATGCGACGGTGGTGGATCCGACAGTGTTCTGCGTGCAGCCCTACGTGGACACTATCGAGGAGTCGGCGTGCACTGTGGGGTTCATCCCGCTCGTGGACCCCGAGCCGATGATGACTGCCGAAGAGGATCTTGTCACTGGCATCGGGCCTTCGCCCTTCACCCTGGCTTCTGGGCTCGGGTCGTCGACGGGTGTAAATAGCGCTGGGTGCACTCAGCGGGGGGCGCGTCGGCCATGACACAGCCCACGGACTTCGAGCTTTCCCGGCGCGGATAACTACGGCAAGCTGAAGCACCACCTCAGGATTCGGGTCTCGCACGGGAGTCTTGAGTTTGGCGTCATCGAGTGCACGGACCCAGCGCAGAGACTTGGGTACGCAAAGTTCTCGGTCTTCAGCGGTTTCTTGGGAATCCGAGCGCTGGTCATTTTCATCTGGTGGTCGCGTAGATTCGACTACACGTAAGGAGTGACCCTTCGCCAGAGTGACCTCTGGTGCGGGCCCACTGGGGCCCCCCGTACCGCCGAACGCGATGCGAAAGGGGCGTCTTGCGCGCTAATTAGGTCAGGCCCCCTCGCGGCCCCCCTAAAGCGGCGCACCAAAGGTCACTCTTGCCCAGGGTCCTCCTCCTCCTCCTCCTCCTCTTCCTCTTCCTCTTGGCCACCCTTCTCCTCCTCCTCCTCCTCCTCCTCCTCCTCCTTCTCCTCCTCCTCCTCCTCCTCCTCCTCCGACCTCCTCCTCCTCCTCCTCCTCCTCCTCCTCCTCCTCCTCCTCCTCTCGGCCACCCTCCTCCGACCTCCTCCCCTCCCCCTTCGCCCCCGCGCCACAGGGCAGAGGGCCGTGCACCCCGCCCGCCGTCAAGGAGGACCCTAGAGGGGGTCCTCCTTGAACCTCCCCCCGTCTTCGCCGGTGCCTCGGCCCACCGCTCCATCGCTGGTGCGCCGAGGGGGCGGCGGCAGCCCGCCCGTGGTCCCGGATGGGGTCTGGGTTGCGAAGGGGGGACAGCTCCTCCTCCTCGTCCTCCTCGTCCTCCGCCTTCTCCTCTTCTTCGTCCTCGTCCTCCTCCTCCCCCTCGTCGGCCTGGTCCTCCTCCTTCTCCTCCTTCTCGTTCTCCTCCTCCTCCTCCTCCTCCTCCTCCTCCTCCTCCTCCTCTTGTTTCTCCTCCTCCTCCTTCCGCAGCTATTTTGGCTCAAGTCCATGCTGGGTCGCCCATGCATGCAACGTGTTGCGCTCGATGCCGCGAGCTGGCTGGTGGCCGCTGCCATCTTTGGGCCTCATGACGCTACGCCGCACTGTCGGTCGTTTGCTGCGCGTGTTCGGCGTGCTTGTCGTGCTCGTTCGCTGGGCTTTCTGGAGTGGTTCCCCGCTGGTCACCGCCACGTTCGTGTACCAGGAGGAGGAGGAGGAGGAGGAGGAGGAGGAGGAGGAGGGGAGGAGGAGGAGGAGGAGGAGGAGGAGGAGGAGGAGGAGGAGGGACGAGGAGGGCGAGGAGAGGAGGAGGAGGCGAATGAGGGAGAGAGGAGGAGGAGGCGAAGGAGAGAAGAAGGAGGATGAGGAGCCCGAGGAGGAGGAGAAGGAGGTGGAGGAGGAGGATGAGGAGGAGGAGGAGAAGGAGTAGGCGAAGGAGGAGGAGGAGGAGGAGGAGGAGGAGGAGGAGGAGGAGGAGAAGGATGACGAAAGTGGGCGGGAGCGCCGCCGCGAGCCCAGGTGGGGGGAATTGTGCTCGGGCGGCAGAGCTGCGCTGGAGGAAGATGGGGGGAAGAAGAATCGGGACGAGGAGGAGGAGGGGGAGGCGGAGGAGGAAGAGGTGGAGGAGGAGGAGGAAGATGTGGAGGAGGAGGTGGAGGATGAACATGCTGATGATGCTGTTGATGATGATGTTGTTGATGATGATGATGATGATGATGCTGTTGCTGATGATGATGCTGGTGATGCTGATGCTGCTGGTGATGCTGATGATGATGATGATGATGATGGTGGTGGTGGTAGTGGTGGGGATGATGATGCTGATGCTGATGCTGATGCTGATGCTGATGATGATGATGATGATGATGCTGATGATGATGATGATGCTGATGCTGATGATGATGAGGATGATGATGATGAGGATGATTAGGAGGAGGAGCTGGAGGAGGAGGTGGAGTAGGACGAGGAGGATGAGGAGGAGGACGAGGAGGAGGATGAGGAGGAGGGGAGGGAGGAGCTGGAGGAGATTGAGGAGGACGATGAGGAGGAGGACGAGGAGGAGGAGGCGGAGGAGGAGGAGGAGGAGGAGTGGAGGAGTTGAGGAGGAGGAGGAGGAGGAGGAGAAGGAGGAGGAGATTGAGGAGGAGGAGGAGGAGGCGGAGAAGGAGGAGGAGGAGGACGAGGAGGAGGAGATTGAGGACGATGACGAGGAGGATGAGGAGGACGAGGAAGATGATGATGATGATGCTGCTGCTGATGATGATGATGATGATGATGATGATGATGATGATGAATGATGATGCTGATGATGCTGATGATGATGATGATGAGGAGGAGGAGGAGGAGGAGCTGGAGGAGGAGGAGGAGCAGTAGGACGATGTCAATGATGATGATGATGCTGATGATGATGATGATGCTGATGATTATGACGATGGTGTTGATGATGCTGATGATGAGGAGGAGGATGATGCTGACGATGATGATGATGTTGCTGATGCTGATGATGATGAGGATGAATATGCTGGTGATGATGCTGATGATGATGCTGTTGATGATGCTGATGATGCCGATTCTGATTCTGATGGTGATGCTGATGCTAATGATGCTGATGATGGTGATGATGATGATCATGATGATGATCATGCTGTTGATGCTGATGATTCTGATGCTGCTGATGATGATGATGATATTGATGATCATGATGATGCTGATGCTGATGATGATGCTGATGGTGCTGATGATGACGATGATGATGACGATGACGATGATGATGATGATGATGCCGATGATGATGATGCTGCTGATGATGATGACGATGATGATGATGCGGACGATGATGATAATGATGATGCTGATGATGATGCTGATGATGCTGATGATGCTGATGATGATGCTGATGATGATGATGATGATGATGATGCTGATGCTGACGATGATGCTGCTGATGCTGATGATGCTGATGCTGATGCTGATGCCGATGCTGATGATGGTGGTGATGCTGATGCTGATTATGATGCTGATGATGATGATGATGATGCTGCTGATGATGATGATGATGATGTTGATGCTGATGATGATGATGATGATGATGATGATGATGATGATGATGATGATGATGATGATGATGATGATGATGATGATGATGATGATGATGATGATGATGATGATGATGATGATGATGATGATGATGATGATGATGATGATGAGGGAGGAGGAGGAGGAGGATGAGGAGGAGGATGCGGAGCAGGAGGAGGAGCAGGAAGACGAGGAGGAGGATATTGAGGAGGAGGATGGCGAGGCGGAGGAGACTGAGGAGGAGGATGACGCGGAGGAGGAGGAGGAGGCGGAGGAGGAGGAGGAGGACGAGGAGGAGAAGGTTGAGGAGGAAACGGATGGCGAGGACGAGGAGGATGCGGAGGAGGAGGAGGAGGAGCTGGAGCTGGAGAAGGAGGAGGACGATGATGATGCTGATGCTGATGATGATGTTCATGATGATGCTGATGAGGATGGGGATGAGGATGACGATGATGAGGATGAGGATGAGGATAAGGATGAGGATGATGATGATGCTGATGATGATGATGCTGATGGTGATGATGACAACGAGGAGGAGGGGGAGCTGGATGAGGAGGAGACGGAGGAAAAGGAGGAGGAGGATATTGAGGAGGATGAGGAGGAGGAGGAGGACGATGCTGATTTTGTTGATGATGATGATGTTGATGATGATGATGCTGATGATGATGAGGATGTTGATGCTGATGCTGATGCTGATGCTTATGGTGATGATGCTGATGCTGAGGATGATGATGCTGATGATGATGATGCTGATGATGATGATGATGATGATGACGATGATGATGATGATGATGATGATGATGATGATGATGATGATGATGATGAGGACGAGGATGAGGATGAGGATGATGCTGCTGCTGATGATGTTGTTGTTGATGATGCTGATGGTGATGATGATGATGATGATGATGATGATGATGATGATGATGATGATGATGATGATGATGATGATGATGATGCTGATGATGATGATGATGATGATGATGATGATGAGGATGAGGAGGAGGAGGAGGAGGAGGAGGAGGAGGAGGAGGAGGAGGAGGAGGAGGAGGAGGAGGAGGAGTAGGAGGCTCCGTCCCCCCCTGACTCAAGCCTCCCAGGCACACGGCCTGCACGCACCGCCCCAGGAGCCACCCAGGCTCGACGGCGAGAAGAGATTATTCCCCTCCCACAGCTGTGCCTGCAGACGACATGGCGCAGAAAGGTGGGTGGACATGCAGCGGTCCATTGTTTAACAAGGGCACCAAGGGCGCATCGCAGACCTACAGCGGCTGGCAGGACAGTGCTTCGGCCAACTGGAAGTGCGTCTGCGGCTGTGGCCGCAACAAGGGTTCGTGGAGTTGGTGCAAGCACTGCGGACTGGACCGTGTCTCAGGAGAAGCAGTGCCACACGAAGGCTTCGGAGGCGGCGTACCGCAGGATACATTTCCTCCTGATCTTCATCATCCTTGCTCTGTGGGTGCTCAGTTCACTGGCTGTGGCGGCCAGGGCCTCAAGTCACTCTCGGACGCAGAGGTACCACATTTGGAGCAGTTGGGGAAGACAAGTCACAACTTCCAGCTCGCGAGCGCTTGCCAGCAGGAAATTAAGATACGTGCCCAGCCGGGGAAAACGGCCCACATGGTCGCGGGAGAGGCACGCGTCAAGTTGCAATTTGTGGAGAAGCAGCTCGTGGTGGCCACGGAGAGGCTCGAGTTCCTCACCAAGCAGCGGGAGCAGCAGCAGCTGGTCGTCGCAGGCTTGGTCGGACAGGTGGAGGTTACCACGGCGGAACACAATAATGCAATGGAGCAGCTTCATTCGCAGACCAGCAGGTCAGGTCGGCGGGGGCGAGGCTGTGCATCAAAGGCACCTTGGACGGAAACATCGCAGACATATTCGTGGAGGACGACGGCCTCTTCGGTCTGGGAGACCACCAAGACTTGTCTAAGGAGGATATTGCAGCTATACAGGAGAGGAAGAGGCTCCTCGCCGAGGGGCTCAAGTCTGCCACGGACAACCTGCTCAGCACGATCCGAGAGAAGGCCGAGTCGCTCGCCAGAGACCACACGAATCACTCGGAGAGGACCCATAAGAAGCGCAAGGGCGAGAGTGGGGCGGCCGCCGCAGCCACCGAGGAGGGCAGCAGCAGCGGGCAGCAGGCAGCGGCGGCGACGGCTTCTTCAGCGGTGCCGTCTCCCCCGTCTCCTGAGTTCCCGTCAGAGCCCCTTGCCGAGCCCGCGCGGCGTTGGCCGCGGCGGGCGACAGCCCGCAGCATCTTTGACGCCCCAAGGGGGCGCATGCACCAAGCCACCTGCAACGCATCTCCCTCTGGCCTGCCTCCTCCTCCCTCCTCGCCCCATGAACTGCAGGTAGCGAAGCGCCGTCAGGAGTTTGTAGTCGAGACGGCCAGCTCCTCAGGATGGGGTTCTCTAGTTCGTTTTTTGGCTGGGGAGTGCCGAGCCGATGTCGCCATGATGCAAGAGGTCGGCCGCGCTCCTCTCCAGACCCAAGACGCTGAGTCTAGATTGAGCAAGCTAGGCTGGCAGGCCAGCTTGCGGCCATCTGTCATCACCCAGGACGGCGGGCTCTCGAGCGGTGTCGGCAACAGTTGTCGGCGTTCGTTCGGCATGGGCTTGCCGCCTGGGGCTTCAGCGCCTCGACTTCCTTCCCCGCGCAGGGTGCGCATTTGTTGGGTTAATGCGTACATCCCTGGGGGATTCCTAGCTGTTTCACTTTACCTACCTGCGGGGGGTGAGGCCCTTCGGCCCGAGGGGTCTCATCTTCTAGCCATGCTGGGGGAACTACTTCACGGGTGGAGGTTGCCGCCCATCATGGGGGGAGATTGGAACTGCACTCCTCAAGCTATCAGTGAGCTATCGTTTGCGCCCCGTCGCAACCTGCGTGCAGGTGCGGCGAGGTCTGGAGGGTCCTGGATTTCTTCCTAGTCTCGCCAGGGCTTGCTGCATGTTCTGTGAAGTGTGTTCGTTGCAGCCGAGTTTCTACCTCGAAGCCGCGCTGGGCGGTGCAGCTTGCAATGGGGCACAAGGCGGTCATGCCATCGGTGTCGATGCTGATCGGGCCCAAGAGTTTCCCTCGAGATCGAGCTGAGCTGGCCTACGGGCCGCCGACAGAACTGGTAGAATGGGGTACCTTCGCTGAGAGGCTCGAGGAAGCTGATGGCCCAGAGCATCTTCAGCATTATTTCGATGTCTTCTTAGGCCTCTACGAGGATGAGATGTGCAAGGCTTTCTGCCTTGACCAGGAGCTCGGGGGCAAATGCCGCGGGCGGGCCCTCGGGGGCCAGATCCAGAACGTTTCTGAGATTCAAACCATTGGAGGGCCTTGCCCCGTGGGGTGTCCTCGGACTCGGGGCTGGCGTTCGGTTCGCGTTTGGCTCCTGGAGCTCCATTATACCAAACAGAAAGGGGAGTCGTGGCTGGGAATG
Source organism: Prorocentrum cordatum (assembly GCA_963575745.1). Taxonomy (NCBI): domain Eukaryota; class Dinophyceae; order Prorocentrales; family Prorocentraceae; genus Prorocentrum; species Prorocentrum cordatum. The sequence goes on from CAUYUJ010019037.1 coordinate 56,182, forward strand.
GGTACCCAGTGCATCCATAATACGATCGTCCGAGGCCCCCCTGCCCTGAGGAGTGGAGCCCAGGGCGTGCAGCTCTCCAGGACTCTTCTGCTCAGGACCTCTTACACTGGTCGATCGACGCAGGCAGGCGGGCCGACCTGCTCGAGCGCGTGCAGGTGTCTGCGCGCCAGTCGGCCTGGGGGAGCTGGGTCAAGGAAGTTGTCGCAAACGGGTGAGGTTTAGGCCGCCGATACACCAGGGCCCCCTCAGGGTGGATCCCCGCAAAGTCTTCGACCCCTGACCGGGCCCCTCCAGGACCTCATCAAGTCTTGAACGACCTGACTTCTGAGTGGGGCGGGATATGGAGCACTCCAGGAGGGGAAGTGCCAGGTGAGGACCCAATCAGAAGTTTGAATGATCACATCGACTCGCTCAGCGAGGATGAGTGCCGCCAGTTGGTCGAATGGGAGTTCGACCCGCGCGCCATCAGGGCGTGCTGCAAGAAGTTTAAGGCTCGGACGGCGCTGGGCAGCGACGACGTCCATCCACCAGATCTTTTGTTCGTCAGCGACGACTGCGCACAGGCGCCCGCAGGCCTCTGGAAGGCCATTCTGAAGTGCGGTCACGCCCCCAGCCAGATGAAAACCATCCTGGTGACCATGATCGAGAAACCTGACGCAGGGCATAGGCCTTTCGGGCTTCTCTCCGCTTTCGTGCGTATCCTGTCCAGGATGCTCAGGAAGGAGGCGACTTCTTGGGAACGGGCCCATCCTCGGGGCTATTGCTATGGGAGCGCAGGACATTCATGCGAGCGATCTGTTTGGGAGCAGTCAGCTGTAGAAGAGTTTGCTCAGAGCACGGGCATCGCCGTCTCCCCCTCCCTCCTCGACCTTGCCGAAGCGTGCGAGAAAGTGGCCCGCGTCCTCTTTGTGCGCGCGGCCATCAAACACAATTTCATCGTCGTCATGCTTAGATATCTTCTAATCGTCTATCGGGGTCGTCGACGCGTTACCTTGGGTAAGATGTGCTCTCAAGGGTTTTCGCGATCCAGGCGATACTTGCCAGGTGCACATTCGCTACTGCCCTCGTCGAGGTTTTCCTCCTCGACACTCTTGACACGACGGCCGACGCTTTCAGATTTGTGCGTATATTCAACGTTGTAGACGACATTACCTTATGTATGGCTGGGCAGGCCAGAGCTGTTGCCAGGGGGCTCGGTCTCGCCAGTTTCTTCTTTCTGTGCCGGCAGCTTGAGCGAATGTGCCTCATCGCGTCCAGGACCGAGGGCGTTGCGGTGGCTACCCAGGGCTGGATTTCGAAAGACATTGCTGCGAAGTTGCGACGGTGGAAGTTTAGACATCGCGAATCTACCAAATACCTGGGTGTTGATTTTCGGGTCCGGGGGCGTCTTGGAGCTAAGGTGCATCTTGGGAGGATTTCACAGCCTCAGCCTCGAGCTCATCGTTTCCGTGCCCTTCGTTCGGCTGCGATCGGTGCTGAGCGGATCTTGAAGACTGGAGGTCATCCTGCGGGTATGTGCGGAGCAAGAGTGCATGGGGTCTCCAGCGAGAGACTGTCCCAGACCCGTGCCGTCATCGCCTGAAGTGCTTTTGGAGTTTCGCGAGGGCGCTCCCGAACCCTCGAGTTCATGATGTGCGCCGACCCTGCCCTCGACCCGACCTACCAGGCTAACCTCCTCCCTCTCCAGTCCTGGGTGCAGGCTTGGCGCGAGAATTGGCTACCTAGGAGCCTCATGCAGAACCTTTTCGAGCAGGGCCTGAAAGGGGGGCCCTCTGGACTGGAAGCGTGTTAGGGGGCCTGGCGGGGCCGTTGTGCGTGCCCTTGGGGGCCTCGGATGGTCTGGGCAGCGCCCTGTTGCCTGGAAGGGCCCCAGCGGGACCCTGCTGGATTTCGGTTACCTTGGCAAGAAGTCGCTTAAGACCATGGTCATCGCGGGCTCCAAGAAGGCCTTGATCAAGGGCCTCGAGGGTACGAATTTCCACGACCGTATTTTGAGCGGGCATCCTGGGCTGGAGTCTATCATTGTCGTCGTGAGGCAGCTCAAAGGACGCGGCCGCGTTGCTGAGGCTGCTTATCTGGCATGCGGTGTTTCTGGAGGGTGCACGACCCAAAGCATTTTGTTCATGGATCGGCGCACGGCCTGCCCAAAGTGCAAGTTGTGCGGCGACATCGGCACGCCGCAGCACAGGATTGTCGGCTGCCCCGCTACCTGGTGGACACGCCGAGAGTTGGACGTGCCAGAAGCGATCGCTGATTTCGAAAAGGCTTCGCCCTACGATATCGGTACCGCCAGATGTTTGGTCCCCAGCCTGGCTTTTGAGGCCCCTCCCCCCCGTGTGGATTTTTCCCAAGCGTGGAGTATTCTTACCCTCGTGGGGTATTTAGTGGGAATGTTGCTATCGATGGTTCGGCCTTCTCCCCAGGTGATCTCGCGTTGGAGCGTGCTGGCTGGGGGGTTTGTCCACGTGGGCCGCCGCGGGGACGCGGACGGGGCCCTGTGCGGGCCTTTGCCTCATCCCATCCAGCAGTCGGGGTGTGCCGAAGTGTATGCTCTGCTCATGCTTGTCAAAAACGTAGGAGTTGAGCCCGTGCATGTAGTGTGTGATTGTAAGATGGTACTTGGTATCTGGGAGGCTGGACCCCATCAGCCCCTAGATAACGTAGCGTATGCTGAGGTGTGCCGCGATTTGTTCAGGCAGTGCGAAGATATAACAGCGCCCATCACAGTTGAGAGAGTTCGGAGCCACCAGTCCTGGGCCAAGGCAGCGGCCCAAGGATATGCATGATGGGCCTGGAGAGGCAACCGGGAGGCTTAGAGACTGGCCAAGCTCGGAACCATAATGCACCAGACGATCCCCAGGCTTTTAGATGAATTGCGCGCCCTTGATTTCCAGATCCGCGGCCGATCCATCTTGATCGCGGAAGTAGGGGGTGCTCTTTCCAAGCTAAATTTCAGAGGTGCTGACTAGTTCAGAGCTAAGGGGCTCAAGGCCCCAGCCAACCTTGAGTTCTTTTCAGACGCGACTGGCAATGACCTTGTGCGAGTGGGGAAGAGAACCGCTTGCATCAGATGTGGAATTCGAGACTGGTCCAGAGGTGCAGTGACCTCGTTCCCGTGCGCTGGGCGCCCCAGAGCTGTTCGATTATCGCACCCCCCCATAGGCTTTGGAGTGGTGGAGGTGGTCGAGTATGGTGCTGTGTCTGTGGGGCGCTCGGCACTACCAAGGTGGTCCTCCTAGCGAAACCATGCCACAACGGCCCTAGGAATAAGTCTGCCTGCGAAACCCTGTCCCTCCTCAACAGTGGGATCGACCCTTCGTCGGGGGTACAGTTTGGCAGATCGGTGCCGTTCAGTCGAGGATGATCCCTGGTATGTGCCGTGCGTGCATATATTATACTATCCCATTTTTGCTCCAGGTGTTGCTCAGCAGGATCTGGTGCGCCGAGGACCTAAAGGACCTAGAGGACCCAGAGGAGGAGGAGGAGGAGGAGGAGGAGGAGGAGGAGGAGGAGGAGGAGGAGGAGGAGGAGCTGGAGGCGGAGGAAGAGAGAAAGAGAGAGAGAGAGAGAGAGAGAAAAGAGAGAGAGAGAGAGAGAAAGAAACACAGAGAGAGAGAGAGAGAGAGAGAGAGGAGGGGCTGAAGGAGGAGGAGGAGGAGGCGGGGAGGGAGGAGGAGGAGGAGGAGGAGGAGGAGGAGGAGGAGGAGGAGGAGGAGGAGGAGGAGGAGGAGGAGGGAGGAGGAGGAGGAGGAGGAGGAGGAGGAGGAGGAGGGGAGGAGGAGGAGGAGGAGGAGGAGGAGGAGGAGGAGGAGGAGGAGGAGGAGGAGGGAGGAGGAGGAGGAGGAGGAGGAGGAGGAGGAGGAGGAGGAGGAGGAGGAGGAGGAGGAGGAGGAGGAAGAGGGAGGAGGGTGAGGAGGAGGGAGGAGGAGGAGGAGGGAGGAGGAGGAGGAGGGAGGAGGAGGAGAGGGAGGAGGAGGAGGAGGAGGAGGAGGAGGAGGAGGAGGAGGAGAGGAGGAGGAGGAGGAGGAGGAGGAGGAGGAGGAGAGAGGAGGAGGAGAAGGAGGAGGAGGAGGAGGAGAGGACGAGGAGGAGGAGGACGAGGAGGAGGAGGAGGAGGAGGAGGGGGGGGGGGGGAGCGCCGGCGCGCTCCCAGGGGGGTGGGGGGGTCGTCGTGCTCGGGCGGCAGGGCGGCGCGGGCATTGACTGCGAGCTGGCGAGCTGCGCCATCGCGGAGGCCCGCGGCGCGCCTCCCGGTGGCCCGGCGAGGGCGAGGGCGAGGGCGAGGAGAGGCGTGGGAGCGAGGGCGAGGGGCCAGAGAGGGAGGGCGAGAGAGCGAAGGCGAGTGGGCGCCGTGCCTCCGCCCGCGGCGTGCGCGCGCGCGCGACGGTGCGGCGGCGCGGGCTGAGAACGCGCGATGGCGCTGCGTAGGTAAGTAGACGGGAGCGTCTCTTCGGGGGTTGTTAGCGTGATATGTAGCGTTCGTACATCAAAGCTTTTCCTGCACGCAGCGCGGGTGGCGTAGCTCTAGGGCCAAGGGCCCCGAAGTGGTTGAGCGGAAACGGTTGCGGACGAGAGGGTGAGGGGGCAGGGAAAGAGCAGGACATCAACTGGCCCCCGCCAGGCCCCTCGGGTTCTTTCTGAACCCTCGGGAGCGAGCACGAATCACACTTCTCCTGATTAGCGCTCGGGGCGGAACCAGAGCGGCGATTATTTCGATCGCGGGCTCGCTTCATCACGCGGGATAAATTATCTTGATCATCTTTCTCGCCGGGGAGTGCTGGGCACGGCGCTACACTTCAGTCGGGCATGTCCCTCTACAGGGGAAATATTTCATTTTAAAGTAGCCAAAACAAGGCAGTGACCCTTGGTTTTAAAATAAGTTTTTTGCATATTTTGACTGTCGTGTTAAATCCGCCTTTAGGAGGACATGCCCGACCTAATACTAAACACGGCCACCAGCAGGCAAAAGGCTTGCTCGGCTTGCAACGCAGGCTGCCCTCAGGGCGACTTAGCGGGTGCATTCTACACGCACCTGCGGGCTCAATTCACACAGGCTCTCGGCCGAAGGATTCTTATTACTTTGTAATAAGACGGCGCTGGGCGGAAACCGCGATGGCGGAGCAAATCAAATGGGTGATCGTCATCACCGTGGACAAAGAGTGCGTACACAACGAACAACTGAACTGAAGCTCCTTACGTGGCAGTGCGTCAAGTGGCTGCGAATGGCAGCGGTTCTGGGTGTCGGCGAACAGAAAATTTCTCATACGGACTCACGTGTCCTTGCCCCTCACCTGGAGCTTCGGCTTTGGCGTCACGCCGTCAATCTGCCTCCAACGGTTCTCCAGCCGGTCCATACCCTATCATGCATCTTCGTGACATTTGGAGCATGAAGGCGGACATTGCGACGAAGCCAAGCTGCATTAGGCCTCAGGTCCTGCAGGTGATGTGCACGGTGTGTGGCTCATGGCCAATCTGTATGTTGTGTCCCTGCGCGATACAGCTGCTCACCTCCAGCGGCGAGACCGTAGGCGTCGATCCACCGAGCTCGATATCGTGAGCGGGGTCGATGGAGCCGAAGATGCTGGCAGGAAACTGTCCGGTGGTGATGGGGCGGCAGCTGGCCCTGACGACGAGGCAGCGCCTACTGAGCTGCGGGCGGCAGCGATGGCCACATACGGCGGCGGGTCTGCCATGTCCGCGTCCCTGTCGGCGTCCTCTGGGATAGGAGCTGGGCGCTCGTTGTGGCGTCTGTCCAGTCGGCAGCCGTCCCGTCCTTGGTGATGTTCCCTTGTTGCACCGTCGGCCTTGAACTCGCTTGGCAGCGGGGTCCCCTGGAGCTCGTTCTAGCGCATGATGTGCCGCACGACCGCGAAGATGCTGAGCCCAGGAGCCATACCGAGGAACACTAGCGAGGAACATGGCGAAGCAGGTGAGGCAGCACGCATGCCAGTAGCATAGCTCAGATCGATTGGCGGCGACGGCGTGGGCTGGCCCTGGACCCTTCCGACACAGGGCGTTAGGACCGAAGTCAGCATGGCAGCGTCTGGGCTGCCCGGTGCAGGCGTTGGGGCGGGCAGGTGCACGGGCCTCCTCGTGGCCGCTCGTCGGGAAACGGGTCCTCCTCATCCCCTGCGTGGCCTGGGTCTGCGTCTCTGGGGAGCACTGCCGTGGATTATCCGAGGTGGGAATTGATACATGACCACCGCCTGGAGGATCACTTTTCGGGGACCTCGACAGGCGGTGGGTATGGACAGATTCGGGCCCCCGGGGGCCAACATGTATCCATATCCACCGCTCGCTGGGGCACCAGGGCGTCGGT
>CAUYUJ010019037.1:70000-127500 GCA_963575745.1 Prorocentrum cordatum
TCAGGAATCGCTCTCTCGCTCTTGGCTTTTCTCATGATTTATTTGGGGATCGCACTACCGCTCAAGAGCTCCTCGCAATTCATGCAGAATTCACGCTTCAGCAACCCATCTGCTCGACCTGGCCGCTTGGGCCCGCCTGCGTGATCCGCCTGTTATTGTATGGCCTACCCGCCCAATCAGTCCATCTGGTTCTGCCACGTGTTTTCTGCTCCTGGCCCCAGCGTCCTGGTAATCTCTCTCGTGCTCTATAGAAAACGTTCTTGACCCCACTGCGTCTGGTAACATTTTTTTTTCAATTCGAAGGGCCACCTTCGGGGCTCGCACCTGGTTTAATTATGAAGGAAAGCTTTGGGTCACCAAACTGCGTTATTGGGCCCCGAACTATAGCAACGACGGCTCCCGCTTGATAAATCCTCACAAGTTGTTCTAAAATCGCACTCTCGCGTGGGACGTCCTTACAATTTATGCAGGAATCGCGCTCTGTCCTGGGATTTCCTAGTAATTGATCTAGACGCCGCGCCCTCGACGCTCAGGAATCGCGCTCTCGCTCTGGCCTTTATCACCATTTATTTGGGACTCGCACTATCGCTCAAGACATCCTCGCAACTCATGCAGAACTCACGCTTCAGCAACCCACCTGCTCGACCTGGCCGCTTGGGTCCGCCTTCCTCATCCGCCCGTTATTGTATGGTCTACCCGCTCAATCAGCCCGTCTGGTTCTGCCACTTGTTTTCTGCTCCTGGCCCCCGCGTCCTGCTAATCTCTCTCGTGCTCCATCTCTCTCCCTCCCCTATCCGTCCTCTCTCCCCCTGTTTTAGGGGCTGCGCTACATGTACGTGGCACGCAGGGAAGATATACCCCCAAGGGGGTACGGTCGAAAACGAAGAGGGCGGGTATCGAGGGTTTGTGATGCATGTGTGGAGTGGCACGCGAGCAGGTAAGAGCGAACAGTCTTAACCTGACTTTGTTGTTGTTGTTGTTGTTGTTGTTGTTGTTGTTGTTGTTGTAGTTGTTGCTGCTGCTGCTGCTGCTGTTGAGCTCTCATTTTTGAAAAACAATTATTGTTGATCCCCCCTCACCGGTGCATATTGTTTTTCCTAAATCTAAGTGTTCCCCTCGACGCTCGCACCCTGTTTTTTGACAGGGAAAATCTTCCTGCTCAAACTGTGCCCCTGGCCCCCCGGATTACAACAACAACAACAACAACAACAACACCAACAACAGCAACAACAACAACGGCTCCCGCTTGAGATTTCTTCCAGGTTTACTCAGGACCCCCGCTCCCGCCTGAGACTTCCTCACAATTTACTCAGGATCGGTGCTCCCGCGTGTGCCTTCCTTGCAATTTAGTCAGGGCCCCCGCTCCCATCTGAGACTTCTTCACAATTTACTCAGGAACGGCGCTCCCGCTTGAGACTTCTTCGCGCTTGAATGTCCCACCCGCCCCACCCGCCCGTCAGGGGATCGCCCGCCCGTCGTGGGCTCCCGAGACTTCCTTCAGGAACGGCGCTTTCGCCCAGGACTTCCTCGAACGTTCACGCTCTTACCTTCCTGCTCCTCCTCCCTCTCCCTCCTCCTCCCTCCTCCCTCCTCTCCTCCCTTCTCTCTCCCTCCTCTCTTCCCTCATCCTTATGCCTCTCTGCCCTTTCCCCTCTCCCTCCTCTCCCTCCTCCCTTCTCCCTCCCCTTTCCTACCTCCTCCCTCCATTTTTTTTTTCTCTCTATCTCTCTCTCTCTCTCTCTCCCCCCTCTCTCTCTCTCTTTCTCTACCTCTCTTATCCGGCTTTCTCTTTCTCTCTCTGCCTCTAATCAACCGCCCCCCTTTTCGCTCCTTCTCTCCTAGCGTTTTCCCTCTTCCTTCGTCCCTCCCCCTCCCTTCCTCCCACTTTCCCTCGCTCTCCCACTCCTGGTTTTGCAGGGCCGACACCAACTCCAATCGCGGGCACATGTGCGCCCACGAAGGATTGTCCGCCTGTTCAGGTTTGCCCGCCTGTCTACGCCCGCCGCCCCCCGCAAAGAGAAATAATCCCCCAAAGGGGGTGTGATCGAAGATGAAAAGGGCGGGTATCGAGGGTGTGGGGATCTCGTTTTGAATGACACACGGGCAAGTAAGAGCGAACAGTCTTAGAACTATTGTTGCTGTTGTTGCTGCTGCTGCTATTTTTTGCGGTTGTTGTTGAGGCTGTTATAATAACCATTGTATTATCTAATTCGAACTGCCCACTTTCGGGGCTCGCTCCTGGTTAAAGTATCAAGGACAGCTTGGGGTCACCAAGCTGCGTTGTTGGGTACCGAGCTACAACAACGACGGTTCCCGCTTGATGCATCCCCACAGATAATTTTAAACCCGCGCTCTCGCGCGGGACTTCCTTATGCTGTATGCAGGAATCGCGCTCTCGCGTGTGATTTCCCCGCAGCTTATTCAGACGCCGCGCCTTCCACACTCACGAATCACGTTCTCGCTGCGGCCTGTATCACGATTTACTTGAGAACCACACTATCGCTCAAGCCCTCCTCGCGATTCATGCAGCACGCTTCAACAACACGCCTTCTCGACCTGGCCGTCTGGGCCCGCCTTCCCGTCCCGCCCGTTAGGGTCTACCAGCCCGATGGGCCCGTCTGGTTCTGCCACGTGTTTTCTGCTCCTAGCATCCCTCCTGCTAATTCCGTGCTCCCTACCCCTTCCATCTGTCCTCTTCCCTTGTTTCAGGGGCTGCTCCGCTACACGCGGCAGGTAAGGAAAATCTACCCTCAAGGGGGTACGATCGAAGGCGAAAAGGGCGCCACCGAGGGTTTAGGATATACGTGTCAACTGAAGTGCCCTTCTGAAGCTCGCGCCCTTTTTGATCAGGGAAAGTCGTGAGGCTCAAATTGGGTCCCTGGCCCCCGGTTTCGAACAACAACGGCTCCAGCTTGATATTTCGTCGGAAGTTATTTGCCCCCTCCGCTGCCGCGTGTAAGTTCTTCGCCGTTTACTCAGAACTCGCGCTCTCGCCTGAGACTCCCTTGCAATCTACCGAGGCGCAGCGCTTTCGCCATTCAGGAATTGCGTTCTCCCTTTGGTCTTCCTTGTAATTTACTTTGGAATCGCGCTCTCGCCCGAGATTTCCCGGCGAATTCTGCAAGACACGCGTTCGCGATCCGCCCGCTCGACCCGCCAGTCAGGGTCCGCCCGAATGACCCGCCTGGTAAGGCCCGCAGTCGCCCCTCGCTGCTTTTCGCCCGTTCCGATGCCCTTCACTGCCCCTCGCGATACCACACTCGGATTTGAAGGCCCCGCCGCTGCCTTCGTGGCCTCCTCGATGCCTTTCGTGGCCCCACCTTTTGAGCCCCTCGATGCCGTTGGTGGCCCCGCGGTCGCCTTTCGTAGCCCCCTCGTCGACCTTCGTAGGTCTGATGTAGCTCTTCGTTGCCCTCTCGCTGCCCTTCCTGGCCCCTTTGCAGTCCTCAGTGGGCCCCTTCTTTCAAGACTGCGACATTCACACGTGGCAGGGAAGAAAGATATCGGCTCTAATGGGGGTACGATCGAAGACAAAAAAGCGGATATCCATTGTTTGGGAAACACAGATTGGTTGACACGTGCGCGCATAAGAGCGAACAGCATTGAATTCATTGTTGTTGTTGCTGTCGTTGCTGCTGCTGTTGAATTCTCGATCCCCCCCTCCGGTGAACATTTTGTTTTTTCAATTCAAGTGTTTCCCTCGGGGCTCGCACCCGGTTTTTTTTAACAGGGAAAGTCGCTAGGCTCAAACTGCGCCCTGGCCCCCGGATTACAACAACAACAACGGCTCCCGCTTGAGATTTCGTTGCAATTTAGCCAGGACCCCCGCTCCCGCTTGAGACTTCTCGCATTTTACTCAGGAGTCGCGCTCTCACTTCCTTACAATTTATTCCGAAATCTTTCTCTCGGAGCTCTGGAGTCGCGCTCTCGCTGGAGACTTGCATGCAATTTGCTCCAGAATCTCGCTCTTTTGCTCAAGCGCCGCGCTCCCGGTACTCAGGCACCCAGGAGTCACGCTCACGCTCAGGACTCCCCCACAGGTTACTTAGGAATCGGGATCTCGCTGCCCTTCGTGGCCCCGTTGCAACCCTTCGTGGCCCCCTCGCTGCCCTTCGTGGACCCGCTGCAGCCCTTCGTGGCCCCTTCAGCTCTTCGTGGCTCCGTTGCAGCCCTTCGTGGCCCCGTTGCAGCCCTTCGTTTCGTGGCCCCGTTGCAGCCCTTCGTGGCCCCCTCGCTGCCTTTCGTGGCCCCGTTGCAGCCCTTCGTGGCGCCCTCCCTTCCTTTCGTGGCCCCGTTGCAGCCCTTCGTGGTCCCCTCGCTGCCCTTCGTTGCCCCGTTGCAGCCCTTCGTGGCCCCGTCGCTGCCCTTCGTGGCCCCGTTGCAACCCTTCGTGGCCCCGTCGTTGCCCTTCGTGGCCCCATATATGTATGCCCTTCGTGGCCCCCGTTCGTTCGCGCCCGTCGTGGTTCCATATGCATGCATTTCGTGGCCCCGCTGTCGCCCTTCGTGGCCCCCTTGCTGCCCTTCGTGGCCCCGTCCTTGCCCTCTGCAGCTCAATATACGTATGCCCTTCGTGCCCCCCGCTCGTTCGAGCCCATCGTAGCCCCATACGCATGCCCTTCGTGGCCCCGCTGTTGCCCTTCGTGGCCCCCTTCCTGCCCTTCGTGGCCCCGCTGTCGCTCTCGCTCTCGCTCTCGCTCTCGCTCTCGCTCTCGCTCTCGCTCTCGCTCTCGCTCGTCGTCGTCGTCGTCGTCGTCGTCGTCGCCGTCGGCGTCGTCGTCGTCGTCGTCGTCCTTGTCGTGGTCGGCCCCCTGTCCGTCCTTCTTGGGGTCGGGTTGCCGCCGATCAGCGCTGCCGCTGGCCAGGCCGACGGTCCGCGGCCGCCCCGCCGCTTACCGGGGCCTGGCCTGCAGGGAAGAAATACATACCCCCCGAAAGGGGTACGTTCGAAGACGAAGAGGGTGGTTATCGAGGGTTTGGGAAATACGCATTGGATGCCACTCGAGGAGATAAGAGCGAACAGTCTTATAATGATTGTTGTTATTGCTGTGGTTGTTGTTCTTGACCTTTCGCCACAGAAGAATTATTACTGTTGATCCCCCGTCCGGGGCACATGGTATAGTTTTCAATTGAAGTGCCCTTCCCGGGTTTCGCACCAGGCTTTTTAATTGGGGAAGTATTGGATCTCAGAATTGGGCCCCTGTCCCTCGAGTTACAACAACAACGGCTCCCGCCTGATACGTCCTCACAACTTATGTCAACATCGCGCTCTCGCGCGGGACATCCTCACAATTTATGGGACTCCCTCGCAACTTATTCAGACGCCGCGCCGTCGACACTCAGGAATCACACTCTCGCTGCGGCCATTTTCGCGATTTACTTGGGAATCGCGGTATCGCTCGAGACTGCACGCTTCAGCAACCCGCCTGCTCGACTTGGCCATCTTGGCCCGACTTCCCGACCCGCCTGTTAGGGTCAACCCGCCCGATCTGCCCGTCTGGTTCTGCCACGTGCTTTCTGCTCCTAGGCCCCCCCCTCTGCTACTCTCCCCCTCGTTCTCGATGCTCCTCCCTCGTCTTGCCCCTATCTTCCATCCGTCCTCTCTTCCCCTGCTATTGGGGCTGCGTGGAATACACGTTGCAGGTAAGAAGACATACCCCAAGGGGGTACGATCGAAGACGAAGAGGGCGGGTATCGAGCGCTTGGGATACACCAGTTGAATGGTACTCACGCAGATAAGAGCGAACAGTCTTACAATACTTGTTGTTGTTGTTGTTGTGGTGGTGGTGGTGGTGGTGGTGGTGGTGGTGGTGGTGGTTGTTGTTGTTGTTGTTGTTGTTGTTGTTGTTGTTGTGGCTGTGGTTGTGGTTGTTGTTGTGATTGTTGTTGTTGTTGCCGTCGTGGCCCTCGCCCGCCACCCGCCCGCCACCCGCCCGCGACCCGCCCGCGACCCACCCGCGACCCGCCCCGCGACCCACCCCGAGACCCACCCCGCGATCCAGCTGGGACCCAGCGGCGATCCCCCCCGCGCCCACGCCCCTCACTCTTATCCGCAACTGCGGGATGCTACGTTTGATGCGCTTTTAGCCTTTTACTGCCGATTCTAGCACGCCTTTGGCTCGTTGGGCCAGCGAATCGCACCTGCGGGCAGCTCCGGCCACCGCGCCTGCGTCGTGGCTATCAGCGCGTGTGGCAAACGCCGACAATGGCAACAGGCGCTGTCGCTGCTCGTCGAGATGTGGGCGGCGACGTTAGCCCCGGATGTCAACTGTGCCACTCGAAGAAGAAACGAACGCAATCAACAGAAACTTTTCGCGCTCCGCGCGGATTTCTTGGTTCCTCGCTGGGACCCCCAGGCGGCGCCTCCAGCACCTCCCCTGGCGCTCTCTGCGCGCCAGGGAGGGGGGTCCAGCGCAGATCCAAGAAGTCCGCGCGGACCGTCGAAGTTACTGTTTTTTTGTGGGTTCTGCTTCTAGCCACGCTGCTGGGACCAGCGCGTGCAAGTAGCTTTAGAACGGCATGCCCAGCGGCCCCAGGCGGGTACCAGGCGGGTGCCCAGGGGAGCTCCAGACGTTTTCCTGGACGGCCCAGCGCGGCCATCCCAGCGCGCCAGGCGGCCCACGAGAGGCCCTGGAGAGACCGAAGGCGTTCGAGTCACTCAAAGAGAGGCCCCCAGGGGTCTGACGAGAGGCTCTGTTCGGCCAAAGCTTGTAAGAGCCATTGGTCTCCATCAGGCTCCGCCTTCCCTTGCTTTTGAGGCCCTTCTGGTTGGCGCCTTCTGGAGCACGAGCGAGGGCCCTGGCACCCTCCAAGGCGGCCCTGCGCGGCCACAGCACAACAGGACTGCCAGAGTGTGTCCTGAGCGCTCTAAGGCGGCCCTGCAGAACCCCAAGACGGCCCCCGACGACCCAAGAGGCCTCCAAGACGGCCTATGGGAATCCCCGCTGAACCCCTCTGCGCTTCACGCTAGCCCCCGAGGGCCTCAAGATTCTCCCAGAAAAGCCCGAGAGTGCCCCAGAGAACGGCCGGCCCCAGAATGGCCCAAGAGGTTCCTCAGAACCCCCCAGAGACCGTACGGTGTCCCGAGGATGCCCGAAGCCAGGTTTCGCCAGGATCTCCCATCATTACCAAGAAGCCTCAAGAGGGACCCGGGTCACCCCACGCCGGCCTAGGGCCCCCCAAACATTTCAGGAGTGCCCCGATGCTTTCATCTCCGCCTGCACGACAAGCTGCATCTGCTAGCAGAAGATACCAGCAAGCAGAAATCAGCAACAGCGGAGAACAGGAAGGGGAGGAAGATGAGGATGAGGAGGATGCGGAGGAGGATGAGGAAGAGTCATCTGGAACAGTTCCAGAGGTCCTTTTTGATGGGGGTCTCATCCAGCCCAGTCGCCGGCATGATCGACTGCAATCTGTGTTACGCGCTGCTGCTGAGCCACACTACGGTTGAGTATCACCGTGCGCGTTCCGCTACTCGCAAAGTGCCTACTCACAAGCGCCCGAGCAACACACGTCTGCTTCGATGTAATTCTTCACGCTTCGCGTATCCCCAAGGATGTTCTGCGGCTATCGGCTGCGCCTCCTCTCCTCCCCTCCTGTCGCCCTCGACGACTGCTGAGGGGTGCCGACGACGTGCAGTGTGGCTCTGGCCTAATACCTGTGGGTCACCTCCTGGGGATGAGGTGCTTCCCTCTCAGCACTGCGTGCTGGTGCGGTGCTCGCCTGGGATGGCGGGGGCTTTCGGCCAGAGGCATCCTTGCAGGCCCGGCCTTTCCACGTCTTGGCCGTTGCTATTCCGCGCCGTCGCCCTGGTGTACGACTTCCTGTTCATGTGGTGCATCCCGTGGCATGTCCGTACCTCCTCCTGGCCGACGTATCCCCCCCGGCGTTGCCGACCGTTGCGTCCTCTTCTGGGGGAGATTCCCGCTCGCTGTCGCCATCGACATCCTGCCCTTCTGCGCTGGTCTGGTGGTTCACTCCTACCTGCAGTTCCCCCCTGGCGGGACACTGGGTGCTGTGACGTGGTCTGCGCGACTTGCATCCTCGTAGTTCAGGATGGCGGCTGCGCCTCAGGAGTCACGAGGTGTCCTTGTCATTGGACCAGAGTCGGGTCGCCGGCGAGCACCTGGTGCTCCGTGAGTGAGGCTACCTGCTTTTCCCCTTCCTCCTTCGTCCCTCCGTCGCCTCGCGCTTCCCCCCCTCCGTCCTTCCGTCGCCCTGCTCGGCGCCTGGCCTCCCAGTGCTGGCGCAACGTCGCCACGCGCGGCTGCCCGTCCGCCCGTTTTCCCCATTTTGTTCTGCATGTTGCACGAATTATCTGGCTCAGTGCCCCAGTCAGCCTGATTGACACGCCTTCTGGACTCTTCCTTGCGGGCCGCAGATAAAAAAAAAACATATCCCCAAGGATATTCAACTGACTTGCGGCTATCGGCTGCGCCGCCCCCCCTCTTCCTTCACGACGACTGCTGTGGCGGGCCGTTCGACGTGTTCGTTCTCACGCTATAGGGTGCGATCAACACAGACAGCCGCCCCCGCGGGCCACTGCCGACGGGGTGGCTCCTTCACGACAGGGACTCGTTTCACCGCAGTGACAGGCCTTGACCTTAATACCCTCATGTCACCTCCTGGGGGTGAGGTGCACCTCTCACGACACTGCGTCTAGACTCCCACGGTGCATCGTGGGTTCTTAGTCCGTGTGGTATTGGCTGCCACTATTCCTGCCCGCGGTTCACTTTGGCCTTGTTCACACGAACATGGGCCCGTCTCGCCCGCTTGGGCACTCACTTTGGATGGCTGGGGCCGCCGGCCTAAGGCCCGCCCAATACGCTCCACACGACGCACATCCGACGACTGGTGGCCTTGCCCTGTGGCGTTTCCCCCCCGCCAGGCAGGCGCCTTCCCTTGGCTACATCACGCAATAAGGTGCGCTTATCGTGGCACTGGCAGGTCGGCCCACACCAGCCTCCTGCACTTGGGGCGCAGTCTGGCAGGGACGTGCTCACCGGTCTGGCGCCCCGTCTTTCGCCCACCGGCAGTGCACAGCCGACGGCTGGTGATAACGTGGTGGCCCACGTGCCGTTCCCTCCTTGTGCATCGGTGTTTCTATTCGACTTCGCGTCTAGTCCGCTGGTGCCTCGTTCTGTGATGCCATCTTCGAGCACATGAGGTGCTCCGTGAGTGAGGCCTTGCCCCCATTCTGCTCGCCTTCGTTGCACTTTCACGGGCGGGCGTGCCAGGGTTGCAGCTGCCCGCTGTGCCCTGCCCCTCGCCGTCCGGTCTGCGGGGTGCTGGCGCCACTGCGCGACGCCCCGCTGTCAGTCGTTGGCTGCCGTTTTGGAACGGCTTAATGAGGTTCATTTTGTTCCTCGCATGTGCATTCCGGCGTTGGCTTTTGACCCGCTGGCAATTATCTTGCTTGCTGCCCCAAGCTTGTTTCGACGCGCTCTCTGGAATCGTCCTTGGAGCCGCAGATAAAAAAATATCCCCAAGGAGCAGCGCCTGGACCCGTACTCGAAGACCGTCGACCGAGCTGCCACCCGGGAGGTTCGGAGTGCGAGAGACAGCTCCGCCCAGGCAAGCAGCTCAGCCTGGGACATCACGGGTGCTAGGGACGACCGCACACTCAGCCTCGCGGCAGGAGACAAGGGACGCCACCGACCTGCGTCAGAAGACACCAAGGAGGGAAGGACGTGCCGCCAAATCACCAAGGGGCAACCCCACGCGCACGGAGATCCACGAAACGCCCTGGAGAGACGTCAGGATCGCACAGCCACGCCGCGAAGATCCGAACGACCCCATAAGAGGCGTTCCCGTGTACATGTGTACCATAGCAACTGCAGACGTGGAAAGGGACGAGCCAGTGCAGGACAATATTATACGCCTACAAAAGACGCTGGGAGGAGCGTTCAATGGCATATGGGGCGCATTGGTCAAGCGTGCTGCCCTGAGACAGGAGCCCATGGGAGGCCACAAGAGCAACCCCAAACTGAACTCAGTCCAGACGTGCGCGGAATTCCCCGAGGCTTGGGGCGACGCAGGGCACGATGCTTACAAGATGGACAGCGAGCTCAGGCTCAACGTCAACTGGACAACAATCAGGGGCAAACGCTTGAAAATCATGCGCCACGATTCCCGGGCACACGCTCCGCGCGACTACGACAGCAACAGCAGGCCCGCCCCATGGACAGCCGAGGGCAGAGCAGCCGCTCCCGCAGCTACACAGGACCGCTGGGCCGGAGCCATCGGCACAGCCACCCCCAGCCAGTGGCAAGGCTGGCAGGAATGGTCCTCGTGGGATCGGCACGAGGCCCCATGGACGGACACAGATTGGAAGGGAAAGGGCAAAAGGTATTCCCCGAGGGGGGATGACCGGTACGCAGACAAGCGCGCCCGCTGGTGGGCAAGGGACGACTCCTACACCAAGGGCTGACCGGGTCGGGATACCAGCCTCAGCACCACCGGCGCTCCTGGCCAACGGGACTTTTCCCCCCCTACCGGCTTTTCTTGCCCCTAAAGGGTCAGTTTCCCCTCGCCGCGCCTGGCTCAGGCCGTAATACCTTGGGGCAACCTCCGCTGGGGCGCAGGTTTCCCCGCATCTCACCCACGGCGCAGCATAGCTAGACAGCCCACACTGGACAAGTGGACTTGCCCTCCTTTTCGGGCCCAGCGCGGGGGGAGCCCCCCCCCTGCACCCGACTTCTCACCCCCCTGGCTCGACGGGGCCCGCCCGCAGGGCAGACAGGTCCCGGGCTCACCCACTTTGCTGTCCAACGACGACAGCCACCCACCCGCTGGTGGCGGGAGGTCGGCCGAGGGAACACCCCCCCCCGCGCGCCAGCGGGTCGACCTGTCCAGGTCGCAGTTTTGGCAATATCGACTCTAGCGGCGATCAGCTGCGACCCCCATTACCAACCTGTAAGGACCCACCCAACATTCACTGACCTGAGCGGCGATCAGCTGCGACCCCCTTGACCAACCACTTCCCTTATCCCACGTGGGAGGGGGCCTGACCGAGGTGAGAGGCGGCTTTCCCCCCGCCTCCCACCGCGGGAGCCTGGCGGGTGTCCCCCGCTCTTTGCTCCGGGGACCACCGTTGTTCCGTCGGCTGTTGGTGGTGCCTCCCCTCCCAGGGCCTCGCTCGCCCATCGCTGCTTGGGGCTGGTTTCCCCCCCCTGCGGCGTTTCGGTGCGGCCCCGGTGGGCTCGTGGCGCTCGTTGGCGGGCCGAGGCCAGGGTGGGATGTTCCTGCGGCGGGCGTGGCCGGACCTGCGTCTGACGGCCCTCCTGTCTCTCACGGTGCAGCCCCCCCCCCTGTCACACCGCTTTGGGACAACATCACATCGCCCGTACCAACGCCACGTGCCCCGCGAGGCACAACCCAACCTGTGCTCTTGGTGACCCCCTGATCGGGTCCGGTTCGTCCTGCGGCACCACCACTCCAATGCACAATCTCTCCCTCTTCGCTGGCGATGCTCACCGCGCCAGCGGGCTCCCCCACACCCTGTGGCCGCCGTGCCGGCTCGCGCTGGAGGGCTCACAGTCGCACGGTTACCCCACGACACTGTGATGTGGTCTGACTGGAGCTGGCTAGTGTGCTGAGTGGTTCAGCCTTCCGCAACAGGTACAGTCCTTCAGGCCCACCTTCAGCCCCCCCTGTGCGTTGCACCGCTGCTCACGACTGCTCAGCCGGCGTGGTTTACGCAGGTCATCCCCTTGGAGCCTGGCGCCGCAGTGGCGACTCACTCCAAGGGCCATCTGTAACCATGCACATTGACTCGTCCGCTGGCTCTGTACGGGTTTCGCTTTGGCCGCCTGAATTCTGGTGACTTTGTCCAGTGCGCGGGCCCAGGCTTGCAGTGCGCCAGTCAGCGCAGTCCTCAGCTTGCAGCTGCCGTCTGAGTGGGCCGGCCGGCGCTGTTCTAGCCAATTAGCTTCGTTCGTGGCCCGGACGTTGCCTTTGCCGCCTGACCCTTGTCTTGTGGCCGCTGACCAAAAAACGTATCCCCACCAGAGGCCCGCTCGGACCTACTCGCCGCTGGCGCTCTCGCCTGCGGCTGCTAACAAAAAAAGTACCCCCACCAGCGTTCTGACGGCGTGCGGCTCTTCCGCTACGCTTGCGAACAAACAAATCCCCACCAGCCCGTTCAGAAGCCCTGCCCACTAGAGTTGACGGGAAAAGGGACGAAGGGACACATCTAGGGAAACAAAGCGAGCAACCAGGATGAACCGAGAGATCTCTGGGAGCAAGGGGGTGGCCTTGAAAGGCCTCTTCGGGCCATCCTTGGGGGCCGTGTGGGGGCGAGGGGAAGAGGAGGAGGAGGAAGAAGAAGAGGAGGAGGAGGAGGAGAAGGAGGAGGAGGCCTCTTGGGCGCCTCTTGGGGCACTCTTGGGGCCTCCTGGGAGCTTCCTGGGGGCCTCTTGGAGGGTTTTTGGGGTATTTGAAGGCTTCTTGGGGGCCTCTTTGGCAGTCTTAGGGCGTTCCTGGGTTGTCTGACGCCGTCGGAAGCCGTCTTGGGGGCTTGTCTGGGTCGTCTTGGGGCCCTCTTGGGGCACATTAGGGGTTCTTAGGGCGTCTTGGAGGTCTCTTGGGCCGTTTTGGGGCCCTCGTGGGGCCGTCTTGGGGGCCTTTTGGGCCGTCATGGGGCCATCTTGGAGGCCTCTTGGGTGATCTTGGGGGCCTCTTGCGCCGTCTTGAGCCGTCGGAATGCCGAACGGAAGCAAATGCCAACATCTTTCAAAACCTTGGGACAATCAAGGATTTTGGCCTCTTCGGGCCCTCCTGGAGGACCTCTTGGAGGCCTCTTGGAGGCCTCTTCGAGGCCTCTTGGGGGCTTCTTGGGCCGTCTTAGGCCATCTGGAGGCCGTCTTGGGTGCATCTCGGGCCGTCTTGGGGGCATCTTTTGGCCATCTTAGCCGTCTTGGAGGCCATCTTGGGTGCCCCTGGAGCCCTCTTGGGGCGGTCTTGGGGGCCTCTTGGGCTCTCATGGGGCCATTTTGGAGGCCTCGTGGGTGATCTTGGGGGCCTCGTGCGCCGCCTTGAGCCGCCAGAATGCCGAAAATAAGCAAATGCCACAATCTTTCAAATACCTTTTGGAAAATACATGATTTTGGCCTCGGGCCCTCCTGGAGGACCTCTTGGAGGCCTCTTGGAGGCCTCTTCGAGGCCTCTTGGGGGCTTCTTGGGCCGTCTTAGGCCATCTGGAGGCCATCCCAGGCCGTCTTGGGGGCATCTTGTGGCCATCTTAGCCGTCTTGGAGGCCATCTTGGGTGTCTCGGAGGCCCCTGGAGCCCTCTTGGGGCGGTCTTGGAGGCCTCTTGGGCTCTCATGGGGCCATTTTGGAGGCCTCGTGGGTGGTCTTGGGGGCCTCTTGCGCCGCCTTGAGCCGCCGGGGTGCCGAAAAGAAGCAATGCCACAATCTTTCAAATACCTTAGGAACATACATGATTTTGGTCTCTTCGGGCCCTCCTGGAGGACCTCTTTGGAGGCCTCTTGGGCTGTCTTGGAGGCCTCTTGGGGGCTTCTTGGGCAGTCTTAGGCCATCTATTTGGAGGCCATCTCAGGCCGTCTTGGGTGCATCTCGGGCCGTCTTGGGGGCATCTTGGGGCCATCTTAGCTGTCTTGGAGGCCATCTTGGGTGTCTTGGAGGCCCCTGGAGCCCTCTTGGGGCCCTGTTGGGGCCCTCTTGGGGCTCTCTTGGGGCCCTCTTGGGAGCCCTGGAAGGCCTCCTGGGGCCATCTTGAAGGCCATCGATCAAAGGAGGAGATGGTGCAACGTTCGCCCCCCCCCCCCCCCCCCCTCCCCCCCCCCCCGAAAGAGGCCAAAATGGGGCCAAAACCTCAGTAAGACCAATGATTTTGGCTTCCTCGCCGAGGCCGTTTTGGACGCCCTGACACCTCGCGGACCCCCCAAAAAAGTCCAGGGGAGGGAGTCGGGGAAGGGGTAAACCCCTCCCCGTAGGGGAAGAGTTTTTTTGAAGAGGGAAGGGGAATCTCGTTAGACCACCTGTCGCCCAAAGGGCTGGTGGGATTTATCGTAGATCCACCGCGGCGGATCTAGTAGCGAGTAGCTACTTCGCGAGTAGTGGAACGCGCCCGTCGAGAGTAGATCATCGATAAATATCACCGAAAACATCGGGGTCCGCGTTTCCCAACGAAGTTATCGGATCGCTGGCCCAGCCTCTTAGGCACCCAGGGGAATAGACTCGAGCCACAGACATTTGAGGAATGAGAGTGATTTAGTTTTCGAGGCCGCATTGGGCCTTTTTTTGTGGGCTCGACAGGTTTAATACGTTTTCGATTTTTGGGGATGCGTGTTGCATTTCTCGCGGTTCATCGATCGGCTTGGGACTCTTGTAGCGGGCGTTGGAGCTTAAGTCCTGCAGGAGCCTCGAAGAAGTAAGCTGCCATGAACTCCAACGGCCAGCCAGCGCTTTCTTTCTCTTCTTGTCTTAAGGCGGGCGTGTCCCTCTACAGGAGGAATCTTCAAGAACAGTATCAACAACATCCTGGCGACGTGTTTTTTTTTTTTTTTTTTTTTGTGTGTGTGTGTGTGTGTTTTTCGATTGTTTATGCTGTTTTTTTGGACTAGCTCTTGGTTTTCTTCCAACATCCGCCTGCAGGAGGACATGCCCGACCTGACCCTTGTCTCTTCTGTCTTTCTCGGTCACCTCTTTCTCTGTCCCTTCTTCTCCTGCTAGTGTGGGCTGCAGCTGGACTTCTGCGGTTCACTCGGGATCTTGGGCTCGGGGTCTCGTGCGCCTCTACGGGCTTGCTTCTCGAGAGGTTCGTGTGTCACCTCGGGGGCTTCAGAAGAACCATTGGTGAGCATCGAGGGCAATACTGGACTCCGCAAAAGTTCTCGAACAACAAACGACACCGTAGCGGAATTATACATCGGAGGGTGTACGTTCTGGACAGCTGGAGGGAAAGGATGGTAGAGGGAGAAGAGGAGGATGGGCAGGACCTACGTCTAGATACGTAACTTATCCTTTGTGCTGTTGCTATGCGCATGTTTTTTGTTTTGTTTGTGTTCTCTCTCTCTCTCTCTGCTGCTTCCATTTCATCACTCTGTCTATATTTCCATATATATATATACATACGTGTATGTATGATTCAATGTTTCGCACTTCTGCGACGGCACTCCCCAGCGCGCGTACGGACTGCCAGCGGGCTGACATTCGAGCCGACAATGTGGAACAATATGGAGCGTCTAGATCTTTTGGACTTCGAGACGACACGGTTTCGGTAGTTTCCGCTGCCGGCCAATTATTCCAGTTTCCACTGTATGATTCTTATCATTTCAGTACTTCTCAGTGTAAACGATTATGCTTTACGGCGTTCCGCTCAGAATCCGAGATAACATGCGACACCAGTCTGAATGATTTCAATATTTGTTAAGGTCTTCCAACAGTGACTTGTCGGTTCTTCGATTCGTCATGCATGTGTAATTTCGTTATTTTCAAAATATCAATAAAACTATTTAGGCGGTTTTCGCTGAATTCCGTTACGATAATTATTTTTTCTTTCATAATATGTGGTAATGCGTGGCAACAGTCTGAGTCATATGCTGTAAAATCTCAAAATGTGCGAATCATTGAATGGTTGTTATTGAGGGTAGTCGCGCAAGTGTCATTTTTGGGAATTATTGATTTGATTGCGATTGTGCCAGTCGTCCTCAGTCTGTTTTGTTAGGTTTCTCAAACTATGAGGTTCTGCACAACAGAGTTATTTAGCAATTTTCAATATCAAGTTCAGGTTCGTGTGACCATTGGGCTTTTAATCATTACATTTTTTGCCTCGGTAATTTCAGTGCGTTTCGTTGCGGTGTAAAGGGGTTGTTGTTCATAATATTTGGTATTCGTTTCGCAGTCGGAGGGGAGTTCATTATGTTGTATATTGTTCAAACATTGGGCGAACAACTACCTGTGCAATCACGCATGCCAGCGATTTCGTCATCCTCATACTGATGAGTATATGTATGTTGGTAGTTACCATTTTATGTAATTGTATGTTGTGATGTGCTTCAGCAAAGGCCCAGAGTCATGCACGAATGCACGCTAAGTTTCTTGTACAATCGTGTAAACTTATCACACGATTGAGTAGTCGTTTATAGTAATGATGCTGATGATTTAATTGTTCGGTTATGTTTTTTTTATTGTGAGTCGAATGACTAGTTGTGTGCCCTATGTTTCGTTGAAGTTGAATAATCATGCAAGGGTAGGGTAGGGTCTCGTAATTCTCACAATTCTTAACCTAATGTTCCCATTAGTTGTTCCCAAACATTATGTGGTGTTGGGTCCCCGTTTCGAAGAGACAGCGCCCTGCGTGCTGTCTTCCTCTCCTCCTCTCCTCCTCCCCCTCCTCCCTCCTCCAATTCGTGCCCCTGCTCTCCGCGTGCTGCGATCACCGTTAGCATCGTCATCATCATCGTTATCACCACCGCCATCGCCATCATCCACATCATCATCATCATCAGCATCATCATCATCATTATCATCATCACCATCATCATCATCATCATCATCATCATCATCATCATCAACATCACCATCACCATCACCATCACCAAGGCCAGCATCGTGAAACACCCTTCACCTCCCACTCCTCTCTCCTCCCATCCTTGCCTCTGCCGTCCGCATGTCTCTGCTTCTTCACACTTCTCACACGCTTCGTGGCCCCATAGGGAGCTTCACCGAAGGCCTCATTATCATCGCCATCGTCAATATCGTGCCTCTGCTCTTCGCATGCGTATCATGTCGGCGCAACCCTCACACTGTTCGTGGCCCTATGGGGAGCTCCACCGAAGGCCTCAGTGGCAGGGTCCGCGTGCGCCCGACGCTCACCCTGACACACCCCTCACACGGTTCGTGGTCCCATGGTGAGCTCCACGGAAGGCCCCAGCGGCAGGTTTCGCATGCGCCCGACGCCCATTTTGGCACGCCCATTACACGGTTCGTGACCCCATGGGGAGCTCCACCAGAGGCCCCAGTGGCAAGGCCCGCATGCGCCCGGCGCCCATTTTGACGCACCGCTCACACGGGTCGTGGCCCCATAGGGAGTTCTACCGAAGGCCCAGTGGTGGTGTTCGTATGCACCCCCACCGACGTTTTCGACACATTTTGGCACACCATTCACACGTTTCGTGGCCCCATAGAGAGCTCCACCGAGGGCCTCAGTGGCGGTGTTGGCATGCTTCCCCGCCACACATTTCGGCACACCTCTCACACGCTTCGTGGCCCCATCGGGAGCTCCACCGAAGACGATGTTCACAACTGCGTTATTCATCTTTGCATTTGGTTGGTTCTTCGGCAGGCTAAGTCACGTTTTCAGGTTTTGCCGTTCATGGAATTTGTTCTGCATTGTTGTATTTGGAAAAATTCCTATAGTGTATTGGGTTTTCAAGCATTGAGTGGTCGACCATTTGAGTGATTGGCGGGTTGTGCCGCACGCAGTATAGATGTAATCGAGAGTTATTGAGATTCCCCGATCTCAGATTTGACTAGTTAGTCTTTTGTTATTTGCCAGTTTCTTTTTGTCAACCATCCTGTGGTGTTGGGTCCTCCTCCTCCTCCTCGTCATCATCATAACTTCCATCATCACCACCATCATAATGATCACCACCACCATCGTTATCATCATCATCATCATCATCATCATCATCATCAACAGTACCAGCATCAATACCGCCATGATTATCGTTCTCATCATCATCATCGTCATCATCATCATCAGTCTCACCACCATCATCCTCATCACTGTCATTATCATCACCGTCGGAATCAACAACAGCGTTTTCTTCTTCACCATCATCAGCATCATCATTATCATCACCAGCATCACTATCATCATCATCAGCATCATCATCATCATCGTCATCATCATCATCATCACCATCATCATGAGCAGCATCATCAGCATTGCTGGTAGTTTCGACATCATCGCCATCAGCTTCGGCACACCCTTCACATGTTTCTTGGCCCCAGGGTGAGCTCCACCGAAGGTCCCAGGGGCGCCGCTCGTATGCGTCCGACGCGGCCATTCTGGCACACTCCTCACGAGGATCGTGGCCCCATAGGGAGCTCCAAAGAAGGTCCTAAGGGCGTCGGCCGCATGCGTCCGACCCACCCGTTTCGGCACACCCCTCACGAGGATCGTGGCCCCATAAGGAGCTCTGCCGATGGTCCTATGGGGTGTCGGCCGCATGCGTCCGATCCACACATGTCGGCACACCCCCCACGAGGTTCGTGGCCCCATAAGGAGCTCTGCCGATGGTCCTATGGGGTGTCGACCGCATGCGTCCGATCCACCCATCTCGGCACACTCCTCACGAGGATCGTGGCCTTATCGAGGGCTCTGCCGAAGGTCCCAACGGTGCCGCCCGCAGGCGTCCGACCCGTTTCTGTCGGCACACTCCTCGTGAGGATCCCGAGGGCACCTGAAAGGCCCCACGAGACCCCCAAGAACCCCCCCCGAGAAGCACCACGGGATGCCTCCCCGCACGATGGCCCCAAGAGGCCCCCCCGAGGTCACTGCCCCCTCCTCGCCTCCGCCCTCCTCGGATCTCCCGCCTCCGTCCTCGCCCCTCGCCCCTCAGTTGCCGCTCCTCCCTTTTCGCTCCCCGCCTCTCGCTGATCGCTCCTCGCTTCTGAACCCCTCCCTCGATCTCTTGCCGATCCTGACTCACCGATCCTGCCCTAGCAGCAGACTGCGCCAGCTAGCCGAGGTATCGAGACACATCACCCTGCAGCAAGCAGCAACAGCAGCATCGGGCAGCAGCAGCAGGAGCGAACGGCAGCAGCAGCAGCAGCAGCAGCAGCAGCAGCAGCAGCGAACGGCAGCAGCAGCGAACGGCAGCAGCGCGAATCACGAAACCAACACCATCAGTGGCAGCCCACAGCAACAGCAAGCAACCCCAGCAGGCATCGGGCAAACACGCACGCCGAGCAGAACTTGCACGCAGCAGCACCCAGCAGCCATCATCAGCAACAACACCCAGCAGTGGCAATACTGACCGACATCACGCAACAGCGGCAGCAGGTAGCAGCATGCAGTATCATGCGCGGAGTGCGAAGTCCGAACCCCACGTGATCATTCCAGCCTTTCGGCAGTATGTCCACAATCCACAATCACATGCCAGCTCGTACAGATTTAGTGGACGTAGTCCACGGGTCAGCCTCAGTCTGCTACAGCGTCGGGATCAGCGCGTGCGAGAAAGGCGGGCAGTGGGAACAGGCGCTGTCGTTGCTCAGCGCGATGCGGGAGGTGAATTTGGAGCCCGACGTCATCAGCTACAGCAGTGGTATGAGTGCGTGCGGAAAAGTCGGACAATGGAAACAGGCGTTGTCTTTGTTCAGCGAGATGTTCGAGACGAAAGTTGAACCTAATGTCTTCAGCTACAGCGCTGGGATCACCGCGTGTGAGAAAGGCGGGCAGTGGAGGCGGGCGCTGTCGCTGCTCAGCGAAATGTTGGGAGCAAAAGTGGAGCCAAACATCTGACTGCCTGCGTTGCATGGCCCTGCTCGCAGGAGAAAGGCTCCCGTACCAAGCTGGGTAGACCTGCCCAGCTGGGCAGTAGCTCAGATGGGCAGCAGCTCGGATGGGCAGCGCCTGGAGCATCCTGGAGGCTTCCCGACGGGCCCAGGGGGCTTTAGGATCCCCCGAAGACGGCCCCAGAGGACCCCATGGCTAAGGTGGCTCTATAGGAGGGCCTCACGCAGCCTCGGGGTGCTTCAAAGGGCTTCCAGGAGACCATGAGGAATCCCGGAGGGCCCAGAGATGGCCGGGGAGAGCCTGAGGACTATGCAAGCTGGCCTCAGGATGTCCCCAATGTGGATCAAGAGAGTCCCAAGCCAGTCCAGGGGCCCAAGGAGTCTCAAGTTCCAAGAGGTCCTGGAGTCCCCGAGCAGCAGCAGCAAGTAGACAGCAGGCAGCAGCAGCAGCAGCAGCAGCAGCAGCAGCAGCAGCAGCAGCAGCAGCAGCAGCAGCAGCAGCAGCAGCAGCAGCAGCAGCAGCAGCAGCACGCGGCAATAGCAGTCGCGGGCATCAGCAAGCAGCAGCAGACAAGCAAGCAGCAGCACTGACGAACCAGCAGTAAGCAGCAGCTTCAGCAAAGAGTCGCGAGCGAACAACCGCAGGCAACAGCAATACAACAAGAAGCTGCAGGAAACGGCGGGAACCCGAGGTAGCAGCTTGCTCTACGTGGTAAGT
Source organism: Prorocentrum cordatum (assembly GCA_963575745.1). Classification (NCBI taxonomy): domain Eukaryota; class Dinophyceae; order Prorocentrales; family Prorocentraceae; genus Prorocentrum; species Prorocentrum cordatum. Next base: position 90,205 of record CAUYUJ010019037.1, read on the forward strand.
TTTATCCGCCTCTCCGTGCTCCGAGCAGGGCTGTTCTCCCAAGTGCCGTCGCCTCAGTGCCATGCCATGACGTCCAGTGCTGCAACGTGCTACGTCGTGTCTGTCGTGCCGTGTGACAAGCAGGATATTGTGCTGTGCCATGTTGCGTCTGCCGTGCCATGTCGCCGGCAGCCCCGCCCTACTAGATGCTTCTTATTTGCATCCCTACGCTCGAGTGCGTTTTCATTGCCAGGAGTCCAGGCGTGAGTCCCGGTCAGCTACAGTGCCGGAATCAGCGCGTGCGAGAAAGGCGGGCAGTGGGAGCAGGCGCTGTCTCTGCTGGTCGCCGCTCGGAAGGCGCAGCTGGAGCCGGACATCATCGGCTACAGCGCCGGCATCAGCGCGTGCGAGAAAGGCGGGCAGTGGCAGCAGGCGCTGTCGCTGCTCAGCGGGATGCGGGAGAGGAAGCTGGAGCCCAACGTCATCTTGTCTCAAGTCGGGCACGTCTTTCTACGGGAGGACTATTCAAAAATAGTCGAACAATGATACGGGGAGGATTGTTTGACTACATTGGAGCTTTTTTTGAATATTCTTTGATGATTTTCAGTTCGTCATAGAAAATTCCCCTGTAGGGGGACACGCCAGACCTAGCTCTTGTCCTGCAGTGCAGGTCCTCGTGCGTACGGGGAAGGGCTCGTGGCTCGTGGTCGCGAGCTGCTCGGCGTGTCGCTCCGCCACGCGTCGGCGCGACACGCTGCGACAGGTGCGCGTCGTGCCGACCGCTGGCGACCCCAGCGCGGGCGTTCACGGTTGAGCGCCGCATGTGGCCCAAAATCGGCCCAATTTTGGACGGATCCGGCCTTTTTGACAGGGCCGATCGTTCAGGTTTGAGCGATCCCCGCGGTGTCAGTCGGCCACGCGCAGAGGGGGGTTAGGGGGAGGGGCGAAGGCTTCTTAGAAGCACCCGTGCTTCTTAGAAGGCGCGGGCCTTCTCTATGGATGTAAGGCGGGCGCCTTCTAAGAAGCGGCCTCCTTCTAAGAAGCCTTCCCCCCTCCCCCTACCCCCTTTGTGCGCGCCGCCAAGTCAGGAACCTCCGCCGGGGTCGTCACGACGCCAACCTGCCGTAACCGTGTCCCAATGCCCATGCGTCACCGTCCCAGTCTCTCCCAGCCCAGCCTCCCTGCCCGGCGGAGCGGCACGCTGTCTGCTTTAAACAGGGCCTGTCCCTCTACAGGAGGAACATTCAAAAATAGTCAAACAAATTGTCTGGAGACGTTTTTTGAGCATTTTTCGAATATCTTTGAATATTCTTTGGTATCGTTCATCTTTCCTCCAAAATATCTCTGTAGGAGGACATGCCCGACCTATCGCTGAGCTCGTGACCGTAAGTGGCCCACAGGACTGGTGTGGGGTGGACGAGGGCCATCGTCTGGAGCGTCCCAGAGGCCTCAAAGAGGTCCCCGGGGACCCCCGATGCTGATCCCCAAGATGCTTCGCAGATAACTAGCCCGATCTGCTTCCGCCTGGGAAACTTGAAGACGCTCGATGGAGCCTCCGAAGACGGTTCAAGATGACCCAAGTGGTTCTGCACGGCGCACTGGAGGCCCAAAGAGATGCCCCAGACAGCATGCATCTCATAATCAGAGTGAGTGTGTGTGAGTGTGTGTGTGTGTGTGTTTGTTCGATTCTATTCTATTCGGCCCAAGACGGTTTCAGCAGGGCTCCGGAGGGTCCCTGAGTGCCCGGGAAGCTTTCGAGACTGCCCCAGGATGGCCTCCAGCCGGCCCAAGAGGGAACCCAGAGGCCCCCAGGACGGCCCTGGCCCCAATGCGGCCCAAAACGGCATCGAGAGCCCCGAGACGCCCCAAGGCGGTCTCAGCGGATAAAACGGACCCCTGACAGGCCAAGAGAGCCCCAAGAGGGCTTCAAGAGGCGCTCTAGGTGGCCCTGAAGGCCCCGCAGGGGGATTTCAATACGGTCTCAGAAAGCATAAGAGGCCCAAGAGGCCCCATAACTGTTTCGAGATCACCCAACACCAGCGGCAGAGCGAACAACAAGAGAAGAACAGCATTTCGCTTAAGCGATCCCCACCAATAAGTTTCCAGTGTGTCAAGATGCGATGCATTCCCCTAGTGTATTTTATTGATGTGTATTCATGATGTCTGTTCTTGGTGCTCGTTCTTGATGCCAGTTCATGGTATCTGATTTGGGCATATCTTCTTGGGGCTTGTTCTTGGTGTGTGTAGTGGTGTATGCGCTTGACACTTGCTCTTGGTGTATGTTCTTATTGTGTATTTACAAGGAGCGTTCTTTTTGTATGTTCTTGATGCATGGGTTACATTATGCTATTGATGTGCGTTCATGACGCCTATGCTTCACGAATGCTCTTGGCGTATGTTATTGGTGTTCGCTCTTTATGTCGGTTTCTCGTGCAGGTGTTTGATGCCTTCTCTTGAGTAGTGTTCTTGATGCGTGCTGTTGATGCCTGTAAGTGGCGTTTGTTCATGCTGTCTGTTCTTGGGACACGCTCTTGGTCTGTGCGTGTGCGCGTGTTACTAATGCTGTGTGCAAGTGATATTTGTTTCGAGGTCTACATTGCAGGTGTCGGACATTGATGCTTGTCCTTGCTGTTGGCTCTTGATGCTTTTTTGACGTCTGTTCTTGATGCAAGCTATTGATGCCTATGTCTGACGTGTGCTCTTGGTGCTGATTCTTGGTGTATGGTCTTGGTTGTCTGCTCTGGATGCTTGTTGTTGATACCTGTTGCTGGATCTCTGCTCTTGATGTGAGCTCCCGGTGTCGGTTCTGGGTGTCCATTATGGGTGCACGTTTTGGGTGTCATGTATGCTTCTGGCGATGCATGTTTTTAGTGTGAGGTATCGATGTGTGTGTTCTCGATATCTGTTAGTGATTCATGCTCTGGATGTCTGTTCTAGATGCCTCTGGACGGCGTGATGTCGTGACGCCTTGACGGCGTGACACCGCGGTAGGCAGGGCGGGCGAGGAGGCGCGGCATCCAGGGATCACCCGGATTATATATTTTGGGTCTGCAGGGTGGGCGAGGCGGGTCGCATGCGTTTGTTCGTTCATCTAACAACCCCAGCTTGTTTGGTGGACAAAGAATTTGCAGCAGCAGAGCCTGTAGCAGCAGCATCCAGAAGCAGCTGGCAATAAGCACACCAACAGGTCGTAGCATCAGGCGGCAGCAGAAAGCAGAAACAGCAGCAAGCAGCAGCACTCCGCAGCAAGCGGCAGCAGGCAGCGGCAAGCAGCATCAGGTCGCAGCAGGCAGAAGCAAGTAGCAGCCAGCGGCAGCGAGCAACACGATGGGCATGTTTTCCACCACCACCACCATCAGTTGGAGGGGGGGAAGGAGGTGGAGGATGAGGAAGAGGAGGAGGCAGAGGATGAGGAGGAGGAGGAGGAGGAGGAGGAGGAGGAGGAGGAGGAGGACCCCCTCTCCCTCCAACTTCTGGTGGTGGTGGTGGATCACAAGCCCACCACAGCAAGCAGCAGCAGCCAGCATCCAGCAGGCGGCAGGCGGCAGGCGGCAGTCGGCACGCCGCACGCAGCACGCAGCGGCAGCAGGCAGCAACCGGCAGACGGCGGCAGGCTGCAGCGCGGGGCGGCTCGCCCACGGGCCGAAGGCCCGTTGGCGAATGCCGAAGGCCTGCGAGTCATTGGAAACCCAAGGGGTCCCCAGAAGCCCCTAGGGAGTCTGGCAACCTATGGGTTCCCCATGATTTGAGGAATCTGGCAACTTGTGGGTTTCCCGTACTTCGGAAGTTTGGGAAACCCAAGAGGTCGCCAGAAGCCCCCAGGGAATCTGGCAACCTATGGGTTTCCCATAATTCGGAGGTGTGGGAAACCCACAGATGGACGACTGCCCGCCGATGCTGCTTTTTGTGGACGTGGTCTAGGGGTCCGACCCTCGTCAGCTATAGCGCTGGGGTCAGCGCGTGCGAGAAAAGCGGGAGGTGGGAGCAGGCGCTCCACTTGCTCATCGAGGCTCGAGAGGTGAAGCTGGAGCTGGACGTCATCGTCTCTACTTTCCCAGGGCCAGCACGGGCGAAAGTTTACGTCGGGCCCTCGACCCGCTGGTCCGCCTTGGCTAGACCTGCCCAGACCTCGTTAGACTCCGCCAGGGCCTTTAGCTTTCCAGGACGTGCTTCGCAACGGCTCAAATGCGTTTCCTAAACTTCCCAAGAGGAGTCACGACAGCCTTGAGACAAACCGCGCGGCCCGCATTGTCGCGATGTCTTTCCGACGCCTTCCAGCATGGCTCCCTGGCGGTGAGGCTGGAGGCTGCGCCTGGTTGGCCCAGACATGGGCCAAGTTGGCCCCGAAGGTTCTGTTGCTCCCATCGTACCCAAGAACCACATCCCAGAAATAATTTCGAGCACCCAGACCAGTATCGAAGCAGTGCCGGACGAGTATCGCCTCCCTGGGCCAGACACGTGACACTCGTGATGCGTTTGATGCTCTTGGTGCTGTCGCCCTCCTGGCCCCAACTGCCGCCGAGTGGGGCCCGCTGTGCAGCCAAGACGGTTCCAAGGCAGGTGGCCCTGCGCAGCCGCGCAGCCTGCAGGCACCGCGGGAGGCCCGGGCTCCAGAGCGTCCCCCAGGGTGGCTTCCAGATCCCCCAGGACTTGGCATCGCTCGGACGCTCGGATGTGTGTGTGTGTGTGTGTGTGTGTGTTTTGTTGTGTGTGTTTTTTCATGCTTTGTTTTTGTTCCTAATTTTTCTCGGCGGGGACCATCGAGGAGCATCCTGGATCATCGGGCCAAAATGCACGCGCGAAGCCGAACAATGCACCAGGCATGGACGTCCGAGCGGCGGCAAGAGGAGGTCTTTGGGGAGGGTCTCCCGCTTCGGCCTCGCCCGCGCCTCTCTTGCGCCTCTCTTTTGGGGCTCTCGTTGGAGGCCTTCTTGGCCGCCCTGGAGGCCTCCTGGGCCGTCCTGGGAATGCCTCTTTGTGCTGCCTTGGGGGGCCTCTTGGGCCGTCCTGGGGCCCCTCTTTGGGCCGTCTCCGGGCTCTTCCCATTTCGGGGGGGAGGCTCCTTGGGCCGTCGTGGGCCATGCCTGGACGGGGCCCGCGGGCCGCCCCGGGGCTTGCAGACGCCCGATGCGGCGAGGTCGCGAGAATTCGGAGAAGCCACTGCGAGTCCTCTGCCTCTGCTTCCGGGAGCTCTCTTGCGAGGGCTCTCTGGGGGCCCTCCTTTGGGCCTTCTTGGTGGCCTCCTGGGCCGTCCTGGGGCCATCCTGGGTGTCCTGGAGGCCCCCCCTGGCGCGCTGGAGCCCTCCTCGGGCCATCCTGGAAGGCATCTTGGGCATCCTCGATGCCACGGGTGGTGGACTTGAGGGCTCCGAGGGCCCCAGAGGTGCGTTGACGAGCTCGCCCCCCTTCCCCCTCTGACGGGAATTTGGAACCCCGGGGGAGGGGAAATTGGGGACGGGGGACAGCGAATCATCTCACACGCCTTCCCACCTCAGTGAAGCGGGGGCCGGCGAATTTCCGTCGTCGTCGTGGTCGTCGGCGTCGTCGTCGTCGTCGTCGTCGTCGTGGTCGTCGTACCTCGTCGTCGTCCCTCGTCGTCGTCGTCGTCGTACCTCGTCGTCGTCGTCGTCGTCGTCGTCGTCGTCGCTTGTCGTCGCTTGTCGTCGCTGATCGTCGTCGTCGTCGCCGTCGTCGTCGTCGTCGTCGTCGTCGTCGTCGTCGTCGTCGTCGTCGTCGTCGTCGTCCTCGTCCATCTCGGACCTCGCCTGACATCCTAGCCTCCCTCTTCCAGCCCGGCCCCTCGACACGGAGCCCTTGATTTTCGTCGTCGTCGTCGTCGTCGTCGTTGTTGTTCGCCATCGTAATTACGCCTCCCTCCCTTCCGGTCCCCCTGTCACGGAGCCCTTGATCTTCGTCATCGTCGTCGTCGTCGTCCTCCGCAGTCGTCCGCCTCTCTGGCCACCTGGGACCTCCCTGACCTCCCGGTCCCTGGACTCCCGCTTGTCCTGTCCCTCACCGCTCTCTCGTGCAATAGCCAGGGCACGCAAGCTTCTTGAGCGACGCGAAAAAAACGGGGTCGTCTGCGCCGACATTGGCGCGTGAGCTGCCCGCGTAATCTCGCGCGTGAGCGCCCTCGTCTCCAATGCAGCGTGCGGCGCGCGTGAGCCGCCGCGTAAGGTCGCTACGCCATCTCGCGTAACACCTGTTTCTGATCGTCGCCCGCTTGCTATTTTCCCAGCCCCGCCCGCAGGCCTTTAACAGGTGTCCTGTTGGGATTTCTGGGGATTGTAATGGCCTCCGGCCAGTGCCGTCGATCCAGGGGGCTCCGGATTCGGTGATTTTCGTGGCTTTGTGGCCTCCTCCCTCCTCGATTCTTCCAGTCCTCTTTCTTTTCCCTAGCCCGCTGACCCCTTTGCGTCGCGTGCTCGCTCCCCTCTCCGTCCTCGCTCGTCCTCGTTCCCGCTGGGTGGGTGCCTGAAGAGGTCCCGGGGGGAGTCAGGGGAGGGTTCCGAGGGGAGGGTCCTGGGGGCGGTAGCGGCTAGATCTGAGGGGGGTCCCTGGGACCCCCCGAAACATTTTGGGGATGCGCACATGATTAGGAAAACGCCAGGTGGGGGACCGCCCCCCCCCTCTCCCCCCCATTCCCGGACCCCCCGAAACATCTTGGAGATGCGCAAACCAGTTAGAAAACGCCAGATGGCGGACCGCCTCCCCCCCTTCTCCCCCTTCCCCGGCAGAGCCACCACGGCGCCCCCCCCCAAACAGAGCTGAAACTCTTGCTTAGGCTCAAAGCTGAAGCTATTGCTGAGTCTCCTTGTAGTTCACACGCCAGATCGGCGGATTTAGCTGGAGATTGTGGCCCGTGCTTCGGCGCGTCGCAGCCGTCATCGACTCTTCGCCCGGCGCCTCCACAGGGCTTCTCCAGTTACCCCAACCAGCAGTAGCGATTGGGAAAGCCTTCTTTCCAACATCGGGTGCCAGACCTTTTCCAGGAGCCTCCAGGGAATTGCGAAGGCCTTACGGCCGGTGCCGCTGATCTTGAAAGGTGGACGACGACGACAACGGCGGTGGCGGCAGCGGCGACGACGACGATGACGGCGCTGACGTTGGCCAGAGGGATGCTTCTTGGGGAATTCTAGACGCTTCGCGTATCCCCACCAGTCGCTTGGGAAAAAGCTAGAGGCCCAAACCACCCCAGAGACCTTGCCACGGCGATGTGCACCAGGGGACAGCACCAGAGACTAGTTTGCCGCCTATTACACCAGACCTCCTTCAGATACTGTGTGAACCTGGATTGCACTCCTATTGGCGCCGACGAAGCCGCCAGGCTCATCGTCCAGGGTATCACTGTGCCCGATTCCGATCTCCAGGAAGACGACGAGGAGGATGATGACATGCACGAAGGGCAGCCTCCGGCCGCTCCGGCGGATGAAAAGCGGTCTGGGCCCTAATGCTCGACCCCTGTCAGCTGTGCAATCCCCAAGGGCCACACCTGCTGCGTATATGCGGGGCCGCCGGGCCGCACCTCGGCAGACAGGCACCACGAGCCGGAGGGGAAATCCGGCGCCTCCCTATCACAACAAGGGCCACACGAAGTGGGGATCGGCTCGCCGTTCTCCAAACTTGCGACCCCAGGGCGAGCTGGATGCCCCCGGGGGTGGGCTGGTTCCCATGCCCCAGGACAGACAAGGACCCCAGTGCCCTCTGGACCAAGGCCTATTGCAGGCTCTGCGACCAGCACGCCCTCGTGCTCAGAGCTGGCAGGGATATGGATGGGGGTGAGGAAATCACTGTCGGGAACTCCCCGCTCCCCGCCGCCGACACTGCCCAATGGCCCTATGAGCTCACTTTCGACGGAGGAGCGCGCCGAATCGGTGAGGGCGACAAAGTCTCCGGTGCGGCCGCCGTCCTCTGGAGACATGACCCGCGCCGCGGTTACCTGCGTGTCGTCGCTGTCGCTGTTGTCGCCCTCCCAGGCTGTGACAACGCACAGACGGCAGAAGCCTCAGGGTGCAGAGCTGGCCTCGCCCTGCTCCCCCACGTCGAGAGCGCACTCCGAGGTGTCAGGGTGGTAGGCGACAACCTAGCGGCCATCCGATGCGGGGCCGGCACCGGTCGCTATCGTCGGCTCCACCTGGCGCAGCAGATGGATTTTGTCCTCAGGCAAGCCAGTGAGTCCAGCTGGACCCTTACATGGCAGGCAGTACGACGCCGCCTCAACAAAGCAGCCGACCGCCTTGCGACTCTAGGGGTCTTTTGGGCTGACGCCCTCCGACACGCCGGTGACCTGGCGGTCACCTCCTGGATCGTCTGGGATGGTTCCCAGCGCCCCCCTCCTCCCCTCTTCCCCGCCGTTGGTGTCGACCTCTGCGACTTGGACCAGGTTGCCCGGTTCGTTGACGCTCTCGAAAATCCTTCTCCCCCCTCTCTCCCCTGATCTCCCCCGCCCCGACACACTAAGGTCCCAACAGTACGCAGCCTTCAGCTGCCGCAGTGATAGCCAGCAGCCTTCAGCTGCCGCCCTGGGACCGACTTGACGCCCTTCGATCATGCTTCAGAACAACCAAGGCCCCATCCGACGGTGGCCCTCCTGTCTGCCGTACAGTGAGGACGGGCCGCCAGTGCGCATGGGCACGCGGGTCTTCCTGGCCCGTTTCTGTCCCTGGATGCGTTGGGTCTACTTCAACGGCGGGTGGCGCCACTGGTGCGAAATCTGCCAGGAGCCCGTAGACGACACACAGCACATCCTAAGCGACAAGCACTACGAGATGTCGGATGCGCGTTGCCAGGACGGTTGGCCCGACCCGAACACCTTTGTCACTCCTGGAAATCTGTGGAGCAATTGTGCAGGGGGTTCCTGGGACGCTTATCACCATGTGTCTATCGTACGGAAACCCTGGCCCGGCTGGAGGCCCGTCAAACCCTCGGTGTCCCAGGACGGTGTGCGTTCGCTCCCGGGTATCTCGATCCCAGAAGACGCTCTGCGCGTGCCCATCACCTACCCTCTTGGGACGACGCGCCAACGTACAACCGCCCTGGAGGTGCCAGGTCCGACCCAGAGCTGGTGCGGACGCACCTGATGGACAGACGCGGAGCTACAAGGACGGGCCTCAGACAGTCCGACCGCGGCGACGAGACCAGGATGCGAGCGAAATCGACCATTGGGCCCCCGCCTGCCGCACCTGGGCAGGCTACCGACGCCTCGGTCGGACCCCCACCCCCGCCCCCGCCGCCCCGCCCTCCGCCCGCCTGGGACCCGCCCAATCAGCAGCGAAGAGTGGTGCTTTCCGAAGATAGGGTGATGCTCTCCGAGGATGACGCATTATCACCGACAAGCCCAGCGGCCCTGGACGAGTCGTTGGCCTTGCAGGCGACTGCCGAAGTGGCCAGTCTCTACTCTGTACCACTGGACTCCCCGCATTCCAGGGTTCACCCCAAGGCGGCACTTGGGGCGCTGACTGGTGCCGTTCGTCTCCCCTCACAGTGGCCCTACTCTCTCCAGGATCGCGGGCAGACGCTACGGAGGATCGCCTGGGTGGAAAGCCAGGCCTCTGTCGAGACGGTGGACGACGGAAAAAGGCTCCACGCGAGAGGACCTGGCCAGAAAAAGGTAACTGTGCGCTCGGCGTCCGCGTCGCTAGGATCGACGTCAATACTGACCTGGGCGACCTGGATACCCTTCGGCTGCGAAACGCACTGGGCCTCCCAGCAGGCAAGGAGCTCTTCTTGCTGGAGTGGCCCTCTAAGTACAAGGTTGCATCCAGAACCCAGGAAGGGGACAGGGAAGGCAGGGAACTGCACATTTTTCCGTCACGGGCCCCACAGTCGACAAGATCGCAGACGTCACGGTCTGGTGGCCCCCCTCCCTGGGAGGCCCCACCCACCCCAGAGACGCCCAAGCGCTCGGCCTCAGCTCTTCCGCCAGATACCCCTCCGACAGGTGCGTAGTGCTTTGCAACAGTGGAAAGGGAGGTCCTTTCCATGAAGACGAGACCAAGGCCAAGCGGCCCCAAAGCGAAGACGCTCCCTGGTATCGGGTAGATGAGGCCCCTTCCGACATCCAGTTCTGGCGGCAGTGCTGGGCTCTCGACCAGATCTACCACCTTCGGCAGAACCCCGTGGACCTGTTTGCCCACCAGCTGTCCCCTCTGACCTTTCTCTTGGCCTTCGTGCGCGCCCCGCGCACCGAGCGACTTGCGGCCGACGACCTTAGGCGCACCTGCTCTTTGGGTCTGAGCCTGAGGGCCAGGGCGGCCGCCGCCCTGGGCTACGACGTTCCCGACGCCGACCGCGCGCAGGCTGTCCGATGCGGCTTTCTACAGCAGGCGCCGCCACTTCCCCTGGATCAGAAGGCCTTCTCTGACGACGAGATTGCGGATGCGACAGGCTCCGTTTTCCAGAGAGTGCGCCCCGCTCTCAGCATGGACACCCCCCGCGTCAGGTTGGACAAACATAAGCCGAACAGCGACGCGACCAGGGCCCTTCAGGCCACCCTGCGTCATCACGCCGTACTAGTGCACGGACCCCCTGGGACAGGCAAGACCACTTTCTCTGTAGCTTGCCTGGGCATGTGGGGATCCTGCTTACGCCCTGGACAGGCAGTTGCTTTAGCCGCAGGTTCCATCACAGCGGTGGACCAACCAGCCCTGGCAATGGTCGAAGCACATCGGCAACAACGCCTCGACCCAGACACGGGGTTTCCTGGGAAGTTCGCGCGCCTGGCAAGAAAGGGCCGTGTCAACGAGGCACTCGTCGACCTGACGCCTGAGGGCCACTACAAGAACGCCCACGGGGAATTCCCGTTCCAGGACGGGGACAAGAGCCAGGACTTCAGGCCCTACAAGGCGAGCCTACTACGAGACGCCAGGGTAATCATCTCCACGCACGAGGCGGCAGAGGCCCTCGGACAGAAGGACAGCCCCCACATCGGCCTCCTGGTAATCGACGAAGCTGGACAGGCCACGGAGCTCCACGCGCTCATGTCCATGGTAAACCTGATCAACAGCGGCGGGGCCCTAGTCCTGGTGGGTGATCCGAATCAGTTGCCCCCCGCGGTGCTTTCCAAGCTTGCGAACCACCTGGGACTTTGTGTTAGCATTTTCGACAGGATGTTTCACGCGCTCCGCGGCCAAGAGTCGGCCGTGGTTCACCTTTCGATCTGCTACCGCATGCGTCCGCAGCTGCTCGCCTTTCCGAACGCAGCCTACTGCGGAAGGGGCGTGACGTCCGGTATCGTGGACCCGCTCAGGGACAGGCCAATTGTCGAAGGTTTCCCATGGAGAGACATTACACCCTGGGAGCCCGGTCGACTGACAGAGCTGGCATCTCTCACCGGTTCCGACGAGAGCGATCTCCGCGCGACCCTTAAGCAGCTGGACCCACCGCCAAGCGGAGACAAGCACCGCTTCCTGCTGGTTGACACCCCCTCCTGGGAGGTGACGTCTGACCTCCAACCAGGCTACGCCAACCTCCCCGAGGCAGCCCAGGCCGTGGACATCGCGCGGGCACTTCTGCCCGAGCTCGAGAAAGGCACCTCTGTCAGAATCGTGGTTGGATACCAGCTCCAAACGGCTATCCTCACGGATGGCTGGCCACAGGGTCCCCGCCACCTCTCCGGCGTCCTGCGAAACACTAAAGGTGGCAGGAAGGGGGAGGCAGGCAAAGGGAAAGGCGGCTCTGCTCGCGATGGACAAGACACCCGCGGTCCTGGACCCCCCCCTCAAGGCCTCAAAGTGGACGCTCAACGGTGGGAATCCGTCTTTCGGGAGGACCGCGGCGCCCAAACAGCCATCGGCACTTCTTTCCTTGGACTCCGGCAGATTGCGGGCGAGCACATGAAGAGTGGGGCGCTCAAGCTCACCACCGTCGACTCCAGCCAGGGGGGAGAGGCGGACATCGTAATTGTACTAACTACGAGGAGCAACGGGAACCACAACTGGGGCTTTGTCGACGACGCCAAACGCCTGAACGTGGCGATCACCAGGGCCAAGCGGAACATCCTGATCTTGGGAGACGGGCGTATGTTTGCCAACGCCACCTGGTCCCAGCTGCGCGTGCTCTCTGAATGCGGGCGGCTGACCCGCCTTTGGGTTCGCTGTCGTGGCAGTGCCTCCGTGGGCCACAGGAGTTCCCTGGTCATCGACGAGAGCTTCGACCCACTGCGCGACCTCGCCTCCTGGGTACCCTCGCCCATCGCCTGGAGCTGCGACGCAAAGGGGGATAGCGTTCAAAACGAGCTGGACGCGGCCCAGAAGAAAGCACGTGACGCCCAGGCCACCGGTTTCGCCGAGCGCTACAACACTCCCCTGGACGAGCACTTCGACTGGGACACCCTGGGTAAGCTAATCTCGGGCGGCCTCCATGACATTCTCTCGACGCCTGCCTTCCACGTGCCCATCTACTTGATGTCCGGACTGCGTCCGCACGAGTTCTCACTGGCTGCGACGCCGAGACAACCGGGCAAACTCGACCGCAAGGCGTGGTCGTACTTGGGCTTCCTGTTCGACATGTCCCTGGGACTAGACGCAACCAATCTAGTTTGCAACATGTTATGGGCCGCAATGGCGTGGACGCTCGGCCTGGGCACCCCCTGGCAAGACACGAGCTACGCAGTCCACGACGACTCCCTTCCGCCGGTGTCACAAGTCAGAGGGAGGCGTGTAACACTCTGGGGGCGGCGCCAGTGTACCCCCAAGGGGCTCTTCCGGCAGGTTCCCAAGGCTTGGAGCACCGCTACCAAGGACTGCTGCAGACACAGGAAGCACCCTGGCATGGCCGGGTTACAAGACATCCTCCGCGGCGCGCTCGACGGCTCCAGGCGGGACGAGATCCGTAAGGGAATCATAGACACCGACGGCCTCCCCATGGAATCCTACAAGGCCCGGTCGCTCCTGGTCGTCATGATGCTCATGCTTCGCGAGCCGCGCGTGTTCCTGTGGCCCTTCTCTCACGCAGAGCAGACTGGGGACGTCATCGAAGCCATCCTGGGTTTCTGTGTCCCCTGGCAAGAGGCGCACCGAGGCTTCCGACACGAATTTGCCCGAACCTGGAGCCTCACGCTAGACGACCTTGCCGACCATCACGGTCGCATCGAGGCAATCCTGCCCCACATCTCCAAGCTCGTGGCGGTAGCGCATCACCACCCGATTGCGCGTGCAGCCCGCTGCCCGCAGACCTGGAGTGAAATGGGCAGGCAGGATTTTCAGCTGAAAGCGCCAATGCTCGTCCTCGAGAAGATCGTCCCGGCCGCCTCTCTGGCTTCCCTGGGTACGCACAGCTGCTCGGTGTGCGCGCTACACGTCGCGCTGGCGGGGGCCGACGCCTCCCTGGGTCCCGACGATCGACTTGCGGGGCTCGCATACATCGGCGGCGGATTTGCCTTATCCAATACCGACCTCAATGCCTCCCTGCCGCCCACCCCCGCCCCAGGCATCAAGCAGGATCCTCCATGCATTCCTGGCGAAAGGCTCGCGCCCGAGCAGAAAAACGGCAGGTTCAGGTGCGACAGGTGCGGGAGGGACCAGCTGCGCTCCACCGATGGCACTTGGATCTCCGACGACACGCGCCAGATGGTCGCTCAGAACAGGCCCCAGGCCTACCTCAACGGCGCTAACATGGGGTGGCACTGCGAGACCTGCTGGTTACGCTACCTGGAGGATCAGGGCATTCCAACACCGACAGGGGCGACAATCGCCGACAAGGTCAAGGAGCACGAGCAACAGAGGACGAGTGCCGCTAACGACAAGGCGGACGCCCTCCCCTCCCTGGGCCACCTCCCACTTGGCTTTGGATGCAGCCCCCAGGCGGACACGAGGGCGCTATCGGACCTCATCATGACGCCGATGGGCATGAAGATCCCCGAGCGGGCCAACGCCACCATTCCCATCCTACGGATTCGGGACGACCGTTTCGGCCTCAAAGCTGCCCAGAGCCAGATCTACTCCGCGCGGTGCGACACATGCCCCCAGGGGGCTCCGCTCCTCGTCTGGAGCGCAGGAGCCCCGCCCCTGGGCTGTTTCATATGGAAGCCGGCGGAGGGGATAGGGGTGCCCGAGCAGGCCGGGCTGCCTCCCATCGACAAACGAGCCATAGCCTGGTGGGAGCGCAGATGGAACGCCACCTGGTGCTGTCGACGCTGCCTGGTCCCGATATGGAACGTCGGTCCGGCCACCCTGGATCACATCCTGGATCGGGATTTCAGTGCGCTATACCCGGCCAAGGCTCCTGTCCTTCCGGCGCTCAGCAGCCAGATCGGAACCGAGGCATCAGTGGACATATCTGATTCTCTCCCATGGCTAGGCTTAGACGCCAAGGCCCAGGATCGCTTCACCAAAGCCGGAGCGAGCAACCCCTCTGGGTCCAGCGCCGCGGACGGTGCTGCTTCCGCGGCAGAGCGAGCTCCCAGGTCACTCGCACAACTCATGGAGCTCTTGCCAGATCTGCCAGTGCCGCAGGGCCCGCTCCTGGACAACAGGAGCGTCAACAACCCCACCCTGAGCCCACGCGACCCCAGCAGCGGACCTGGCAGTGGTGGATTGTCCGCTCAGCGACTGCTCGTAACCTACCTCCGTGACTTCCACCCCGGGCCGGACTACATCTGGAGACAGTTCTGTCTCACCAACCACGACAGCAGCATCCCAGAACCTAGGTGCGATGAAGCCTCCTTGCCTGACGAATTTCTGACCGAGTTCCTCGGGGCGGTATGCGGCGACTGCATCCCGGAGAATTGCTTTCCACCCAACCAGCGTTGGGAGGGCAAGCGCGTTGCCGCGGCACGAGTCGTCGCACACCTCACCAACGGCGAGAAGCATAGGGAGTCCTGGGTGAAATGCGCCGCGATCCTGGCCCCGGCAAGCGGCCTCAGTCCCATCAGACACGAGATGGGCACGCTGACGAGTTTCCTACTCAGCCTCAGTGCCGATGCCCTCGCCTCCACGTCCATCACTTCCTTGGCCGAGTCACCTCCACCAGTCGTGCAGACCATGAGTGAGGATAGGCCGGGCGCCCCTACGGCTGCCGACACGGACAAGTCCCTGGGTACGAGAGACAACGACTCCCGTATGGGCCTCCCGGACCCGCCCGACCACACCGTCAAGGACGAGAGCGGTGAAGACGCGACCCCCCCTACGGAAAAGGTGGAGTCACCCGACTTCGGAGAAGGCGAGCCCCTCCTCTTATTTCCTGCTCGGACTCGGCCACGGAGGTCGACGGCAACGGCCCAGGCGACAAGGCGCCTCAGCGGAGCCCAACGGCAGACAGCTCTGAACCCAGCTCCGAGCATGTCCCGACCGCCGTCGAGGATGGCGCGGCCAACGCCGACCACAACAACGGTGCAGCCAGGGGATCCGAGGATGACGAGAGCGCCCGCGACCGAGGTGACGCGTGGACCGATCAGACCCCAGTGCGCATCCCGCAGCTCCCTGGACATAGACCTACCTACCCTCGTCATACAGGCTCGTCGGAGCGGGATGCGCTCAACCTGCTGACTGACCCGCAAGGGGGTGGCCCCATGTACAAGGTCTGGCTGGGCACTGTGGACCTGGAGCGTTCCAACGAACCACCCGCCAAACGCCTCGCCAGACACCAGTCGGAATTGGGTGCGGTTTTTTGCGCGCTGTGGACCGCCCACACGCAGCGCATTTGGCTCCCTGGGTCCAGGGGGCCCAAATCTGACCCGAGACTGCGCGCGGAAACGACCATCAATACGTTTCTCGAGGACTGGAAGGGCTGCGGGTACAACGCCTACCTGATGGACACGAGGCATGGCTATCGCATTGACTGGGACAAGCTACGGGCCGACTACCTGCGACACAGCCGACCCGACGGCAGGGGCAAAGGCAACCACCAGCAGAGCAGCTGGCGAGACCGTGCGACAAGCTCCTGGGACACCTGGGGCAACTGGCAGAGCGACTGGGGGTGAAGGATGGCGCGACGATCGCTGGCAGACGGGCGGCAAGCGTGGTGGAGGCCGACCCGACGATCGAGACGAAAAGAGACACCGATGGAGAGACTGAGCTCACTCCCCACACTTAGCGCCTAGGCAGCCCACGATAACCTCATTACACACTACGTGCGGCCTTCGGCCGCCTTCCCCTCTCTTGCAACCGCGGGGCAGCCCTGCTGCCCCCCCTCCCTGGTCCGCACACTTCCTGCCTTTGGACCCAAGTGTGCCGAGCAGTAATACCATCTGCCTCGCTGCGCGATGGAGCGCGGATCGCAGACCCTAGTTGGCCCCTGGCCCCGCTGTAGTAATTCTCACCAGTGGCCCGAATGATCCCGTGCTCGGCTAAGCTGTTTGGGAGCGACCGTTGTCCACTCTTCATGCGTCTTACACCCTGGGACTTCTAACAGGCAGCGGCCTTCTGCCGCGCTTTGTACCCGCTTGCGGCTTTCTGCCGCCCCTCCTGGCACGCGCACTTCCTGCCTTTGGATACAAGTGTGTGTGTGTGTGTGTGTGTGTGTGTGTGTGTGTGTGTGTGTGTGCCAGTAATACCGTCCTCACGGCGATGTCGGGTTTGCGTGGGGACTTGAGGCCCCTGGCCTGACTGTAGCTGTTTTCACCTGCCAGGCCAGCCTGGCGCGCGGCGGTGGTCGACCTGGCGGTTTTCGCCCGTCCCCAGACTGCGCCACTCCCTGGATTCCACAAGCTACTACGGCCTTCAGCCGTGCCTTCTGGGACGATGTGACTGTGAGGGACGCGTTCTTGGGTGTGCGACGGTCCTGTCCCTCGAGCGCCTCCACACTTTGGCGTGTGGGCCTTGGCGCTGGGTCACGTTGATCGGTGCACTTCCTGAGCGACCTCGCGTTCTCACCGAGTGGCCTCGCGCGCCCCGCTGCGTCCAGACCAGATCGCTGGTTCTCTGAGCGCAGGCGCATCTCAGCAGTGGAAGGTTCTTACCTCTGCCCGCGCGGCCCTAGGCTTCCACTCCCTGGATGCGCGTTCTGATGCTGCGACGGTTCGCTGGCGCTGTCAGACTATTTTTTCCTGCTGGGCTGCGTCACCAGTCTCAGTCTGCTCATGCCCGTCAGACTCCCTGGACTGACTTCCCGCATGGAGATCGTTCCCTACCTTTGGTCGTCTCGATACGATCACGGCGGGAACGCCCAGCGCGCCATTTTGGCCGCGCTTGGCCCCCCATCGGGGGCTGGCCTCTCGGACTCTCTGGGTTGCCGTTTGCACGTTTACCTCAGGGGCCTTGCAGACTCCCTGGGATTGCACGACCGCTAGCCTCTCAGACGCCCTGGGTTGCCGCTGCTCGCCGCCTGATCCGCGGCTCCGCGCGCGCCCGCTAGTTAGTCGCGGCCGCAGCCCGAGCGTGACCGCTCGCCGCTGGCGCTTCCGCCTGCGGCTGTAAAAACGTATCCCCACCAGCCCGTCCAGAAACGACGCCCAGGCGAGTAGAGGGTCGTCCTGAGGGGCTTTTCGGCGTCTTGGGTGCCTCGGGGGGGCCTCTGTGGGCCGTTCGGGATCCTCTTTGGGGCCTCCTGGGGGCCTCTTTGGGCCTCTTGGGGCCATCTTGGGGCCTTTGGGGGCCTCCTGGGCGCTTCTTGGGGCCATCTTTGCCCCCTTCAGGAGGCCAAAATGGGGCCAAAAGGGTCTCTTGAGGCCTCTTGGGGGTCTCTTGGGGGCCTCCTGGGGGCCTTTTGGACCCGTCTGGGCGCCCTTGAAGGCCCTGCTGGGGCGCTCTTGGGGCAATCTTGGAGGACATCGGTCAAGGAAGTAAGGTTCCTTAATTAGAGCCCCCCCCCAGGAACTCCAAAAATCGTCTCCTGTACCGCTCCCGGACCGCTCTTGGAGCGCTCTTCGGCGCTCTTGGCGCCGTCATTGGGTTTTCTTGGGCCCTTCTTGGAGCTATCTTGAGCCATCTTGGAGCCATCTTGACGCCTCGGATGTGCATCGCAAGCGAAAAAGTGAGAACACCAAAAACATTGATTTCCCCAGGGTTTTGAAGCATTTTGGCCTCTTAGATGCATCCTAATGATGCTCTTGTGGGCACTTGGAACCGTCTTGGAGAGTTCTTGGAACGTCTTGGAACATCATGGGGACCATCTTGAGGCATCTTGCGCTATCTTGAGCCATCTTGGAGGGTATCTTGGGCTCCCTGAGGCCCTCTTGGAGCCGTCTTGGGCCGTCTTGGGCGCTCCAACGCGCCGCGGAACCCCCTGTCCAGGTCAGTGGGGAGGGGGTATGGGGGAGGGGTAAACCCCTCCCCGAAAGGGGAAGAGGGAGGGGTGGAAAAGGAAACTCGTTAAACCACCGACGCCCAGAGGGCTGGTGGGATTCTCGGGCCTCCTGGAGCCTCTTGGGGGGGCTTCCTGGGGACCTCTTGTGGGCCTCTTGGGGACCTCTTCGGGCCTCCTGGGATGGGAGCCTCTCGGGGCCGAGGGCTCGAACTGTCCGTTCGGGTCTCCCGTTTGTGCACGCTCTTGGAACCCTCCTTTTTTCTCCTCTTGGGCCGTCTTGGAGGCGTTGTGGAGTGTCTCGGGTCCTCTTGGGCTGTGGGGGACCCTCTTGGAGGCCTCTTGGGCCGTCTTAGGGCGATCTTGGGGGCCTCTGCGGCCGTCTTGCATCGAAAAACAATTCTCAAGTCCAGAACAACCAAAGGGAAATCATTGAATTTTGCCTCGTGGGGCCCTTCTCGGTAATACTGTTGGAGGCTTCTTGGGACGTGCTGGCGGCCTCGTGGGCAGTCTGGAGGGCGTGAAGGCGTTTTGGACCGATGATTCGTTGCGATTTGGGTCCCTCTTGGACCGCCTTGGAGGCCTCTTGGGCCGTCTTCGGGCGATCTTGGGGGCCTCTTGGGCCGTCTTGGAGCGGCGGGAGCGGGCAAACATCAAAAACCAACTCCCAAATCCTGAAACAACCAACAGGAAATCAATGAATTTTGCCTCGTGGGGCCCTTCTCGGGAGTGCTCTAGGGGCTTATTCTGGAGGGCATGAAGGCGTTTTGGACCGATAGTTTGACGATTGGGGGCCCTCTTGGACCGTCTCGGGGGCCTCTTGGACCACTTGGCTTGTCTTGGTACTTTCGGAGGCCCCGGGGCCCTCAGGGGGGGATGAGTGTCTGACCCCCCTCCCCCGAGGACCTCTCCTGGGACCCCCCTCCCGGGACCTCCCCTGGGACCACCCCGGGGACGTTCCCTCTTACCCCTCCCCAGGCCCCCCTCCCCCCTCCCGACGGGGGAGGGATCAGAGGGAAGGGGCTCCCCTTCGACTCGATGACGACATTGCGAGATGTTTCTTTCGCTGACAGGCTTGAGGCGGGTGCAGGGGAAGGGGACGACGGCGACAACGACTGACGGAGACGACGACTCGAACAGACAAGCTCCTCACACACGCCGACATACGCTTCCCCTGGACTCCCCCAGTTACCCTCATTAGTAGTAGCGATTGGGAAAGCCATCTTTCCAACATCGAGCGCCAGACCTTTTCCCAGGAGCCTTCAGGGAATATTCGTTGGGCGCATCGTTTCGTGCTCCTTCTTTTTCGAGGGGCCGCTGTGTGGTGGCTTCACCAGGTGGCGCTTCGCCATGCCCGCGGAAAGTTTCTGGAGCACCCCTAGGAGTTTCAGGACAGTGCCGACAGCTCCAGAGAGCCTCGGCATCCGCACAATTTTGACGCCTCTGACATGGTTTCCCGACCCGCGATGGTGATTTCCAGGCAGCCTTTCGTCTCTCTGACTTCCGTAAGTCGCATCTTTTCTCGACCTTCCACCGTGGCGTCATTGAACTAACTTCTATCGGGCTCCTTGGCTCTCTCTCTCTCTCTATTTGTTCCTTCTTTTGTTTCTGCCCATCCTCCTGCGAATCGGGTTCTGCTATTACTGCTTCTTCTGCTTGTGCCATGGTTGACCACCCTCTGCACATGGTCATGCCGCAGGTTCCGTTCTCGGGAAGAGGAGCGAGCAGCATGCCATGCCGCCCGAACATACAAGTCGTTCCAACGCCGTTTCTCGACAGGTCGCTATGTGCTCAATGCATGGAGGCAGCCCCAGTCAATTACAATGCTGCGATCAGCGCGTGCGAGAAAAGTAGTCAGTGGGCGCAGGCGCTGTCTTTGCTCAGCGAGATGTCGAGTGCGAAGCTGAAGCCTAATGTCATCAGCCACAATGCTGGGATCAGCGCCTGCGAGAAAGGCGGGCAGTGGGAGCTGGCACTTTTGCTGCTCAGGGAGCTGTGGGAGGCGAAGTGGGTCCCAAGCGAGATCAGCTACAACGCAGGGATCAGCGCTTGTGGGAAGTGCGGGCTGTGGCAGCGAGCGCTGTCGTTGCTCAATGAGATGTCGGAGGCGAAGTTGGAGCCAGACGTCATCTGTACTGCAGCAGCTTGTGTAGCACGTGCGATAATACAAAAGTGGTAGCGCTGGCCCCGCTTTGGGGCATTCTTCCCTGGGCCTTCTGGTCGCCTCGCGCTTCTCCAATGCCTCCCTCCCGTTCTCATGGTCGCAGAGACCCCTGCTACGTTTCCGTTGGCCTTGTTTCCTGTCTCCTAGACTGCCAATCGTTTCCGCCCGAAGACGTCAAACATTCAGTTCCAGTTCTGGTCTCTGTGTATGTATGTTTCTGTCGCCCACGTGTCCCTGTCCAGTCGGTTCCGGACTGCCTGGTCGCCCCCGGTAGACTATGTGCCCACACAGCCCCGCGAAGCGCCCGCGGTGGCCCCAGAAGGGCTGAAATATACACCCGAGGGGCGAGCGAAGGTAGGCTCATCACAATAGTCGCACATACAATTGTGGCATGTTCGTGTCAGGGTGCCAGTGTATCCACTATGTGCTCTCTTTGCGCTCTCGTCGAACCTGGGAACGGGCAGGCCCGTTCGAGGGCCGCAAAACGGTCCACCAGGCGCTTCTGGGACACCCTGTCAAGGCTGCCTCCAGACGCACTCGATCCCCTGCAGATTCCCTGCGGGCCCTCTTCGGAAAGACTGTGGCAACAGGAGATACGGTCTCAGGGCCCTCGAAACACTGAGATTGCTAGACTGTTCGCATGCGCTCGTTCCGCTGTTTGTGGAAGGCGGCCCTGGCGAGTCGCCGTCAACCCCCGTGACCCGAGAACGCATCTTGGCGCCTGTTGGGTCTTCGTGGGCTGGTCTTGGGAACTCTTTTGCCATCTTGTCAGCCTGCCTCTTGGGCCATATTTGGAGCTCTCTTGGGGCCCTCTCTGTTCTTATTGGGGGTACCTTGGGGCCCCTTTGGGCTGTCTTGGTGTATTTCTGGGCCGTTCCTGGGGGCCCCTTGGTGCCGTCTGGGGGCTGCCTTGTGTGTTTCGCCTCGGACCCAGAACCCCCGAAACCCCGTTTGGGTTTCGGGGGCCCTGGGTCCTCCTGGGCTTCTCGGCTCCGCCCTTCGTCTCCTCCTCTCCTTGCCGCTGCCGCTGCTTTGAAAGCGTGTGTGCGAGATAGAGAGCGAGAGAGCGAGAGCGAGAGCGAGAACAAAGCAGAGAAGACACAAAAGTGATACCCACCCGCGCAGCAGGCTACGGTTCGCGAGACGGTGCGCAGAAACGCGGGGCCGCGCGCGCGCGCTCCCCGCCGTCCTCGTCGTCGTCATTGCAAGCGGGACCTCCGGTCGTGGTTCGGCTCCCAGTCGCCACAGCCAGGCTCAAGCTCAACATGCCTACGTTACCTGGCCCCCTTCATAGGTGAGCCAGGGCCACTGGCCAAGGGGACTTTGGCCTACGAGCCGAGAGATCCTTGTGGGCATGCCCTCAACCGAAGCGGTGCACGCACCGTTGGAGTTGGTTTTCTGGGTGAAACTCAAGTGCAGCTGTCATCCTCGGGCGCCCTGGGACCGCACCCTGAGGCCATCATCTCCGACACCTCCCTCGAGACGGAGAACAGCCAACTGGCCGCCCATGGGCAGCCCTCGGGGTACGGACTGGCCGTGCCTGTCCAGCAGGAGGGCAGCGCCTGGCTTCTTCCGCCGCCGCTCCCCCGGCCCGTGGGTCGCTGGTGCCAGGTCTTCTCCTGGGGCTGGCTGGCCGGGGCTGCTCGAGACGGCGGCTCCGGTGCCTCCCAGTCCTGGGCGTCCGCCTCTTGGGCACGTGCCCGCGCCTCCAGGCGATCCGCCCGGGGGCGGCGCCCAAGGCTGAGCCCGCTGCCTGGCCTGGGGCTGGTCCGCAACCTGCCGCGCCGAACACGGTCAAAGCGGGAGAGCAACCTAGCGTTGTGGACGACGATCAATGGAGAGAAAGCATGTTGCCAAATACTTTCCAGATGTCTAACACATGTTTTCAACATGTCGTAGACGTGTTAGCAAGAATGTTTCAAGCATTTTTAGAACATTGTTCCAACATATTAAACACATGTTTAATTCAGTGGTCGGATTGTTACGGTGTCCACTGTCAAGGCATCCACAAGCCCAGCGCCCAACCGACTGTCAAGGCATCCACAAGCCCAGCGCCCAACCGGAACCGCACAACTCACTGCATGCCCAGGCTGCCGCAGCCGCTGAGGCCGCCCAGGCGTCTGCGGCAGGGCGGCCTCTGCCGCGCCCCCGGGCAGGCCGACGCGCGCCCTCTGATGGGAGAGCCGTCAGGCGGCGCGGCGGGGCGACCCGATGCTGCAGGACGACGAGGACGAGGACGAGGAGGAGGAGGAGGATAAGGGGGGAGGAGGAGGAGGAGGAGGAGGAGGAGGAGGAGGAGGAGGAGGAGGAGGAGGAGGAGGAGAAGGAGGAGAAGGAGGAGGAGGAGGCGGAGGAGGAGGAGGACGAGGAGGAGGAGGATGAGGAGGAGGAATGGGGAGCGCCTGCCACCAGGCAAAAGTTCAACAATCCAGCGCGCGAGCTTCGCGATGATTTGCCTGGGCCCCGCTGTGGCGCGTCATCTGTCGGGGCCACGACGCGTGCAGAGGCTGTCTTGCCGAGCCTGGCAACGTCCTCCAGGGCCTCACGCGCAGGATGCGCCACACCCAGGCATCTTCAAGCCGTGTCGGCTTGTCTTTGTTGGTCGCTGAGTGGGTTGGTGAGATCAGCGCAAGATACCGCAGGTACATTCGGTGGAATAGCGAGATCGCCAACAAGAGAGATGTTCCCGCATAATGAAAGTTCAGGCTCCGTAGCAAGTCGGAGCGGTGCAACTGGGTCGTGGAAGTCATGCTCCTGTCCACGCGCCGAGTTACGGCTAGGTGCGAAGTGCTTCTCGACGCGCCCATCTGACCAGATTGAGCTCACCGAAGTAGCGGTAGGGAGACCTGCCGCGTTGGTTGCGTACCTCGCGAACTGTGTAGTCGTGGACGACGCCAACAATGGTCGCGCTCCGCGTCGTTGGAGGTAATTCCGCATGCATGTTTGCAGACGAATCGTTCTTTGAGATGAAGGGGTTGGACGCCAACTGATGGCGACCATCTCCCGTTCCTGTGGCACGTCACGTGACGCCCGTGCCTCTGGGGCCCATCCTGAGCGGGCATCAAGCCGGGAGGGGGGGCCGGGCCAGGAGAGACGCGTGGCTTTTTTTTCTCCGGGAGCCCGCCAGTGGCCATGGGCGACCCGGACGATCGGCTGAAGCTTCCCGCGTGCGAATCTTCGGCCCGGGTCCCTAGGTGCGTGGGTGCAGAGCTGGCTGCTCGGAGCGGGCGCCGCGTCTGGCGCGCGCAGCGCGGCGCCGCCATGACGCGCGAGACGGTGCTACCAGAGTGCTTGCGTACGTTAGCGCCAGCCACGGGAGCTGGTGTCCAGACTTCTGTATGCCGCGCGCTGATGGGCTGACGCGCGGGCCAACCTTTTCCGACCCCTGCGCGCACGAGGGCCCGGAGATGGCTGTTTTTGAGGAAAATCCTGGAGGCCTCGCGCGGCGCGTAATCGTTATATCATCTAGTCCACACGTCAGCTCCGTAAACCATGGGTCGACGCTCGCGCGGCGATGCTCCTGCGTCAATCCGACGTAAGTCCGTCGCAATTCCGACGTAGTCCGACGTGAACCCGACGTAAATCTGACGTGGGTCCGACGTTAATCGGGTCTCAAGTTGCAGCGCGAGGCCTCTGGGATTTTCCTCATAAGGCTGCTCAAAAGCCACCGCCCTCGATCTTTGGTCCGTCATCGGGGGGGGCCTAAGCGGAGGGGCAACCTGCCGCGAAGGTCAAGACAACCAAACCAGACGGCGCCGCGGAAGGGAAACCCACCGCGATCTCGGCGTCGAGGGAGGAACCGACATTTGAGGAGAAGGTCGGTGCCAAGAGTGAGGCCGCGGACATGGGGGACTCTCATGCTGCCAGTCAGATGGTTGACTTCATTCAGGCAGCCATTCTAACCCGACCCCGACAAGGAGAAGGAGAAGGAGGAGGAGGAGGAGGAGGAGGAGGAGTAGGATGAGGAGGAGGAGGGAGAGGAGGAGGAGGGGGAGGTGGAGGAGGAGGAGGAGGAGGAGGAGGAGGAGGAGGGAGGAGGAGGAGGAGGAGGGAGGAGGAGAGAGGAGGGAGGAGGAGGAGGAGGAGGAGGAGGAGGAGGGAGGAGGAGGAGAGGGAGGAGGAGGAGGAGAAGGAGGGGGAGGGAGAGGAGGAGGAGGAGGAGGAGGAGGAGGAGGAGGAGGAGGAGGAGGAGGAGGAGGAGGAGGAGGAGGAGGAGGAGGAGGAGGAGAGAGGAGGAGGAGGAGGAGGAGGAGGAGGAGGAGAGGAGGAGGAGGAGGGAGGAGGAGGAGGAGAGGAGGGAGGAGGAGGAGGAGGAGAGGAGGAGGAGGAGGGAGGAGGAGGAGGAGGAGGAGGAGGAGGAAGGGAGGAGGAGGAGGAGGAGGAGGAGGAGGAGGAGGAGGGAGGAGGAGGAGGAGGAGGAGGAGGAGGAGGAGGAGGAGGAGGAGGAGGAGGAGGGAGGAGGGGGAGGATGAGGATGGGAGGAGGAGGAGGAGGAGGAGGAGCGGGGCGGAGGAGGAGGAGGAGGAGGAGGAGGAGGAGGAGGAGGAGGAGGAGGCCGTCGCAAGGCCCGATTCCGCCCTGGGCCGCTCCAGGCCGGCCCGATGCGTCTGGGATGTGACAAGACCGGGCAACGCTGCAAACTGCGAGTTTGAAGTCGGGCATGTCCTTCTGCAGGAAGAGTATGCAACAGTAGTCAAGAATTAGTCTGGGGATTTATTGTGGGATTGTTATTCAGCATTTTTCTGGATTTTTTAGTGCTTCCGCCTGTATCGGGGTTGGACAGAGGCCCCACCCTGACACGTCGATTAGTGAATTGTCCGTGCTCGGCTCTCGCGAGGGCGCCGTGCCGTCATTTTCTAGGCTTGCACTTGTTAGGTTTGGATATGAGGTTGTTTTTACGAAATTACGTTTTTTTAAAGGGGGTTCTGTTCATCCCCGACTGTAGGAGTACATGCCTGACCTGATGCAAGTTCCAGGATCAACTATGCAGTTGATCTCTCCAGTCCGCACGTCGACGACCTCGGTCGTCTGCGGGGGCTGCTCCGTCGGCGAGACAGCCGGTGCCGGCCAGAGACGTCGCCCGCGTGCAAGGGGCGCAGCGGGAGTTCCCATGGCACTGGCGGCGATGTTTAACGTCGCCTTTCGACGCCAAGGCCTCGCGCGCCCAGTGGGACTACGCGACGCGTTTGAGGCCGTGTTAGCAAACATCCTTCTTGATGGGCACGGCTACCCCGAGTTTCTTAATAAGCGTCGGGGGGGCGTCACCCCCGCCGACAGCCCCGCGTCGACCCCCCGTGCGCCAAAGGCGCTCCTGTTCTTGTGTGACAATATGGGCATGGTGTTGAGCGTCGAGAAGGGCCGAGCGGTTTCGCCTCTGGTGCCATTTCTGCTTAGAAAGTGGGCCGCTCTTTCGCTGGCCTCCTTCTCCCGTGCCAGTGTGAGATGGGTTGCCAGCGAGCTCAGCCCCGCGGTTGAGCCAAGCCGATGGTTCGACTCGCCTGCTGAGAAGGCGGCTGCTGCTGCGCTGGACGCCTGACGACGCGGGAACGGCGAAGCCTGCTCGAGAGCTTCCCGAGAGGGTTGGCGCGCGCGGGCCTGGCAGCCCCCCGTGCGAGAGAGTGCTGGGGAGGAGCGGCGCCTTGCCCGAGGGCCAGGGGCGCCTGCCGCGCAGGCCAGAGCGGCGGTGGGCCCGGCATCCTCGATCGAGCGGCAGCTGCGTTCATCGACGAGGTGTCGCCGATCCCGTGTGCCACGCCTCGACCGCCCTCCCCAGCCGCCGTTCGCGCGGGTCATCGAGGCGGCGAGGAAGAGGCTGGTCGGGACTGGTGGGCTCACGACGCTGGAGCAGGAGAGCATCGGGCTGAAGACGAGGCAGGACTACGAGAGGAGGCTGGCGCGGTTCGACGACTTCTTCAGGACCCACGGGCTCGAGACGTTGAGCGACGCCGAGCTGGAGGAGGCGATCGTGGAGTACATGGACCTCCAGTTCAGCGGGGGCGAGCCGTCGAACAGCGGGGCCAAACTGCTGGCCGCCATCGGGCATCGCGACCCAAGGCTGCACCACGCAGGGAGGCCGCTGAAGCTGCTCAGGGTGGCGCGGGCGCTGCAGGGCTGCCGGAGGCTGGTGCCGCCAGCGAAGGGCGCCGGCGCCCTGGGCGGCGGTGGCGGCCATAGCGGTGGCCCTGATCCACCTCGGCCATCGGCGCGCGGCCTTCGGCGTGGTGCTCGCTGCGGACGGGAGGCGGCCGCCCTGGTCGGTCTCGCGAGCTGGGAGCTGACGCCCTACGTCCTTCGCCACTCCGGGCCGTCGCGCGACTGGCTCACCAAGGCGAGGGGCCTGGAGGCCATCGAGCGCCGGGGGCGCTGGGCTTCCGACCTCAGCGTGAGGCGCTACGAGAAGGGCTCCAGGGTGATGCGCCGCCTGGCCTCCCTGGACCGCGGCCGGCAGCTGCTGCTGGCCGAGGCCGACTGGCTGCTCGAGGGCGCGCTACAGAACGGGCGCGCAGGCAACTTCGCGCGCGTGCTTTGGGGCGTGGGCCTCGAGCGAGTTCGCCGGAGCCTGGCTCCCGCAGCAGGCCGCTGTTTTTGGAGTTTTTTTTCGGGAAAAAGGAGGCCTGTCGATCTCGTTGCAGCGGCGAGGTTGGCGTGCAAGGACCTGGGACATCAGAGATAGCGCTGCCCAAGATTTGGGCAAGGAGAAGACAATTCGGGAGGTGCTCAGGCTAGTGCCGCATGCTCGTTGGGTCCACTTGGGCACGCCGTGCGCTAGTTTTTCGGGCGCGCGCCGGGGCGAGCCCGGCTCTCCTGGAGGCCCCTTGCGCACCCTTCACTATCCTCGGGGCCTCCCCGCTCTTACCGGCACCGATGCATACAAAATCAGAGAAGGAAATCTTATGTTGCGGACCACGATCCGCATAATCAGAGCTTGCATTCGCCATCACGTGCCCGTGTCACTGGAAAACCCACGCAGGTCCTGGTTGTGGAGGCAGCCCGGACTGGCGCAGCTGCTGCGCCAGGCCTCACTCACGCACACTGTGTATTGTAGATACGGCATGCCGTGGCGCAAAGAGACCACTATTGCCTGCTGGGACGAGAACACAGTTTTTTGGCTCCTATCGGAGCCCCGTGCACCCAAGCCCAGTGTAGATACGCAGGCAAACGGCATCGTATTTTAGAAGGCAGGGCTCCAGGAGGCAGATTGTGGACACAGGTCGCCGAGCCCTATCCCCCTCGCGTGCTGCAGCACTGGTCAAATTTAGTCAATGCGTCGCTTTTGGGGAGAGTGCCGCCTTAACCGCCAGATCGCAGTTTGTGGCGGTTGTTGGCAAGGTGTGCGAGCTAGCTCTCAGACATTCTGGCTCGCGTCTGTCGCATGCGAATCCCCTGCGCCACCGCGAGAGTTATCTGGCCTTTGGAAAAGCGTGCATGTAGCAGCAGTGCGAAACGGAGTTCAGCAGAGTGTCACAGAGCGTGCGATGCTATGTTTTCCCGCCTGGCCGCAACTATTGCGGCTCAAGCGGTCTTTCTTGTGCCCCAAGCCATCCCACTACGTGCCTCTTCAGTTGTAGAATGATATCTACTGCGCAAGCTGTGTCAAGGTGTGCGAGCTAGCTCTCAGATGTTCTGGCTCGCGTCTGTCGCATGCGAATCCCCTGCGCCACCGCGAACATTATTTGGCCTTTGGAAAAAAAGGTGCATCCTTCTCCTCCTCCTCCTCCTCCTTCTTCTCCTCCTCCTCCTCGTCCTCCTCCTCCTCCTCCTCCTCCTCCTCCTCCCCCTCCCCCTCCTCCTCCTCCTCCTCCTCCTTCTCCTCTTCCTCCTTCCTCCCCCTCCTCCTCAATGGAAGGAAAGGGAGGAGGTCCACGCGGATTTTCTCGGATCGGCGCTGGACCCCTCTTCCTGGCGCGCTGAGCGCGCCAGGGGCGGCCGTGGGGGCGCCGCCGGGGGCTCCAGCGCGGAGCTCCGAACGCTTTTTGTTCATGCAATCTTCGTTGGTCCTCCCGTTGTCAAGCACGTAGCTCTGTCCTCTGGCGCCGGCAGGGCCTCCTCAGCCAGTCCTGGGGCCGCTCCGCAGACTGCTCCGGGCGCCCGCGGCATTCTGTGCCCACGGCCCGCTGCTGGATTCCCCGGGCCCCCTGCAATTGCTCAGATCTCGCTGGGTTCGTCGATGGCCTGTTTCAGCGGCTTGCGGCACGCAGTAAAGTCTCCGGCTTGCCTGGGCTTGGCTTGGCATCCGAGCGTTTGCTGGTGCATCAGTTATTAGTTCGCCCTCGTCAGCTACAACGCTGGGATCAGCGCGTGCGAGAATGGTGGTTGAAGCAGGTGAGGTAGTTTTTGTTTTTTTGTTTTTCTCCAGATGTGGGATGCCAAAGTTGAGCCCCCATTCCAGCATCAGCATCATCATCACCATCATCATCATCATCATCATCGTCATCATCATCATCGTCATCATCGTCATCAGCATCATCGTCATCATCATCATCACCATCATCATCCTCACTCATTATCATCGACACCGTCTTCATCATTACCATCATCATCACCAGCACCACCATCGTCGTCGTCGTCATCATCATCTTTTCCTTCATCATCGTCGTCGTCATCACCACATCCATCATCATCATCACCATCATCATCAGCATCATCATCAGCATAAGCATCATCAACATCATCAGCAAAACCATCATCATCATTATCATCACCATCATCGTTATCATCGCCTTCATCAGCATCACCATTATCATTACATTCATCACCACCCTCATCATTACCATCATAATCATCACCATCATCGTCATCACCATCACCATCCCCGTCGCCGTCACCATCGTCACCATCGTCATCATTGTCATCATTGTCATCATCGTTGCCATCACCACCACCATCATCATTACCACCATCATCACCACCATCAACATCAGGATCAGCATCAGCATAAACATCATCATCAGCAACATCAGCATCATCACCATCATCATCATCATCATCATCATCATCATTATCATCATCATCATCATCATCATCATCTTAATCATCATCATCATCAGCATCATCATCATCAACATCCTTCTCATCATCATCACCACCATCATCACCACCATCATCATCACCATGTCATCATCACCACCATCATCATCATCACCATCATCATCATCACCATCATCATCCGTACAATGCAGGGGCCAGTTCCTGCGAGAAATGCGTGCAGTCGGTCTGCCTCCGCGCCTGCACAGGGTTCCAGCGTGTCGCCGGTCAGAGATCTCGGGCGATGTCAGACGCTTCTGCGAGCCTCCAGCGTGCAACCGAGCGGACCCGTTCAGCGTCCGCCTAGATGTAATTGTCGCCACGTTCTGCGCCCGTGGGGGTCCGTCGGAGGGGGTTCCAAACTGCAACCTCGCATACCTGGGCGTTGCTGAGCACATTGCCGTGGGCGGTTTCTCCAACCGCTGGGGGGTCTAGCAGGGTGGGGTCCCGCGCATTCACGCTGGACCTTGTGCCCCAGGGTGCTGCCAGGCGTACACAAGGCGCCATCCCCTTGCACCCCTGGGGAATGCAGCGGAACAGCGAGACACGCGTATCCAAGCTAGACCTGGTGTCCCGGGTGCAGCCCAGACCTCGCCCCCTGGGCTTGCCTTGCCCGGGGAGTCCAGCGGAGCGGTGCCCCGCAGGCATCCAAATGAGAGCTCGCGACACTCGGCGTTGCCAGACGTGGAAAGATTGTCACTTTCTGAGGCCCCGAGGAATTCAGCGGGGCGGCTCATCCCTCGGGACCCGCGGAGCTTCGTGGGTGGGTTGGGCGCGTCCCAGGGCACTGTTGTGGGGGACCTCCGAGGGCGAGAACGTTCTGGAGTAAGAGATGCCCTTGAAAGCACCCGTAGCAGTAGTAGTAGCAGCAGCAACAGTATGTGGACTAGTGCCTATAGCGGCAGTGCTGTCAGCTTCCGCAACGCATAGAAGCACAACACTGGGGTTTGTGCGGTCTATGCCAGGGTATCGATCAATTCGCGGATTCACGCTAGGATGCTACAGCGCGGCGCCAGCGCGTGCGAGAGGGGGACCGTGGCAGCGTGTCTTGGCGTTGTTCGTGGTATGCGAAGTGGGAGACCACCGCCACCCGCTAGGACATGGTGATCTGCCCCTGCGAGAAAGGACGCCCTGTCGATACTCAGGGTGGTGTGGGGAGCGCAGCGACGAAGTTGGAGCCCATGCAATCTGTTCCCCAATGCTGGTATGTTCGAAAAAGTCGTGCGCAGCTGATGTTGTCGTTGCTCAGTTTATCGTTGGAGGTGATGTGGGATCCACAGTATTCAGCGCCAGTGCTGGCGCCAGCGCTTTGGGAGAGGCAAGGAGAGGCAGCATGTGCTGTCGCTGCTCGACATCGGGGCCCAATGTCACCTGTACCACGTCTCCCGTGCCAAGCGGATTTTTATGAGCAAGGGGGAGCGAGGACGAGGATGGCTTGAATGCGGATGGGGAGGAGGCAGGAGAAAACGCATTTGGAATTGGAAGAGGTGGTTCAGATGGAGGATACCAAGGACTATCAGAAGGTGGGGGTGAGTAGGATGAGGAGGAGGAGGAGGAGAAGGAGGAGGAGGAGGAGGAGGAGGAGCAGGAGCAGGAGGAGGAGGAGGAGGAGGAGGAGGAGGAGGAACGGCGGCGGAGATGGGAGACAGGGAGGAGGAGGCGGAGGAGGAGGAGGAGGAGGAGGAGGAGGAGGAGGAGGATTGGTCGGTCGCGGTCGGGGACCTCGGGTGACTCAGTCTGCTGAGTTCTGCGACAAAGGCTACGAGCAGCCCAGAGGAGGAGAAATATGGAGATGAGGAGGATGCGGAAGAGGAGACGGAAAAGGAGGAGGAGGAGGAGGAGGGGGAGGAGGAGGGCGAGGATAGGCAGGAGGAGGAGGAGGAGGAGGAGGAGGAGGAGGAGGTGGAGGAGGAGAGAGCGAGCGAGAGAGAGGGAGAGAGACGAGGAGCAGGATGACGAGGAGGAGGAGGGCTGAGGAGACCAGGGATGAAGAGTACAGGGAGGAGGAGGATAAGGACGATGATGCTGATGATGCCGCTGCTGCTGCTGCTGATGATGATGATGTCTATGATGCTGCTGATGATGACGATTAGGATGCTGATTCGGATGATGCTGATGCTGATCATGCTGATGATGCTGATGATGCTGATGCTGCTGATGATGAGGATGATGCTGATGGTGACGATGCTGCTGCTGATGATGATGGTGGTGGTGATGCTGATGCTGATGACACTGATGCTGCTGATGCTGATGCTGATGCTGATGCTGATGCTGCTGATGATGACGACGATGCTGCTGCTGGTGATGATGATGAGGGTGATGATGGTGATGATGATGATGCGCGGCTGCTGATGCAGAAGATGAGGATGCTGCTGATGCTGATGATGATCATGATGAGCATGCTGCTGATGATGATGCTGATGGTGATGATGCTGATGGTGATGATGATGATGATGCTGATGACGGTGATGATGATGCTGCTGCTGATGATGATGCTGCTGATGACGCTGATGGTGGTGGTGGTGGTGGTGATGCTGATGCTGGTGATGCTGATGATGCTGTTGCTGCTGCTAATGATGATGATGCTGATGCTGATGCTGGTACTGATGCTGAAGGTGCTGATGCTGATGATGCTGATGTTGATGATGATGGCGATGATGATGATGCTGCTGCTGATGATGATGATGATGCTGTTGATGATGATGATGCTCCTGCTGCTGCTGCTGCTGATGATGATGATGATGATGATGATGATGATGATGATGATGATGATGATGATGCTGATGCTGATGCTGATGCTGCTGCTGCTGCTGCTGCTGCTGCTGATGATGATGATGATGGTGGTGGTGGTGGTGGTGGTGGTGATTATGATGATGAGGAGGAGGAGGAGGAGGAGGAGGAAGTGAAGAAGGAGGAGGAGCAGTAGACGGAGGAGGAGGAGGAGGAGGAGGAGGAGGAGAAGGAGGAGGAGGAGGAGGAGCGGGAGAGGCAGGAGAAGGAGAAACAGGAGGGGGAGCAGGAGGGGGAGAAGGAGCAGGAGGAGGAGGAGAAGGAGGAGGAGGAGGAGCCCTTTGGCCAGTGCGTGCGTTACGAGAGCCTCACTCTGCGAGGTGCAGAGCCTGTGCGACAAGTGCGCCACCACGAGCACGCACACGACCACCTGCGAGCCCAGCGTGTGCCGTCAGGGCATGGGGATAATAATAATAGTAATAATAATATCAATAAAAATAATAATAGTAGTAGTAATAGTAATAGTAATAATAATACTATTAATAATAACCAGAATGAGAATCATACTAATAGTAATAGTAATAAAACTACTAATAATAATGATAAGAATCATAATAACCAAAAGTATGAAGAGATTGGGCAGGAGGTGGGGAGCCAGAGCGGGAGGGGAAGGATGACGAGGAAGAGGACGGTGTGGGGCACTCGGACATTCGATGATAGTTATGTTTTTTTTCTCCCGGCGTTTTTCCTCGATCTCGGGCCTCGGGGGCCTTGTCCGGTCTCTGGGGCCATACGGAGTGGGCCCGGGATGAACAACTATCCCTGGGGAAGCGGTCGGGACCTCCTGGGCCGCAGATTGGAACAATCACATCCGCGGATGTGAGGGGGGAGGAGGAGGAGGAGGAGGAGGAGGAGGAGGAGGAGGAGGAGGAGGAGGAGGAGGAGGAGGAGGAGGAGTTGCAGGTGGAGGAGGAGGAGGCGGAGGAGGAGGGCCCTTAGCAGAGGTGTGGCCCTCGCGAAGGCGTGGCCCGCCCTGGAGTTACGGCGTTTCCTGCCATTGGCGCCGTGCTCCCCCTCTGCAGACGATTCTGGTCTGCAGTGATCTTGCCGACGGTGCTGTCAGTGTTCGGGCCTGGCATTGCCCCAAGCTCCGATGTGCCCCGCACATCGCCGCTGCGGCGCGTTCTCGACCGCTGCCGAGCTGTGAACGTTGGCGAAGAAGCGCATGTACTCCAGGATCGTCAAGGCAAGGGGCTGCAAGTCGGTGTCCTCATCCAGCCCCTCGTGGCCATCCGTGACAACCACTGGCTGTCGGGCGAGCTTCCTCGTGTACCTTGGAGGCATTGTGCCCACCCCTCCGCCTCTATCATGGCGTCCAGCTCGTCGCCATAATTACTGCGTGCGCCTGTAGGGGGGGGCACCACTGAGTGCGAGGCCTCTTCATCTTCGGCGAACCCCTGAACGATCTGACGCTGTATCCGCCTCCTTGCGCTCCAGAGCATGCTCGCCCCGCAGCTCGATCTCGATGATGCCCAGCGTGATGTCCCATGCCTGTCTGATGTCCCGGTCGGGCCTCGCGCGGAACACCTGCTTATCCAGGCCGTCCCATGCCAGGCGACCAGGTTGTGCGCGTAACCGATGCGTAGTTCCGTGAGAAAGTACCGAGGCTTGCATATCTGGTGGGTCGGCCAGCCCCCGTGGCCAAGGTAACGCACGCGGCGGTGTTGTCCAATACGCTGTCTGGCGTTTCTTACGCGTGTGGGCTGTGCAGGGGCCGTCAGGAAATGACCGATTCCGTCCAGCTGGGACTTGCTGAGCAGCTCGGGCGTGCGGTCCCAGTCCTCTGGGATCACCCAGCCCCGCCACATCCAGTCCTGATCGCCCAAGTGGCGCGCCGCTGTCAGCATCGGCTCCCCCGAGCCCCGAGACCCTGTGCACCACGGCCCGGACGACGCGTCCTGGCCACACCCCGGGGGTCACGCTGGCAGACGCGATGCGCCCGGGCTCCAGCAGGCGAGAGTTCGGTCACGGCGGAGGCTTGGCCCCGACGTGCGTGGGCGCGAGCACGGCAGCACCCTCCTGACCAATCACCCTTGTTGCTCTGGGTCGTCCCCGGGTAGATCCATCGTAAACCCAGGTGGACGGCCCCCCGCAATGCAGGCGGATCTCAGCCAGGGTTCCGCTCCTGCAGATCGGTAGGTCTCGAGGAACACCTGGAGCGGCTCCGCGCCGTCCCCGTTCACTGTGATGGTCGTTTTGGGCTTCACCTCTGACTCAGTGCGGTTATGGTTCTTGACCGTCGGCTATTTCTGATAACCGAAGTACACGCTCTTCGCTGCCTCTCTGGCCGGGAACAGTGGTGGGGACAGTGCGACAGTGGTGGGGGCATTGGTGGGGACAGTGGGGACGGTGGTGGGAACAGCGGAGACAGTGGTGGTGAGGACATCGGTGCTGGGGACAGCAGTGGGGGATGTGGTGCGGGGGGGTTCGAACTGGTAGTGACCCCCTCGGTTTTCTGGAAGGGGGGGGGTTCGAACCGGTGGTGACCCCTCCCGGTTTTCTGGAGGCCTGGGACGAGATGCGCGACCCCCCCCTCCGCGTCGCACAAGGTCGCCGATGTGCAGGGCCCGCCTGCGAGAATGCCTG
The DNA here is from genome assembly GCA_963575745.1 of Prorocentrum cordatum. Classification (NCBI taxonomy): domain Eukaryota; class Dinophyceae; order Prorocentrales; family Prorocentraceae; genus Prorocentrum; species Prorocentrum cordatum. The sequence continues at coordinate 124,928 of CAUYUJ010019037.1, forward strand.
AAGGAAGATCAGGCACAGGGCGATCGCGCACTGGTGCATCCTGGGGCAACCAGCTGTCGCCAGGGCCAGGGTCACCATGAACCTCACGAGCTTCAGGGGTACCTCCAGTCGTGCAACCCTTTGGGGCGCCTCCAGTCGCGCAGCCCGTAGTGGTACCCCATGATGGCCCATCGCCCAGAGTGCTACCAGCCTCGCCGTCCTCGATGCAGCCTCCAGCCGTGCTGGGCTAAGCTCTGCCGCGTGGGCCCATCCAGTCCGCGTTGGAAATGCCGATCCATATTGAGTGGGCCCGCCCAGTCCGCGCGGGCCCATCCAGTCCACCAGGGCTGGAAGTGCCAAGGCAAGATTGAGAGACAGCAGCGGGCTTCTCTTCGACTTTGCCACGTGGGCGGCATCCCGTCATTTTCGGCGTCGCCAGTGTGATGGACTCACGAGGACAGTGATCCCTGGAGTTGGCGGGTGCCGCTCTGCCCGTGCCCGACACGGGGCGTGGCGTGCGTAGCAGTGGCGCGCAGTCCCCTCAGGTCCTCGGGCCTTAGGCAGCTCAGGCGCCAGCCCAGAGGGATGCGGTCAGGAACTTTGGTTTAGCGGGTCGCGCCGACGGTTGTGGCCCACCGCGCCTCGGCGCGACGCGCCAATCGTGTCCCGGGCCCACGCGTCGACGTCCTGAGCTCTTCCTGGCCTCCAGCCGCGCGGAGCGGAGCGACGCGCCATCCGCGCGCTCGACATGGTGCGTCGCCCAAGCTGCCGCCGAGACGCGCTAAGCTCAGGGGCGGCCTCGCCGACCCCTAGAAAACCATCCCGTCCCGTGACCCCCCCCCTCGCCTCGCCCCAAGACGCGTGTGTTCGGCCGGCGGGAAGAGCTTGAGAGGCGAGGGGGACGTCACGGACGGGCATGGTTTGCTAGGGGTCGGTGAGGCCGCGCCCGATAAGCAGACCTTCATGACCGTGGGGTTGGTGAGGCCGCGCCCGATGAGCAGACGTGGGCCTCGCGCAACTCCGCTCCGCGGACGGCGCACGCTCCCAGGCAGGGGGCATCGAGCGCTCGCTCCTCTGCCAGCACCGCCTCGTGTCTCTCCGTCGCCGGCCTGTACAGCGGCCTGCCGCGGCCGCGTCGTCTGGAGGCGCACTTCGGCGCAGCGGCCAGGGGCTGTGGGCTGGCCGCGGCCCCGGCGCCGTCGCCAGCGCGCCCCGCGGCTCGCGGACGCCTTGTTGCGACACCAGCTTGTGATCGTTTTCTTATCCATTGTTTTGCCGATCGGCGCGGGCCTGCGCCCACCCCCCTCCCCCGCCCCATGGAGTATATCTTGGCTGTTTTTGGCGTCTGTTTCAAGCAGGCGGAATCTCCCCCATGGGACGCGCTGCTGCAAACAGTCGCATTCAGCAGAGGTCTGGACGCAGACCCCCCCCCTCCCCCCCCCTTCCGCCCAAAACGTTGACCTTGCCTGGCTGCACCTCGTCGATGGGACCCCCTCTGATGTCGAGCTTGGTCGGCGGGGCCGCCGACTGCAGGGGGGGGATCCCGCAGCTGGAGGGTGATCGCGCCGCGAGTTCGGACTCGTGCCTTCTGGGTCGTTTCCCAGGGCGCCGATGCCTTTCGGGAGCCCCGCCAGCTGCTGCACCCAACGTCGTTATGCCCGCGCTCGAGAGCGTGTCCTCACGGCCCGACGGCACTCTCGTCCTCCGGTCGCTTGGTCGGCGGTGCTGCCTCGTGCTGCGGCTCGGCGTCCGTCAGGTCTCGACGCGTCCTGCGCCTGCCTCTCGGCCTGCGTGGCGCGTGCCGACCGTGGTCTGCAGCGGTGCGCGGAAAAAAGGCGCGCGCCGCCTGGCGGGGCGCGTTTGCAGGGTCGGCTTCTCGTTCGGCCGCGCGGTCCTTGGCCGTCGCGTCGGAGCCCTCGAGCTTGCTGGGCGTTGGGGCGTGTTCTTCCGTGGCCTCGAGGCGCTTCGGAGCAGCAGACTCGTCTCGGGGCCAAGCGCGTGCCGAGGAATCTTCTATCATGAGCTCTGTGGTACCCCGAGCTGGCAATGCGATGGGGACGGAGCTTTCTATCTGGGAAAATGGCCCACGCTGATGTGATAGTCGCCAGGCGACGCGAGAGCTCACGCACACACACGCGCGCACACACACAACTTGAGGCCTTTCACGCAGAGGCCACGGGATGTGGGAGGGCTAAGGCGGAAACTACGTGACGACGAGTGAGTTGTTCATCCACCGCGAGACTCTCGTTGAGGTGGACAGGGGCAGCGTGATAACGCCATTCTGAGCTGCTGGTGGCAGTTAGGCGAGAGCACCAGACCTTGCTGACATTGTAGGTTGTGAATGCACGACACGCCCGCGACGAGTGAACTCATCCTGCGCTCGATCCCTCAGGGAGTGGCGGGCGCTGAGGAGAGAGCGCCGCTCCAAGCTTGACCTTCTGGCTGGAGAGAGGGCTAGAGCTTGCTCCAGGCAAGAGCAGCACTGGGCATGTGCTTGGCGCACCAACAAGAGCCACGCGGCAACGAGTTGGGATGTGGCCCGCGTCGCGGCGGAAATACATTTTTATCCCGGATGACGAGGGGTGGCTAGCTCC